>JAMPIV010021036.1:195000-620000 GCA_024509875.1 Oreohelix idahoensis | reverse complement strand
ATATCATATTTGTATTTTAGTGGTACATGTAAATATCAAGTTTGTATTTTGCGGTACGTGTAGATATCATGTTTGTATTTAGTGGTACATGTAAATATCATGTTTGTATTTAGTGGTACGTGTAGATATCATGTTTGTATTTAGTGTTACGTGTAGATATCATGTTTGTATTTAGTAATACATGTAAATATCATGTTTGTATTTTGTGGTGTGTAGATATCATGTTTGTATTTAGTGGTGCGTGTAAATATCATGCTTGTATTTAGTGGTACATGTACATATCATGTTTGTATTTAGTGGTACATATAAATATCATGTTTGTATTTAGTGGTGCATGTAAATATCATGTTTATATTTTGTGGTACGTGTAGATATCATGTTTGTATTTAGTGGTACATGTAAATATAATGTTTGTATTTAGTGGTACGTATTGATATCATGTTTGTACTTTGTGACACGTATAGATATCGTGTTTGTATTTAGTGGTACATGTAGATATCATGTTTGTATTTAGTGGTACATGTAAATATCATGTTTGTATTTAGTGGCACGTATTGATATCTTGTTTGTATTTTGTGGCACGTATAGATATCGTGTTTGTATTTAGTAGTACGTGAAGATATCATGTTTGTATTTAGTGGTACATATTGTTGGGGTAGAATTAGTAGTATATCTTCTCCTCGCCGAGTTCTTCTTTAAATCATCAAGTAGCTGGTTCTTAGCTTCCAGCTTGTCTAGGGTATATTTTGCAACAGGCCTCTAAGTCCAACTTTTTAAACAGCCTTAGAACGTGTAATCAGTCTTCAACTGTCAGAAACTTGACAAGGCCAGTTTGACGTTGAAGAACACATATTCACTTTTAATATAGGACGAAGCTCCTTATATATTTGCATCCAAAAGATATATTAATCAATGGCATTCACTAGCCAGTCCATGAAACCAGTCTATCGTCACGTAGACTAAGGACAAGATGTCTTATGCATACTGCTGAAATGTTTAATGAAATAGTTCCACACTCACTTCTTTCTATTCAGCATTCGCTTGTCCATTTAATTATAATCAAGCATAGACTCCATACTGTAGGACTACCTAGCTGATATAAATTCACAAAGACTCTATCACAAGAGTACACTTTCTGGAGCTCGTCAAAAACACGTCTTCTCACTCACAGTAATACACAGCGAAAGAGAACGAATACTAGCTCAAATCTGCCACGCAACGCCGGCAAAGAATCGTCTGCCAAATATTAGCAGACTATGTGACGTACTTCCGGAGTAGTACGGGCAACGCATATCAACAAGGAAGTATGTATACAAACCATGTCGAGTGCGATAAAACCTGTTATGATTTTACACATAAAACATATAAATATTAAGTTTGTATTTTACTGGTACATGTAAATATCATATTTGTATTGAGTGGTACGTGTAGATATCATGTTTGTATTTAGTGGTACGTGTAGATATCGTTTTTGTATTTAGTGGTTCGTGTAGATATCATGTTTGTATTTGTGGTACAAGTAAATATCATGTTTGTATTTAGTGGTACATGTAAATATCATGTTTGTATTTAGTGGTACGTGTAAATATCATGTTTGTATTTAGTGGAACACATAAATATCATGTTTGTATTTAGTAGTACGTGTAGATATCATGTTTGTATTTAGTGGTACATGTAAATATCATGTTTGTATTTAGTGGTACGTTTAGATATCATGTTTGTATTTAGTGGTACGTGTAGACATTATGTTTGTATTTAGTGATACGTGTAGATATCATTTTTGCATTTAGCGGTACGTTTAGAAATTATGTTTGTATNTANTGGTACGTGTAGACATTATGTTTGTANTTAGTGATACGTGTAGATATCATTTTTGCATTTAGCGGTTTCGTTTAGAATTTATGTTTGTATTTAGTGGTACGTGTAGATATCATGTTTGTATTTAATGTGCGTGTAAGTGTCATGTTTGTATTTAGTGGTACGTATAGGTATTATGTTTGTATTTAGTTTTACGTGTGGATGTTCTATTAGTCGTTACGGATGCACGGGATTGAAAAGTTGACAAGTACTGATATAACTTTGAATACTTCCTCTCTCAAACCATCTTTCTCTGAGACATCTATTGTAGAAGCTTATTTATTGTTCTTCGTTTTCTCACTTTCTTCTGTAACTATCTCCTTTTCTTGTTCACAGAACACTGTTGCCACTTGTCTGCTTTGCGATATGGTAGTTAACATACATGTATCCAATTACATTTATCAGCTCATATCCACTTTCTCTTGTCATAAACTGCAAGTTAAATCAAAATTTAAATCAAAATACGACAATATGTAGTAGTATACAATGAGGTAAACAGGTAGTATTCAGGCGGCGGCGTGTGACTTTTATATAGCAAAATACTCGATCGATTTCAGGCGGCGGCGTTTCAGGCGGCGGCGCATGACTTTTTATATAGCGATATATTTTAGCGGCGGGGCTTCCTCTGACGATCAGACGTATGACTTTTTATATAGTAATATTCGGCAATGGCGGGCGTGTTGTTTATACAATATATATAAAAAATATAAAAAATCGATAATAACGGAAAATTTAAAAAATCGATAATGTTGGCTTAGTAGGGGTTTTTGAAGTGCCTTTTTTTGTGTTGGCGAGGGTGACGATGGATGGGGGTAGCTGACGGGGTGGGTTAGGGGGATTTTTGTGTGATGTTGGGTGTGTTTGTTTAGACATATATACATACATATATACATTCATATATACGGAGATG
Organism: Oreohelix idahoensis; assembly: GCA_024509875.1. Lineage (NCBI taxonomy): Eukaryota > Metazoa > Mollusca > Gastropoda > Stylommatophora > Oreohelicidae > Oreohelix > Oreohelix idahoensis. The sequence goes on along the minus strand of JAMPIV010021036.1, from coordinate 617,233 downwards.
TGGTGACGTTGTCAGGATGCATCTGTGGTGACGGCGGCTTAGGTTACTAAGGGGTTTTTTAAGGGAACGGGTATTGCTTTTTGGCTGGCGGTGATGACTCATGGGTGTGTGCTGGGGTGTAGCTGGTGGTTGTATGTATGACGCAGGAGTGAAGTGTTAGATAGAAGTATATAGTTAATGATCTATTTTAAAAGAATACTTGAGTTAAAGAGGAAAATATAAAAATCGATAACGGGGGCTTAGGTTACTAATGGATTTTTTAAGGAAGCGGGTATTGTTTTTGTACGAGGGGGAGGATGACGATGTATAGTGGGGTGTGTTTGGGTATGGGTGGGTGTGTGTGTGTATTTTAATTGTTGTATATACAATATATATATGGGAGTGAAGTGTTAGAGACCTGCACTAGGTCTACCATCGAAAGTGCCTCACGGTATTGTTTTGTATTGTTTATTTTACATATAGACATATTTTACAACAGTTATACGAACAGTTAGACGATAGACTTAGATAATAAGAAGACGATATATTTAGACTTTTAGACAATAGGAAGACGATAGTTAGACGATATATACATATAATAGGGAGATATATTTAGACAATAGGAAGACGATAGTTAGACGATATTTATTGACATATACATTTAGACATACAACAGTTATTTAGACAATAGGAAGACGATATGTATACGAACAGTTATATTTACGAATAGTTATACGAATAGTTATACAAACAGTTATACAACAGTTATACAAACAGTTAGACATATATTGAGACATACAACGGACGATATAGGTAACAAAAAGCGGTTTAGTTAATATAGTTTTTATTTTATATTCAATAGTGTTTTTGTAATAGCAAAACATATATGGTAATATATAAGAGTACATATATAGTATCGTTTAACAGGAGGATATATGTACAGTATTTTTTACAAAATGTACATTATGCAGTAATGTTTTAGCAAATGAATATACAATTATATATGAAAGACAGTTTGTATTTTTTTAACATTATCAAACATTGATATTTTCACATATGAATGTACAATAATACATATATATAGGAAGGATGTATGTTCAAAATATACAATATTTACAATATCACAGGGGTACAGGCCAGACCTTGAGGGGTGTCGTCACATTGTCGTCACGTCGTAAGAAATAGAGGTGTTGTGTGTACAGACAGTTTAAATGTTGAGGGGTGATGTGGTGACGTTGTCGGGATGCACCTGTCGTTTTATGTAAAAGTAAGATAGGGCGTTGCGGTGTTGTTCGTAGGTGTAGATGGAGGATTTGTGTGCACGGAACCCGATATTTTTCCCACCCTGTGCTTGTTGTGTGTTGAGGACGTCTAAGAAAGTGTGTTTGTCTACTTTGTTGTGGTGATTGTTCAAGCGATTGAGTGGTCTTGAATATGATATAGATAGAAGGATGTGGCCGGGATTGCTTCAACATAATATTTTGTATTGGGTCTGTTTAACTGTGCATTTGTGATAATATCGCTGTCGTGTAAGTTTGAGACAAAAGATTTGAAATCTGTAAGATTTTTGACTAAGTGGGGTTGATCTAACACACAACTATTATTATTTGAGGCATGAAATAATCTTAATTCGTTTGTTTCTCTGTTTCTCAAAACGACGTGGTGACTGAAGTTAATCTTGAAGCGTTTTGTCTGTTGTGTAAAGACAGGGAGCAAGAGACGGCCCCAGTCCATATTTTGTGTTGGTCTATGGGAAAAAGTGAAAGTCGATAAATATTTATGGATGTTTGCGTGTGTTTTAATCGCGTCCCAGTTATCAGTGTAGATTTGTTTAAGATCAGCTGGTAAGTCACCTAAACTGTCTTCTTCAGACGTCAAGCGGGGTTTTTTTATATGGGACTGGGTACTGGTCATGGGGCGTTTCTTGGTCTGACCTGTTTTTGGTGGGTGAGATGGGGTGGGACTTGTTGAATAGGGGGTTCTTGGTAGTGTGGAAGTTGTTGTGGTGGTAGAGGGCGCCATAGATGCTGAGTCTGTTATGGCACCGGCTGGGGGTGTCTGTTGTTGCACCGATCTTGAGTCTGTTGTTGTGACACCTGATGATAGTGCGCGGTCATTATGGTGCGGTGGTATTGGTGGGTTCTGCGGTGTTGCTGCGGTGTCTGCTGCTGTTGAAGAGGTGTGTTGGTGTTTTCTGTGGATGCGTATATTGTCAAGGCGGGTAAAGTTTTTATTGCAGACCTCACATACTAGTAGAGTCAGCGAGTGCCTGGTTTTGCTGTGTCGTGATAGGTCGGCGCGCCTCGTGAAGGTCTCCCCACATCTGCTACATATCAGATTGGTTTGTGCCACTGATGTGTCTGTTTGTGCTGAGCCGGACCCATGTTTATTCTCTATGTGACGTTTCAGCGTATCGGGTCTGGTAAATACTAAACCACAGAAAGCACACTCATGATTGTGGCGGTCGTGTGCTGTGGCCATATGCCGAGTAAGATCATGACCTCGCTTGAAAACCGACTGGCAGCGTAAACAGGCATAGCCCCGTCGTTGAATTGACTCCATCTGTGAAAAGATGAACAAAAAGACGTTAGACACACATAAATAAAATTAAATACACGTAATGAGAGAGAGAGAGAGAGAGAGAGAGAGAGAGAGAGAAAGCGAGAAAGCGAGAAAGAGAGAGAGAGAAAGAGAAAGAGAAAGCGAGAAAGAGAGAGAGAGAAAGAGAAAGAGAAAGAGAGAGAGGAAGAGAGAGAGAGAGAAAGAGAAAGAGAGAAAGAGAGAGAGTAAGAGAGAAAGAGAGAGAGAATAAACAGGTAAATAAAACACAGACTTATAGGTATACACACACCTACTCTTCCTTATAACTAGTCTTATTGTTTAGTCTGTTATCAAAGGAAATAATTTTGTTTAACATATCAGAATGGTCCACGCGCGCGCGCGCTGTGGAAGCAAAGATATGGATTTAAAACTCAGCCCGTTCGCGAGACAATACCGAGTTGACCTGTCCTTTTTTAAAACAACGAAAATATAAGTATTTATTAAAGTGTATGTTAGTTTCAATCATGGTTATAGCAAGGTGACTTAATGTAATATGTTGATTGTATTATCTCTATCTTTTTCCGTGTGTAGTTCAGTATTGTTTTAAAAGCCAAAATACGCTATTTTCTAAACTATTATGTTGTCTAATTTTCACTGGCTGGTTAGGTAGTTTGTAGTGACTCGGGTCCTTAGTTATTTTTAAAGTAATATGTTTGTAGTTACTATGAGAAGTTCTTTATAGAAGCAGCTTGTGAGTACAGAAATACGACTCGAGCGCATGTGTTGTGGAAGCAAATCAATTTATCGATCTATCCAAACGTCTTTGCGCTACATCCAAGCAAGTATTTGAAATAGACTATTAGTCTATACAAGCTTAGAGTGTTGTTATCAGAAAGTATTACACGTTGTAAGTATCACGGATAATTTTTCAAAACCCAAATATAATTTGCTTTCGCACGAGTTTAACAATAGACGAGAAACGTAGATAAGGTTTAAACTAAGGAATTTTTCTCACTACTATACCCAGCACATAAAAAATAAGTCGGATAATTCTTAACTTAGCTAAACCATACACACATGTCCGGATTTACCATAAAACAGATAAAAATAACAGAGATATTTATTTATATTTAACATCTTAACACAAAAACACGAAGACCGAAAACATAAACGAAAACAAACGAATACAACCAAAACAGATATTTTTAAACATAAAGATATTTAGTATTCTACCCCTCCATCTTGCCCCGCCTCTTCTTGTTATCTCAAGTCCACCATCTTGCCTCGCCTCTTCTTGTTATCTAAAAGTCTAAAAATAACCTCCCCTTGTTAGCTCAAGTCCGCCATCTTGCCCCACCACATTTCCCTTATATAAAAGTCATGCGCTCCACCAGCGCGCCGCCATTTTTTTGCTATATAAAAGTCATGCTCCACCAGCGCTCCACCATCGGCTCCACCAGAATACTACCTGTTTACCTCATTCCTTACTACTACTTGAGCCCTTAGCCTTTATTTACTCAGGGAACAGGTGTGAATACTTTGAGGTCAGTTTCGGCACGTTCCAGCATAAATCCAGTTATCGTTTATTTGTAATACACACAGGTGTCTGGATGGTTTGTTGACGGGGAAAGAAAGCAATTAGAGCTAACTTTTTTCTTTGCGACCAACCATTTTAAACAAAAGTTTTACAAAAAAAAAAAAAAAATAGAGTATCAAACAAAGTATTTTTGAAATAAAACTTAACAAAAAAGTGAGAAACACGTTAGAATGTTAAATATATGTCTGCTATTTCTCTGTTTAAATATCTGGCCGTTTGTTGTTCGCTAGGCGTATTTTTCTTAACAGACACTGTGAAGACATAACCTACACAAAGGTCTAAATGTGTGTGTGTGTGTGTGTGTGTGTGTGTGTATTCGGTACTTTGTTAAAATAATTATTTCTATTTAATAACATTATAAAAAGTTTTAGATGTTTGTGTATTGTATTAAATATTTAAACAAAAAGATATGTGTATTCGTATGTTCTGTGTTAGGATGTATATCTTTAAAAATATAAGTGTTTTCGTTAGGAGACCATAAATAACTTTAAAAATATCTGTTTTCTATTTAAAAGATATGTCTGTGTATTCGTTTTCTCACTAGGGAGTGTTGCTAAATATCTGTTTCAAAATAGTCTAACTGTTAATAGCTGTTAACTCAGATACTAAATTGTTATCTGTTAAGATGTTAACTCAGCTTAATAACTGTGTGTTTTATGTTAACTCAGATACTAAATTGTTATCTGTTAAGCTGTTAACTCTGAGACTAAATTGTTATTTTTATGTTAAGATGTTAACTCTGAGACTAAATTGTTATTTTATCTGTTAAGCTGTTAACTCAGATACTAAATTGTTATCTGTTAAAATGTTAACTCAGATACTAAATTTTTATCTTGACATAACATTTTTAAAGAGTGGTTGATAAGACTTAACCGATTATGTACTATAGGTTAATAATTTTCCTTAGTTTAAAACTTAGTCATGTTTGTCACCTACTGTTAGACACGTTTTTTGTTCGTTTTTGCGAGGTTTATTTGTGTTAACATAACAAATATAAAAAGACAGAATCTGATAACGCAAAAATTAATAAACACTTTTATCACATTAAAAATAATATTTAGAACATACCATATTTGTTGAACTATACAAAGAAAAACGCCTTGTTACAAACGATCAAACACGTTAATAAAGCTTATTACTTAAACGACAGGGCGTCACATGTCTAGCAAACATGTTGGGTCACCCACAGGCTGAGTTTTTTAATCGATATCTGTCTGACAGCGCGCGCGGGGGATTTTTTTCACATAGAATAAGAAATAAGACTGTGTTTATTCTCTTGCTCTCTCTCTCTTTTTTTTTCTCTCTCTCTCTCTCTCTCTCTCTCTCTCTCTCTCTCTCTCTCTCTCTCTTTCTCTCTCTCTCTCCCTCTCTCTCTGTCTTTCTCTTTCTTTCTTTCTCTCTAACTCTCTCTCTCTCTGTCTTTCTTTCTCTGTTTGTCTCTCTCTCTCTCTCTCTCTCTTTTCTCTCTCATCCATGTTTAATAAAACTCAAAACACACGTAGTTTTTTTCTTTTAACGCCCTTGGTCATACACACACACACACGTTCATACTTTACTAACTCTGCATTTAAGTTATCGTGGTCAGGCGTTTTTCCATTCTTTAACCCCTTGATTGCCGTGATGATTTCTTCCTTCCGTGGAATGTTTGTATTAACAGCTTGATCGTTTTCAGCTTGAGGAACATTGAACTGTGTCTCTGGTGGTTCCTTGTTCAGAGTTTTTCTGATATGCCTTGCCCATCTTGTTTCCTGTCTCTTTACTGTCGTGATGAGCTTTCTTTTCTTATCTCTTACTATTGTAATATTGTTTGCCCGGTGGTCACATTTCTATCAAATCGAGGGGATATTTCTGTCGTCTAGAGGGCATATTTCTGTTGTCTAGAGGGCATATTTCTGTCGTCTAGAGGGCATATATCTATAACCCGGTAGGGATATTTCTATCACCTCACAGGCATATTTCTATTTATTTAATGTACTATATTTCCATGGTAGCCTCCTGTTTGGTACGATTGGTAGACAATATAAAAACCTATCACCACATCCCGCACTTGTAAAATAAAATAAAAATAAAAATAAAAAATTTAAAAAAGTGAAATCTTAAGTAGCTGGGATTCGAACACACGAACGCAGGAATGTTTCTGTCGTAAGAAATAAAGAGATTATGTATTGTTCGATTGTGTTTTGCCCTAGTGACGTGAACAGAAATTTACGCGTGATGTTTTTTGTGCGGGTCATTGATCTGGTTTCAACCCAGGGCGGGGTCAATTTTCCTGTTCATACGTTATGATAACGTTTTTATCGACCAAACCATGCCGAAGCGCTTGCGCGCGAACTATTTTCTGAAACTGTGTCTCTACACAACAACCAATCTGGCTCCATCACGAAATTCACACGCTCGGACTACTTTTATTGGAAAGTCATTGTCTTAATCATGAATTGTTTTAGACATGTCTCATTCTTTAACCAGACCTGGACCGGTGAACGTCTCTGAAAAAACGTTGTGAAAGCCTTCTCATATCAAACTTCTGAAAAAGCAACAGCTCACCACCAAACGTATGTTATTCTGTTTTTATTCGTATTTTGTGTTAAATATCTCTGACCTTTAAGAGATATATGTCTGTGTCTTTTTAAGGGTATTAAGACTCTGTGGAAAAATATCTGGGTATGTGTTTGTGTTTTCATTTTTTTTTCCTAGGTGTATTTTCTTAACACTCAGAGACTGGAAGAAAACCCTATACAAAGTTCTAAATGTAAACTCGGTATATGTATATGTGTGTATTCGTCTGTTTTTCCCTATAATAATATAAAAATAATAATAGGAAGTTAAAATATATAACACTTCTTTATGTATAAAAAATAAATATTTTTATATAGCTGTTTGTTTTCGCTAGGCTATATACAATAAATATCTTTATGTTTAAAAATATCTGTTTTGGTTGTATTCGTTTGTTTTCGTTTATGTTTTCGGTCTTCGTGTTTTTGTGTTAAGATGTTAAATATAAATAAATATCTCTGTTTTTATCTGTTTTATGGTAAATCCGGACATGTGTGTATGGTTTAGCTAAGTTAAGAATTATCCGACTTATTTTTTATGTGCTGGGTATAGTAGTGAGAAAATTCCTTATCTATGTTTCTCGTCTATTGTTAAACTCGTGCGAAAGCAAATTATATTTGGGTTTTGAAAAATTATCCGTGATACTTACAACTTGTAATACTTTCTGATAACAACACTCTAAACTTGTATAGACTAATAGTCTATTTCAAATACTTGCTTGGATGTAGCGCAAAGACGTTTGGATAGATCGATAAATTGATTTGCTTCCACAACACATGCGCTCGAGTCGTATTTCTGTACTCACAAGCTGCTTCTATAAAGAACTTCTCATAGTAACTACAAACATATTACTTTAAAAATAACTAAGGACCCGAGTCACTACAAACTACCTAACCAGCCAGTGAAAATTAGACAACTTAATATTTAGAAAGTAGCGTATTTTGGCTTTTAAAACAATACTGAACTACACACGGAAAAAGATAGAGATAATACAGTCAACATATTACATTGAGTCACCTTGCTATAACCATGATTGAAACTAACATTCTTCTTCTTCTTCCGTCCTTAGCCACCGACCGTCAAAGCAGTCAGTGGCCATTACGCCTAGTGGCGTTTTGGGCAACAGCAGATAGGTTTTCTTTGCCATTGTTTCCCATCACGCCTATTGGCGTCTTTAGGGCAATGGCAAATCAATCCATCTGCTGTTGTTTCCGTAATCGAAGTGACTGGCAAACGGGTGATCAGCCCGTTGGTTGAAACTAACATACACTTTAATAAATACTTATATTTTCGTTGTTTTAAAAAAGGACAGGTCAACTCGGTACTGTCTCGCGAACGGGCTGAGTTTTAAATCCATATCTTTGCTTCCACAGCGCGCGCGCGCGTGGACCATTCTGATATGTTAAACAAAATTATTTCCTTTAATAACAGACTAAACAATAAGACTAGTTATAAGGAAGAGTAGGCGTGTGTATACCTATAAGTCTGTGTTTTATTTACCTGTTTATTCTCTCTCTTTCTCTCTTCCTCTCTCTCTTTCTCATTCTCTCTCTCTTCCTCTCTCTCTTTCTCTTTCTCTTTCTCTCTCTCTCTCTTTCTTGCTTTCTCTCTCTCTCTCTCTCTCTCTCTCTCTCTCTCTCTCTCTCTCTCTCTCATTACATGTATTTAAATTTATTTATGTGTGTCTAACGTCTTTTTGTTCATCTTTTCACAGATGGAGTCAATTCAACGACGGCGCTATGCCTGTTTACGCTGCCAGTCTGTTTTCAAGCGAGGTCATGATCTTACTCGGCATATGGCCACAGCACACGACCGCCACAATCATGAGTGCGCTTTCTGTGGTTTAGTATTTACCAGACCCGATACGCTAAAACGTCACATAGAGAATAAACATGGGTCCGGCTCAGCACAAACAGACACATCAGTGGCACAAACCAATCTGATATGTAGCAGATGTGGGGAGACCTTCACGAGGCGCGCCGACCTATCACGACACAGCAAAACCAGGCACTCGCTGACTCTACTAGGATGTGAGGTCTGCAATAAAAACTTTACCCGCCTTGACAATCTACGCATCCACAGAAAACTCCAACACACCTCTTCAACAGCAGCAGACACCGCAGCAACACCGCAGAACCCACCAATACCACCGCACCATAATGACCGCGCACTATCATCAGGTGTCACAACAACAGACTCAAGATCGGTGCAACAACAGACACCCCCAGCCGGTGCCATAACAGACTCAGCATCTATGGCGCCCTCTACCACCACAACAACTTCCACACTACCAAGAACCCCCTATTCAACAAGTCCCACCCCATCTCACCCACCAAAAACAGGTCAGACCAAGAAACGCCCCATGACCAGTACCCAGTCCCATATAAAAAAACCCCGCTTGACGTCTGAAGAAGACAGTTTAGGTGACTTACCAGCTGATCTTAAACAAATCTACACTGATAACTGGGACGCGATTAAAACACACGCAAACATCCATAAATATTTATCGACTTTCACTTTCTCCCATAGACCAACACAAAATATGGACTGGGGCCGTCTCTTGCTCCCTGTCTTTACACAACAGACAAAACGCTTCAAGATTAACTTCAGTCACCACGTCGTTTTGAGAAACAGAGAAACAAACGAATTAAGATTATTTCATGCCTCAAATAGTAATAGTTGTGTGTTAGATCAACCCCACTTAGTCAAAAATCTTACAGATTTCAAATCTTTTGTCTCAAACTTACACGACAGCGATATTATCACAAATGCACAATTAAACAGACCCAATACAAAATATTATGTTGAAGCAATCCCGGCCACATCCTTCTATCTATATCATATTCAAGACCACTCAATCGCTTGAACAATCACCACAACAAAGTAGACAAACACACTTTCTTAGACGTCCTCAACACACAACAAGCACAGGGTGGGAAAAATATCGGGTTCCGTGCACACAAATCCTCCATCTACACCTACGAACAACACCGCAACGCCCTATCTTACTTTTACATAAAACGACAGGTGCATCCCGACAACGTCACCACATCACTCCTCAACATTTAAACTGTCTGTACACACAACACCTCTATTTCTTACGACGTGACGACAATGTGACGACACCCCTCAAGGTCTGGCCTGTACCCCTGTGATATTGTAAATATTGTATATTTTGAAGATACATCCTTCCTATATATATGTATTATTGTACATTCATATGTGAAAATATCAATGTTTGATAATGTTAAAAAAATACAAACTGTCTTTCATATATAATTGTATATTCATTTGCTAAAACATTACTGCATAATGTACATTTTGTAAAAAATACTGTACATATATCCTCCTGTTAAACGATACTATATATGTACTCTTATATATTACCATATATGTTTTGCTATTACAAAAACACTATTGAATATAAAATAAAAACTATATTAACTAAACCGCTTTTTGTTACCTATATCGTCCGTTGTATGTCTCAATATATGTCTAACTGTTTGTATAACTGTTTGTATAACTGTTTGTATAACTATTCGTATAACTATTCGTAAATATAACTGTTCGTATACATATCGTCTTCCTATTGTCTAAATAACTGTTGTATGTCTAAATGTATATGTCAATAAATATCGGCTAACTATCGTCTTCCTATTGTCTAAATATATCTCCCTATTATATGTATATATCGTCTAACTATCGTCTTCCTATTGTCTAAAAGTCTAAATATATCGTCTTCTTATTATCTAAGTCTATCGTCTAACTGTTCGTATAACTGTTGTAAAATATGTCTATATGTAAAATAAACAATACACAACAATACCGTGAGGCACTTTCGATGGTAGACCTAGTGCAGGTCTCTAACACTTCACTCCCATATATATATTGTATATACAACAATTAAAATACACACACACACCCACCCATACCCCAACACACCCCACTATACATCGTCATCCTCCCCCTCGTACAAAAACAATACCCGCTTCCTTAAAAAATCCATTAGTAACCTAAGCCCCCGTTATCGATTTTTATATTTTCCTCTTTAACTCAAGTATTCTTTTAAAATAGATCATTAACTATATACTTCTATCTAACACTTCACTCCTGCGTCATACATACAACCACCAGCTACACCCCAGCACACACCCATGAGTCATCACCGCCAGCCAAAAAGCAATACCCGTTCCCTTAAAAAACCCCTTAGTAACCTAAGCCGCCGTCACCACAGATGCATCCTGACAACGTCACCACATCTCCGTATATATGAATGTATATATGTATGTATTATATATGTCTAAACAAACACACCCAACATCACACAAAAATCCCCCTAACCCACCCCGTCAGCTACCCCCATCCATCGTCACCCTCGCCAACACAAAAAAGGCACTTCAAAAACCCCTACTAAGCCAACATTATCGATTTTTTAAATTTTCCGTTATTATCGATTTTTTATATTTTTTATATATATTGTATAAACAACACGCCCGCCATTGCCGAATATTACTATATAAAAAGTCATACGTCTGATCGTCAGAGGAAGCCCCGCCGCTAAAATATATCGCTATATAAAAAGTCATGCGCCGCCGCCTGAAACGCCGCCGCCTGAAATCGATCGAGTATTTTGCTATATAAAAGTCACACGCCGCCGCCTGAATACTACCTGTTTACCTCATTGTATACTACTTATGTTCACTGATGACTCGTGCCGTTGAATAAGTTCACACACAGAAAGTCCTCTACTAAAGAAAAAGTCCTCTACTACCGAAAAAGTCCTGTACTACAGAGAAAGTCCTCTACTACAGAGAAAGTCCTCTACTACAGAAAACTATATTACCCAAACTTCTTCAGATTATGAACGTCCGATTGACAGAGTAGTTAGAACGTTGGTCTCTCGCGACAGAGGTGTCGGGTTGAATTCACAGTATCAATAAGCTTCAGTCTACCCAGCTATAAATGGGTATCTTAATTTGCACTTGAGCTATGGAACGAAATGTCTGTCCCTGTCCTTTTGTGTGATCTCTCACACCTTCAGCCCCCCCCCTCCCCCCGGCCGTAAACTTCTTTTCTTCATATTTCTTCATTATTCGCTTGTTATTTGGCATTTCATTTGCCCTGTCATTCATTTTTACTCTTTATGCTGGACATAGCATGGTGAAGTCTCTAACACGCCACTCCCCTATGGCAGTATTTGCTACGGGAGTAATTCGTATCTTATTGTTTACCACTCCTCAGACGTATTTACGTTCCGCCAGGTGAACTGTGGTATTATAATAACAATACCCAGTCATCAGACCGGTCAACCGCTTATCGCTTTGAATCAGTCTGACCACCTTTGGAAACGTGTCGTCCAACATTGGACCCCAGTGAAAAGCTGATGATCATGTTGTCACAAGCTTGTATGTGCGTACGATGAAAGAAAACAACATTGTCTGACCAGACATCTGTCGGGCGGAGGCACGCAGATAAAGGCGATAATTAGATAATCTGTCGGGGTAGACATCTGGGCGGAAGACTTACGTCAGGAACACGGTCACAATATTGTGATAGAGAGCTGCGGCCGGAAGTCTTATGCAACGATAGGACATCACTGTTGTAAGTGGCCACGTGTGTATATTAAAGTTTACATTTTTTTAAATACGCGTGGGATGAGTAATGATAAACAAACCGACCCCTGTAGTGCTAGAGAGTGATTGGTTCGACAGAATCTAAAATGAACTTGATTGGAACGTTCAGCGGAAACCCACCTGGATTTGAACTGGAAACTGTACAATATAATGTAGTGAAATCCCAGACACAGAACACACACAGAGAGATCGCATTGTACAGCGAACAACTCCCAATAAGCCAGTGAGATATTGGACTTAGTATTCCATACTTATAAGTGACAGTTCAACGTATTTGGGCAACTCTGAAAACTTAAGAGTAAACCCGCACATTTAAATACAAGACTGAAAACTTAAGGGGCCAGGACTTTAATATAACAAGACTGGAAACCTAGGAATCAGATTCACCAGTCATAAGAGGACTTTAACTCAAGTTTTCTCAGGTAGTGATTTCGCAGGGCCACTCGTCGTCAGAGGAATTAACTCTAATTTCCCAGACCCAGTCGTAAGAGGAATTTAACTCAAGTTTTCCCAGCAAGTGATTTCGCAGAGACACCCGCCGTCAGAGGAATTAACTCTAATTTCCCAGACCAAAGTGATTCGAACAGCATCTAACCTAAAGTGCTGTGTGTCCATTCTAATCTGTGCAGGAGATTGTGTATACGCATTATTTGGGGTAAGTGTAAATATTTATATTACAAACGTGAATTTAACATGTTTTATTGCTAGTGGATATATATATGAGGCTGGTAACCTCAACATATGAAAATAGTATATTCATGAACCACTACAGCAAGAGCTGGTGATTGTTTCTGACTAGTCGTGCGGGAAACCCGACAGCAGAGCGACCCCAGACTCCGACTGGAGCAGTGATGAGTGATGATTACATCACATGTGCCTAAGGTGTAACATATTATCTTGTGAGAATTATGTAACTTTTTTAATTGTAATTCAGGCAAATCATTGTTCATGCACTCCATACGCAACTTCCTAGTTAACACATAGAAGGATATTGGTGAATTTTCATTATATTCTCCGAGTTACACTATGTGCTCGGGAATTTAATTCTTCTAGAGGTTAACATTGGGGGGTGGAGCATATGATAATGGGCCTGTTAGTTTGCGGCGAACAAATGTACTCAGCAGGCATTTGTTTTTTCTATTTGTCTAAAGTTCGTGGTTACAAGCCATCAGACGATTTGTGGTACTAACTCAGCTAGTGTGAGAGAAAAGCATCCGCCATAACCGCCGACAGTGGAAGAGTGTGGAGAAGGCTTTCATCATCACAGAATTGATGAACCACAGCTGCAGGACTCACTCAGACAAGCTAAGTGCTAACTAAAAGGCACCAGAAAAAAGAGACAATTCCAGTTAAACTAAGTATAAAGTTAAATTTCCACCTACGTCTCAATGATGAGAAATTTATAACTATCAAAATTCCAATAATCTTTCCATATTTATTTTAACCTGTTAAAGACTATTTCACTATTAAATTTGTTACCCGTTGTTTTAAAAATAACAATAATCGTTGATTCATTTATATGTATGAAAGCAAACGTATGAGCCATAATAGTTAATCTATATATAAACACTTAGACGTACATATACACTAAAGAGAGCTATGCTTTATAAGAAGGATTTCGTTGGATTACACCAACTGGGGGCTTGAACGGGCTAAACCACTGCTTAAATCCTTCACAAAAGAAGACGGACCAGATATAATGCGTTAACAATTGTTCAGCACAATGCACCATTGTTCGTGATTGTGGCAGAGATATTATAATTAATAGATTTTATAAATCTTTTCTTTATTCTACACTTGTATTTTACCTTTCTTTCGCTCTTTTACCTTTCTTTCGCATACGCTAGATTGTTAGCAATTCAAACCTTTGTCATTTCCTTTCTAATTTAGCAACGCATTTTATTGCGGTTAGCTAAGTTCTTTGATGAGAGATCGAATCGTGTTAATTCGTTCTCGACAGAGATAATAAGGAAGACCATTGTCTATCACATTTCCCGATCTGTTCGCCTATAAGTTAATTATTCACGGTGAAAGATTTGAGATCAAAGACGAGCTCGCTTATATTGCGTTTATGACTGTGACGTACGTCTAGTTTGACAAGTGAATTTTCCCTGATATGATGGATGATTTAAAGGGACCTTTAGCTTTTCATAACATTAGAACCCCTGAACATTTGTTGTAACTTTTCGTTTGCCAGAACTCATTCCACCGGGACTCATTTAGTAGGCGGCACGAGATCAAAGAGACGAACTGAGGGATTTTAGGGGAGACTATCGGCGCTATCAAAGACAGTAGTGGTCCCTGATACGAGACGCAGTTGCTTGCCGCTAATTTCGCGTCTCGATGTCAATCGAGGAACCGAGCGAACGGGGGAAAGCGAAACGGGTAGCAGCGAACGGAGATACGAAGACCAGGGGGCGGCTTTTTCTCTTGATTTGGCGGTCAGATCCCCAATAGTTCGTGAGATCAAATAAGCTGTCAAGTTTATCATGTCCCACTCAACTTACATTCCATTTTAGCTAAATAGACCATGAAGAACTAGACACGTTATCACTCGCTGGCCAGACCTTTACAGAAGCACTAGCTTTATTGAAATCTTGTTATAGATTTTCCCCTGGATTTTATATATATATTTGCAGTGTTTTCTATTCTGTGCAGAGCGGTAATATATATATTGTGTAAAGTGATCAGTGGTCTAGTTCAGTCATTCTATTTCAATGGATTTTGTGTTAATTTAAATCTATTAAATTAAACCATCTCAATAGTTCCAGTTGTAAATATAATGATCTATCTATTATATTATTTCAAAAGATAATAGATGCTTAAATTAACTTTTAAAGTCGCGAAGGAATTTATAATTAATAAATTCAGTTAAGTCCTAGTTTTATAGATGTGGGTTTTTAACCACTAGAATTCGCGCAGTGTTTATTAAATACATAATTAAATACTCGATATATAATAGGCTTAACGGGAAATTCATCGCGCTTTAGAAGGTTATTTGTTTCCGGTATATTACATGTCTTTTTTTCTTTCATACAGAGTGATCGTAACCTGTGCGATCCCAGCATTAAGAAAGCAATAAAGAAATCAATCTAAGCAAAGCAAAGCATAAACAGTGTGTAGAGTTCCCCTGACGCAGAACTTGTTGAGACTGTGTAAATTTTTAATCTTTGAGGCGATTCTATGTTTGGAATTCCGCTATCTAACTTATAGCAAAGAAAGCACACCCAAAGACAAATTTAACGCACCATCAAACAACTTAAGTCGTAACGGGAAGAAGAACACTGGCCCGAGCTTTGTTAGTTTACTGTATAACAGAGAGATAATTCATAATTTCCTGAACAGTGATGTGACTAGTTTTCTCACTGGACTTAAACCATACCTCACGGATAAAGTGTACCAGCACGCGTAAGAATTTTATTATCAGCGGCATAGTCAAATAGACCACACCATCCTCACCCCGGTATCAGAGACCGTGCCCTCCCATAGAAACTGTTATTAAGAAAAGAGACACAACTACAGATTCATTTTCCAGCGATTACGGGATCCTTTTATGTGCTGACCGCCTACCCGCTAATCTGGGGCTAGAACTTGAACAAACACTCATACATTTAGTTTGAGGTGTAACTGCTGTTGTGTTATTCTATGGAGTGCAAGATTTTTTTCACAATCGGTAAGTGAGAGCAAGATGAGTGAAGGCCTTTGCTAGCGCGTGTATGAATGACAGGAAATTAATTCTTTTGTGTGACCATTTTGTTAACTGGCTTACCTGGTAAGATATATCTTTTCTGTATACCCTACTTTGTTCCTTTAAGTGGGATAGTTGATAATTTGTTAACTCTGTTTAAAACCTCCTCCTTTCCATTTGCTTAGTAAAGGGAAGAACAGCGGGGGAAGAACAGGTTTTTTTTTTCTATCACCTATACCTAATTTTGTAACACCTCTTTCAGAGTAATTAACTTCACTGTTAGGTTAACGTACCTATGTTCCTGATATTATCTATCTTTGGACTGGGTTTATCTTTGTCTAATAAGCGGGAAGGGCTTAGTCGATACCAATCTTCTTCACCCCTCCCAAATTTGTTATTTGCATTTTGTGTACTTATGATAATTTATGTAATATCTGATATTTTTAGTGATTGATGTTTAAAGTGAATAAAATCACATAAACTCATTTAGTTCTGTGTGTTGGATATACCCAAAGCCCAACTTTTCCCCTATTCGTTTAATATAGTTTGTATCAACGTCGTGTGTGTGTTTGAAAACACCAAATCGGTGTGCGCGCAGATGCGAGTCTGGAAAACTGGCAAATAATTGTTTGACCAGGAGAGTGAAAGAGAAGATTGAGAGACACGATTTGTCGTAAATAAGTCTGTCTTTACTCTCCTCCAGCACGCGGTGAAGTAACTATTAAATCTCTACATTTCTATCACTGAGCTTTCCATCATCATTTTCCACTCTAAACCGGACCACTATTTCTACGACTCTTTTCTCTCAAAATAAATTTACGACAATATTTGGCCGGCTCGCCGGGATAATTTTGAGATACATTTGATGCACACATATTTGTGGGCTGGTTCTGGGATCTTGAGCTACAT
Organism: Oreohelix idahoensis; assembly: GCA_024509875.1. Classification (NCBI taxonomy): domain Eukaryota; kingdom Metazoa; phylum Mollusca; class Gastropoda; order Stylommatophora; family Oreohelicidae; genus Oreohelix; species Oreohelix idahoensis. The sequence goes on along the minus strand of JAMPIV010021036.1, from coordinate 600,333 downwards.
TTGAGGTAATCGCATAGCCGGGATAAAGATATTTTGAGTCTGATTTAGTCTGGGTCTAACTAGGTAGAGTGTGAATGATTTGTCTTGTGAATTAGGGAAATAAATAAATAATTACACCCCTAGACAAACGTTCTTTAAGTATTTGGGTTGTCCACACAGCATATTTACAGGTTGTTTTCTCTCCACAGCAGTAGAAAGTACAGATAAACAAATATATTTGCTATTTAATTATCCTCTGGCGGAGATAATTATATTTCTTTCTTTATAAGAGTTGCTGGGATTGCGTGATTGTTTTACAGTCACTAAGGTTTTTGAAGTTAAGAAGAGTTGAGCTTAGCTAAAGACGGATTGTTCTGATTTTTAAAAATTAAGTTAACAACGTCTCATCTCAATAATTGACTTTAGGGACGGAGTTTGTTGTCAGAGATTTAAAATTTAGGGGACAATTTTTTTTTCCTTTTAAATTGTTTTAATTTAAATTTTTCTCTACTGTTAGTAATAGTAGATTCTTTTCCAGTGTAACTTACCATTTAGTGGCATAGTCGCTTGCGTTTAGAGCCTTAATTGCCAGATAATAGCAGCGATAAGTTTGCACAGTACAGGTAGGAGGCAACACAGGTAAATTTATACTTGTGTTTTTTTTCTCGTAGCGGTTCAGAGTTCCTCCCTTTCGCGTTGCTTCTTACTAGTTCTCTAGGCATACTTCATCTTATTCTTTAACAATGGCAGAGAGGATAAAGATGAGGTCCATCTTGAGGCTGGAAGCGAAAGAGGCAGGATTAGATGCAGAAGCTGCAAACGCGTTTATTAACCAGGAATTGGAAATATATGACGCGGAGCAACAGAGAGCCGAAGCTGAGAGGAAGGCGGAGCAACAGAGAGCCGAAGCTGAGAGGAAGGAAGAGAAAGAAAGAACAGAGAGGAGAGAAGCCCAGGAGAGGGCAGATAAGAAAGAAGCGGAAGAACGTCTTTTGGAACAGAAGAAAATTGAAGCAGAGATGGAAACTCGCACAGAGAGAGAGAGAGAGACAAGGAAAGACAGCATCAACTGGCGCTTAAGGCTCTAGAGAGTCGGGGCGCCTCTACTTCGACTAACGGAGAGCCGTCTTCGCCCCAGTCTCAATCAATGGACCTCTCCAGTACTCAATCTGCCCAATTAACTGCTATGTCGTTTTCTTTAGAATCTTTTCCTAGCCCTAACGAAAAAATTGACAGCTACCTAGAAAAATTCGAGAGACTCGCGAATCTTTATGGGTTAGAGAGTACCCGCTGGGCGCTCAAACTTTCAACGTCACTGAAAGGCAATGCTTATGACGTGTACACAAAGCTGGGACCGAATCAACATGATTACGACATGTTGAAAAAGGCCTTACTACAGCAGTTTGAGATGACTGCCCGAAAGTTTCTGCAGTTGTTCAGAAACAGCCGAAAAGAGAGCACGGAAACATTTCCCCAGTTCTCTTCACGTCTCACGGATTATCTGACAAAGTGCATTGAATTATCTGACCTACCTCTTTCATATGAGGGACTCCTCGAACTTGTTCTTGTGGAGCAGATAAAATCCACTTTGTCGAATGAAACTCGTAGATTTTTGGCTGAACAGGGGGCAGTCAGGCTTGAAGACATACTCAATAAAGCCGAACGCTATAGCAATGCAATGGCCGAACTTCCCAGCACTAAACGTAAACCCACCGATGAGCCATCTCGAAAACAGAATCTAGAACAGGCATCCTATTCTTCCACTTCCTCTCAACATTATAACCAACGAGATAACAATACTCAGAAACCTCCCCAGGAAAAATCGAAATTCTACAAAACCCGATACCCCCCCCCCCCCCCCCCCCCCCCCCCCCCCAACAAAAATTCTGATCAACCCAACAAGCCTACGTGGCAGCGCGGCCACCAAGGTCAAGGAAAAGGGAAGACCCCTACACCAGGAACGTCTGATCAGGGCAAACAAACTGGTGCAAACCGCATTGGATGTTTGCATACAGCTTCGAAAGGTAGAGTCAATGTCAGTGATTCTCAACCTGAGGGGGACCGACCCTCAACTCGAGGAACTGTAATTTTGAACGGTACCTCCACTACTTGTCTTTTTGACACTGGATTAAGTTTTGATTGTATTGTCGCTAGGCACCTAGTCAAACCCGGTCAGGAGACAGAGGAAACCGTCAAACTTAGTGGAGTTTTCAGGAGTGATGCACCCAGGACGCTTCCTATCGCACTAGTAGAAATACACTCTGACTTTGTCAGAGGAGTTATTAAAGCGGCCATAATGGATGATCCGATCTACCCAGTTATCCTGGGATGTAGATATGTGTTCATTGGGAGACCTAAGGAGCCGATTGTGGCAGCGGTGTCGTGGAATATTCTAATCCACATATATAAATTATCAAGTAAATATAAAGCCTAATAAATACATATAATAAAGAAAGGAAGAAGAATGGTAAAGAACAGTGCTGTCACAATGACAGTACTCGAAATCCCCTTTGTTTTATGCTTCGTCTGCAAATTGTAACGTTTCCACGTTAAATATAAGCCACTGCATAAATACAAGCGTTTCCACAACACATTAAAACGGGTATTGCATTTCTAAGAAAAACATTGAGAGGCAGACTGCGTAATGACCTAAATTAATCCTAACATTAATTATATTACGTTACCAAAACGAACAAACAGATGGACTCAAATAGAAAGAGAGAGGGAGGGCTGAAAATCAGGAACGCATGCAACACGCGTCGCGCGATACACAATTACTACTATCACGCGTGTAAGGCCACATGCACTAACTTTTTTTTTTTCAGACGGACAGTGATAAATTCACTACCCTTCCCAGAGTTAGGTTTTTAAATCCTGAAAAACGCTTATAAGGAAAGATGACAATAGATGGGTTTACGTTTGAAAACATTACAGTACCCAGACAGCACATCTTCGAAACAGGAGGTAGAAGAAATTGCATATTTTGAACGCAGCCACTTAGCTCTTTTAAATTTGTTTATTTGGGTTCCTTAGGGCTTGCTGACAAAGAATATGTAAAACGTTACGCAAATAGTCTAGGAATTAACAAGTTATAACCAAAATAAAATAGTGGGGATGCCTGACAGCATGAAATCATTTCTGCTCATAAAATTTTTTTATAACGTGTTTGAAAAAAAACCTTGCGTACGGAAATAGCCTACCATGTAAACTCCAAATTGATTGGAGCGCAACAAATATAATACTAAACACGATTGGTCGGACTATAAATACTATCTTTGGTTGTTAGGGGAGACGTAGGAAGGTAAGATTTTTTTCAAACACTTGTCGAAACGTGGCTCCATTGGCCAGACTCGCTGATATAATCACTTAGGAGCGTTAGTTCGAGACCACTAGTTCAAATAAGCTTGATAAAGCAACAGTGCGTTGAAGCCAGCTCATATTTTGCTAAATAAAAGCCTGGAACATAAGCAGATGGGAATTTGTGCCAGAATTCATTGCTAGTCAACGTATCTGTGTTTATTTCCATGAATTGTGGTAAGCTTGAAACATTCAGTATCTTTTAATGAAAATTGAATGTGAATTGTTAATTTATGCCTGTATATATGTGTAGTTCAGTAGCAAACATGATGTAAAGCCTATAATGCTCCAGCCTGAACAGAAGGTGTCGGAGGAAAGTAAAACGGCATGGAATGGCCAAACAGTACACTGACACCTAGATGATTGACTAGAAAGAAATAATGCTGGAATTGCAGAGGCGTAGTAACCATTAAGGAGGTAATACTGGTATTTAAAGTATTTCAGATGAAGCTGACAGTTGGCCTAACGCTCTGAACTCAATGTTTGTGATGTATTGTGCTCAGTGTAGAACTAGAGTATCAATTAGTTATGAAGTAGAAGGTACATCCTTCTTGTTTTCAGGGACCGTGGTCTTGATGGTATTGAGCAGCACCTGGTCAGAGCTTTGCTGAATCCAGAGTCGGACAGCATACTCCTTGGTCCATTTAGCTATCAGTGTGAGGTTCCTCCAGAGCACAGGGGAGAAATCGAGCAGAGGAGTCTTTTCCTGCCGCCATCACGCAAGATAAGCTGATGTCGGCAGCTAAGCCCAAAATTATGCACCCCCCCTCTTAAAATAACATTGTAACATAAACTTAAGAGGGGAAGTAAATTGTTTTAATATCAGGAACTGAGAACATCTCCAATACGAGTTCCAATAAAGACAAACTATTGAAGTCATGATGACAAATACCAACAGAGCTTGAACAAAACAAAACCAGTATTACCTCATATTACTACTACACAACTGACACACATAGGATACTTTTAATAATATATGTCACTACAATATTCATATTGATAAATTCTGTACATATAACTTGTAATTAAAATTGATTGTGATTCCTGGTTCCCTTTGTATTTGAATCAGGACACATATTCATTCATGACAACAATGAATACATATTGTTATTTGAAAAGTTATCAGTGACTCCTTTAAGATATCCTTGTAGAGTGTTTTATGTATGTGAGTGTCACAGTGTTGTCACGTGTAGTGGAATAAATTAAACTGTTTATCTGTTTGTTGTTGTTTTGACGTACACTTCATCATACACATACCCTAGACATATAACGTAGTCATCACACTATTCCAGAATAATTCTGACTGAGATATATATATATATGTGGCAGCAAGTAAGGTTATCTATAATACACTACTCTTATTAGATATAGATACCTTCACAGCTGATCTCAGTCAGTACACTAAGTCCCCTATAAATATTTATAACATCCCACCTCATCACAAGCGGTAACCACAAGAGGGCAAGCCAAGAAGGAGAGGGAGCCTGCGCCAAACTTGTTGCCAAATGAACTGAAGGAGGCGCAACAAAAGGACCCTACTCTGGCGCCCTGCTTAAAAAACTGCCCATGGCTAAGGACCCCAGACACAACGGAGACATTTTTTCTAAGGATGGTGTATTGTATCGTAGAACGGGCAACCCAGACATGGGGAATAACCAGCTCCTAGTACCGACGCAGTACAGAAACCAGATCTTAGAAATGGGGCACTCTCTTCCCTTTAGCGGACACATGGGACAAAACGCCACTATTCAGCGAATAAAAAACCACTATTGGTGGCCAGGAATAAACTCTGACATTGTCAGGTATGTGAAATCCTGCGCCCAGTGCCAACGGGTAGCACCCAAGCACTTGACACCCCCAGTACCTATGGGGCAAATGCCAATAGTAGGGACTCCATTTGAACGGGTTGCTGTCGACATTATTGGTCCTCTGGAAAAGACCAAAAGAAGGAACAGGTTCATCCTGACCTTAGTTGACACTTGCACTATGTGGGCCGAAGCCGTACCGCTACCATGCACTAATTCCAAGCATGTCGCAGAAGCCCTTGTGCAAATTTTTACACGGTTGGGATTCCCTCAACAAGTTTTGACGGACAATGGATCCCAATTCCGTAGCCTGTTAATGGAGGAGATCTTTAAGATCTTGAGGGCCAAACATATCCACACAAGTCCCTACCATCCGGCCGGAAATGGGCTCGTGGAACGTTTTAACGGTACCCTCACCATGATGTTACGTAAGCTGGGTCAGGAGAAACCGGAAGACTGGGACCTATACATATCGGCTGCCTTATTCGCCTACCAAGAGGTACCCCAAGCGTCTACGGGTTTTGCGCCAGCTACACTTTTATTTGGCAGACCTATTAAGGGGCCACTAGAAGCCTTACTGCGGTCCCTGACAGACCAGAAGGCTGACGAGACAGTCGTCTCTGCAAGCAAGTATGTATCTGAGCTTAAGGAAAGGCTAAAGCTAGGATGGGATCTAGCTACTACCAACCTTAAGAAAGCCCGCGCTAAAATTACTAAAAGATACAACAAAGCTGCAAAAGAGAGAGAACTACAACCAGGGGAGAAAGTCCTATTGCTACTTCCAACCGGAAGCAATAAACTTCGCATCGGATGGCAAGGACCGTTTAGCGTCCTTAAAAAGATCTCACGTACCAACTACAAGATCTCCATCAAAGGAAAGGAGAAGGTCTTCCACATAAATCTGCTAAAGAAATATTTGGAAAGACCGGTGCCATCCTCCGAGCATCTCCTGGCTGTCGCCATAGCAACGGAAGACGAGGAAGATGATGATGGTTGCATGGAGTATCCATTGCAACCCACAGAATCCTTTAAAGATGTCAAGTTCGGCGACAATCTCTCACCAGAACAACAAACAGAAACCAGGGCTCTACTAAAACAGTACAGTGCAGTCTTAACGGATGTACCTGGTCGAACAAATCTCATTGAATTTGATATGAAATTAACAAACGAGACCCCTGTTCAAACCAGAGTTTACCCCATCCCGTACGCTAAAGCTGATGCACTTCGCGGAGAAATAGACAAGCTGCGTCAGGCAGGAATTATCAGTGAGTCTACATCTCCTTACAGCTCGAGTGTAGTGCTGTTGCAGAAGCCCAATAAGGAAGTTCGGCTGTGCATTGATTACAGGTTGCTAAACGCTGTAACGGAATTCCAGCCCGAACCTCTCCAAACTGTTTCTGAGTTGTTCACCAAGCTCAGCAAAGCAAAGATCTTCTCCAAGATTGACCTCAGCAAAGGTTATTATCAAATACCAGTCAAGGAGGAAATTAAACCTTTGTTAGCTTTCAGCACTAGTGAAGGACGTTACACATTTAACGTGATGCCGTTCGGTTTGCATAACGCACCAGGAGTGTTCACCAGGATGATGAGGAAGCTTCTACAACCTTTGCAAAGTCCCCATATCCATAATTTCATGGATGACATCTTAATTGCATCGGAAACCTATGAAGAACATATTGCTACGGTTGCTATGCTCCTCAGGAGACTACAGGAAACGGGTCTCACAGCCAGACTTAGCAAATGTCTCATCGGGTTTGAACAGTTAGACTTCCTGGGGCACACTATTTCTCACGGATGCAGTTGGCCTATTAAGAAGAACGTGGAGAAAATAATGGCAGCAAAAAGACCCCGAACGAAGAAAGACGTACGTTCCTTCATATCGCTATGTGCATACTATCAGAAATACATCCAGAATTTCAACGGACTGACGGCACCGCTGACTGACCTCACAAAGAAAGGTTGTCCTGATAAGGTCATATGGGATCAAAAGTGCGAACACGCGTATAGCACTTTGAAAGGACAGTTGTCTGCATACCCCATTTTGAGGTTGCCTGACCTCAAGAAACCTTTTGTACTGAGAGTCGACGCGTCAGGTCAGGGCATCGGGTCAACACTGCTTCAAGCCGATGACAGTGACCTGAACATGCTATTTCCAGTTGCCTATGGCAGTCGGAAATTAAATAAAGCGGAACGGAACTACAGCGTAGTTGAAAGGGAATGTCTTGCTCTGATTGACGGTATCAGACGCCATCATGAGTTTCTTTATGGTACATCTTTCACGGTGCAAACAGACCACGCTCCGTTAGCATTTCTTGGTGCCAATAAAGAATTTAACGCAAGGATCATGCGTTGGGCGCTTCTTTTAAGCGTTTATTCTTTCAAAGTGGAATATATTCCGGGAAGACAGAATGTCGGGGCTGATTTCCTGAGTAGAAACTGGTCTACAGAGGAAGAAGAGCAAACTGAAGATACCACTCATCCTAAAATCACCAATCAGGTCACCTCCATTGTCAAAAAAATGAAACATGAAAAATGGTTTCATGTCTAAAAGTGGGGACGATTGTGACGTACGTCTAGTTTGACAAGTGAATTTTCCCTGATATGATGGATGATTTAAAGGGACCTTTAGCTTTTCATAACATTAGAACCCCTGAACATTTGTTGTAACTTTTCGTTTGACAGAACTCATTCCACCGGGACTCATTTAGTAGGCGGCACGAGATCAAAGAGACGAACTGAGGGATTTTAGGGGAGACTATCGGCGCTATCAAAGATACGAGACGCAGTTGCTTGCCGCTAATTTCGCGTCTCGATGTCAATCGAGGAACCGAGCGAACGGGGGAAAGCGAAACGGGTAGCAGCGAACGGAGATACGAAGACCAGGGGGCGGCTTTTTCTCTTGATTTGGCGGTCAGATCCCCAATAGTTCGTGAGATCAAATAAGCTGTCAAGTTTATCATGTCCCACTCAACTTACATTCCATTTTAGCTAAATAGACCATGAAGAACTAGACACGTTATCACTCGCTGGCCAGACCTTTACAGAAGCACTAGCTTTATTGAAATCTTGTTATAGATTTTCCCCTGGATTTTATATATATATTTGCAGTGTTTTCTATTCTGTGCAGAGCGGTAATATATATTGTGTAAAGTGATCAGTGGTCTAGTTCAGTCATTCTATTTCAATGGATTTTGTGTTAATTTAAATCTATTAAATTAAACCATCTCAATAGTTCCAGTTGTAAATATAATGATCTATCTATTATATTATTTCAAAAGATAATAGATGCTTAAATTAACTTTTAAAGTAGCGAAGGAATTTATAATTAATAAATTCAGTTAAGTCCTAGTTTTATAGATGTGGGTTTTTAACCACTAGAATTCGCGCAGTGTTTATTAAATACATAATTAAATACTCGATATATAATAGGCTTAACGGGAAATTCATCGCGCTTTAGAAGGTTATTTGTTTTCGGTATATTACATGTCTTTTTTTCTTTCATACAGAGTGATCGTAACCTGTGCGATCCCAGCATTAAGAAAGCAATAAAGAAATCAATCTAAGCAAAGCAAAGCATAAACAGTGTGTAGAGTTAGCCTGACGCAGAACTTGTTGAGACTGTGTAAATTTTTAATCTTTGAGGCGATTCTATGTTTGGAATTCCGCTATCTAACTTATAGCAAAGAAAGCACACCCAAAGACAAATTTAACGCACCATCAAACAACTTAAGTCGTAACGGGAAGAAGAACACTGGCCCGAGCTTTGTTAGTTTACTGACACAGAGAGATAATTCATAATTTCCTGAACAGTGATGTGACTAGTTTTCTCACTGGACTTAAACCATACCTCACGGATAAAGTGTACCAGCACGCGTAAGAATTTTATTATCAGCGGCATAGTCAAATAGACCACACCATCCTCACCCCGGTATCAGAGACCGTGCCCTCCCATAGAAACTGTTATTAAGAAAAGAGACACAACTACAGATTCATTTTCCAGCGATTACGGGATCCTTTTATGTGCTGACCGCCTACCCGCTAATCTGGGGCTAGAACTTGAACAAACACTCATACATTTAGTTTGAGGTGTAACTGCTGTTGTGTTATTCTATGGAGTGCAAGATTTTTTCACAATCGGTAAGTGAGAGCAAGATGAGTGAAGGCCTTTGCTAGCGCGTGTATGAATGACAGGAAATTAATTCTTTTGTGTGACCATTTTGTTAACTGGCTTACCTGGTAAGATATATCTTTTCTGTATACCCTACTTTGTTCCTTTAAGTGGGATAGTTGATAATTTGTTAACTCTGTTTAAAACCTCCTCCTTTCCATTTGCTTAGTAAAGGGAAGAATAGCGGGGGAAGAACAGGTTTTTTTTTCTATCACCTATACCTAATTTTGTAACACCTCTTTCAGAGTAATTAACTTCACTGTTAGGTTAACGTACCTATGTTCCTGATATTATCTATCTTTGGACTGGGTTTATCTTTGTCTAATAAGCGGGAAGGGCTTAGTCGATACCAATCTTCTTCACCCCTCCCAAATTTGTTATTTGCATTTTGTGTGTACTTATGATAATTTATGTAATATCTGATATTTTTAGTGATTGATGTTTAAAGTGAATAAAATCACATAAACTCATTTAGTTCTGTGTGTTGGATATACCCAAAGCCCAACTTTTCCCCTATTCGTTTAATATAGTTTGTATCAACGTCGTGTGTGTGTTTGAAAACACCAAATCGGTGTGCGCGCAGATGCGAGTCTGGAAAACTGGCAAATAATTGTTTGACCAGGAGAGTGAAAGAGAAGATTGAGAGACACGATTTGTCGTAAATAAGTCTGTCTTTACTCTCCTCCAGCACGCGGTGAAGTAACTATTAAATCTCTACATTTCTATCACTGAGCTTTCCATCATCATTTTCCACTCTAAACCGGACCACTATTTCTACGACTCTTTTCTCTCAAAATAAATTTACGACAATGACCATAGTCTGCAGGCAGAATAGTGTGAATTCTCGAGCGAAGAAAATCTCGCACGATCTGGTAAATCATGTTACACAAGATCTAAGAGAGACGGTTCGCTCGATTTGCCTGAGTCGGGTTTCGGTTTCAGTGTGAAGAATTCGTTTGATTCGCAGAATGAGCAGGAAATATGTAAATCTGGACGTAGGTGCTATATGTATTAAGTCTGGGCTAATTTCTGTCTTTCCTATATTTAAACCCCAGCAGTTTAGACTTCATTCATTCAGACTCCGCAATTTCTCTAGACATATCTAGTTTCGTTTCTAGATTACTTTATTAAGTATAATCTCAGTTTGCGTTGGAGAATAGTCTTAAGTAGTTCTGTGTGAGGTAATTATATATTGACTAGTATTGTCGAGTGTTTATTGCTAGTTCGAATTATATCTTCACTAGATTTTTGTGCAGAGTGTTTTGCCAGTTAGGCCAGTCATTCTAATTCTCTAAATTACTGTGTTACAGTGGGTAGCAGAATAAATTATAATTTCTAGCTAAAAACTCATTCAGCTATAAATAAATTTAATTAAATTGCTAGTAACCAGTCAGATATCATTTTAACTAAGTAAATGCACTGATTCATCATTGAGTATTGACGAGATATGTATGTATTTCTAATTTATGATGATTGATTTTTTGTAATGACTAGAATTTATTTCACGGAAGTTTTAAACGATGAGACAAGCTCTAAGCTTATAGTTTCCGATTTAAGTTAAATAACCGAAGTGAATATTATATTTTACGCGAGAGTAGGATAGGATGTGCGTATAATATTATGATTAAGTTTCTGCATGTTTCTTTTCTTTTATACAGTATATGGGTCAAGCCCAAAATCTACCAGCGGTTTCAGTATATATATATGAGAATAACCTAGGAGAAACATTGTTGTACTTAAATACGTGGGTGTCCAAGTTACAACCTGTCTGGCATTGTGTTTGCATCCAGAAAGAGACATAGTACTCTTCTCACGAACTTTAAGACTAAATGCAGTAACTGGGCCTATCGAGCTAGATTATATTTCTTCCCTAAATCTCATGTACATTCAGCCCCTGTTGCGAGAAAAATTACAAACAGTAACATTTCCGACGTTTGAACAATTGTGGTGTGACCAATAATTTTATATTGAGAGAAGTTACCAACCTGTCATTTCCTAAAGAATCGAAACCTCGAGATTCTGATATTGTGAGCCCATTTAAAATTTCTTACCTGAACTGATTCAAGTGACATAAACAGTAATCCTAAAATATAGTTGTAAAGTGAACTCTCCCCGGAACCTTGGATGAAACCTGTATCTGCAGAGCTGGGGTTCTCTTTATAAAAAAGAACACGGATTCACGGTGTATGTGTGTCCTAAAGTTTGCGCCTGAAGGTGCAAGAGATCAAGTTTGTAGGTAAGAAAGAATGTCAGTGGCCACTGGTGAATGAACAGAGAGAAAGCAGGACTGAGTGATTCCCTTATGGTATAATTTATGCACCCACTGTGTGTTTTCTTTATGCAAGTTTATTGCTAATGATGTTTTCCTCTTAGAATAGATTAATATATCAACTCTGTTCTTAACCGTAGAGGGAAATCCTAGACCATAGCGTATAAATCTGTGACTCTTTGGGGCTATAACTTTTCTTCTAACGGGATCGTGGGCTCAACACAGGGGGAAAGGATTACACCTATGGGTCTATTCTTTTAGTAAATCATTAACTTATGTGTATTTATATGTGATTGATATTCAAATTTATGGTTGTGGTGAATTTTCTTATGATTAATAAAATTTACATAAACTTATTCAAGTGTGTCGGTCAGCTCGTCCCAAAATATCTATATTCCATTGTTATAGTTTTCACGTCTGTTCAAAAAAAGAAACGCAACATTATTGCAGTGGTAATGAACACCAAATTTCAAACTTGTACCAAAATTTTATTTTACGGAATTAATGTTTCAATCTTGGCATGAAGAAACTTTCAGACTTTAACAATGAAATGATGTTCATTAAATTTGGTTTGGACTTTTATTCTTTGCGACTGAGGCCTTCGTTTCAGTAAGGTGTATGGCCTCCTCTGGCCTCTATCAGAGAACGACATCTCCTTGACATGGATCGGATTAGCCGTTGGATCTGTTGTTGTGGGATGGCTGCCCACTCTTCCCGCAGTGCAAGAGACAACTGTCGGAGATTGGCTGGAGCCACGTCTCGCTGGCGGAGTCATCTGTCGAGTTCATCCCATAAGTGTTCTATGGGGTTCATGTCTGATGACATGGCTGGCCATGGAATGGTCTGGACGTTGTTGTCAGCGAGGAACTGGGTGGTGAGTTGTGCCACATCAGGTCGAGCGTTATCCTGCTGAAAAATCAACCCTCGTGCAGCCAGAAGTAGAAGGACGTGAGGACGAAAAATTTCAGCGACGTATCGTTGGGTATTCAGGCGTCCTTCAATTTGCACAGGGTCACTTCTTCCCATGAAGTTGATCGCCCCCCACATCAGTACACCTCCACCACCATGTGGAGGAGCCTCATCAACGCTGTTCTGGGCATAGCGCTCATGGACTCTGCGGTAAACTCTTCTCCGTCTATCGTGTCGCTGGAGCACAAAAAATGATTCATCATTAAACCAAACCCGTCTCCAGTCATTCCCAACGGTCCATTGACGATGCTGGTTCGCCCACTGCAGTCGGTTCTGGCGATGCCGGTCCGTAAGAACAGGACCTCTGTAGGGTCTTCTAGCTCAAAGACCAGAGTCGTGCAGCCGGTTCCTGACCGTTTGATCTGAAATTCGACGAGCTGCTGACATTGACTGGACTGTGGAGGACGCAGATGCAAGTCGATTCCTGAGGTGACGCAGCCGTATGAAGCGGTCTTCGGCAGGAGTTGTGACTCTGGGTCTTCCACTGCGCAGCCGGTCTGCCGCTGAGCCAGTTTCTTGAAATCGCCTCCAAGGCGACTAATGGTGCTTCTAACCACATTAAATTGTCTGGCCACTACACTTTGTGACTGTCCAGTCTGTAAACGTCCAATGATGATGAGTCGTTGTTCTGTAGTGAGATGAGCTACACTTGCGCATTGAATTTTCAACTGAATTTATTCGAGGGGCGTCAATCTTTTATAGGCATTCAATAATATGGTCAGAGAGTTTTGTTTTCTGTAAGTTTCACGGGATTCTCATGAACCTGTCACGAGTTATTGTCAAAAATGTTGTTTTGACCTTGACCTCTTTCATGACCTCACGAATCATGAGGTGAGTATAATTCAGGTAACCACGAGAAGTTAATGACCAGGTGGACACAGTCGATAGGTTGACTGATGTCCAATCAGCGAATATCTTTTATAAAAGTAACACCAAAAAAGTTGCGTTTCTTTTTTTGAACAGTATATATTCTAGTAGAGTGTCTGACTAATATAGATCTGTTGTAGAGATAGGCTGACCGAGAGAAGCTTCTCGAGTGTCAGGGACAGACTCTATTATTTCCCACCATCTCACTTGTGAAAAATCTATTTCTTATATTATCTCCCACTGAGCTATCACCTGTTCTATTTCTATTCAGAAGGGACCAACCCAAGTCTTAATTCCCCTATCACAAATCTACGACAGTGACTTCTGGAAATATCTTGTGAATGCTCCCTTCAGGTAGAAGTATTATTAACCCTCTATCTACATCTCTGCCAAGAGTAATCTTGCGCGCAGGTAGATAGATACCTTGGACGCCAATATTAAATACTCTTGAGTTTTGGTCACTGTTGGACCACTACTGCAAAGCAGGGGAGGCAATCCGTGACAAGCTAGGAAAGGAAAAGGCAACGAGGAAGCGAACTGGTTATTCCACCTCTCGATGCTGGACCTAGTATAATGAAGCCCTCGAATACTTCACTCCCCTACTGCAGTATCTGTTATGGGACTACCTTTACCTTTGACCTTTAGATTCCTCTCTCCAATTTTCAGAATTAATTTTTGTCTTTGAAAATGTAACAGTTTGTCATTGTTGTGTATGCTTTTTGGAGATACGGCTGTCTGCATTAGCTATTTTTATGCGTCACAAAGCACTTGTATTCAACGCCGCGACATTATTATGTAATTGGTAAATATATGACGTATTGTTGTCTGCTGTTGTAGCCCAACGGCTAATTTTCTGGGCCTTTCATTATTGTACACTGACCTGTGAGGTCGTACATTGTATTCTCCCAGTCCGCGGAGACTTTGATGCCAGCGATTTCATGTGGCTATGTTGGAGAGGCCGCCACCAAATTATTATTGGCCATTATGGTTTACTGTCTTAACAGAGAAGTATATTAACCAGTTTAATGATGTACATCACAACGATATCGCCATTAACTATTGATGCCGCAGAACTTGGGTCACGTCGTGTCCGAACGGACCTTTAGTCATAACGGCCAAAATTGAGATGTATTCCGCTATTGCATGCCATGTTATATGCTTCTACAACCAACAGACACTGGACGTCTGAATGGACCGTATTATTGTTGTTATTACATGCTTAGAAATAAAGAGCCTAATAAATGTCTTTCTGTGAACTAGACTTGATCTGCATTATGGTCGACTGTTTTGAACTTACCAGTTTGTATGGCGTGAAAGTTTTACTGAATGACTTATTAAGCCTACAGCATTCGCGTTTCCAGCACGATCTGCTTGATTTTACAGTCGCCCCCACACAAATAATAACACAGAATTCTCTAGCAACAGTCATCTTGTATCTTCAAGCTTTGTTTTTTAATTTATTTTTCTTTTCATGTCTTAAACGCCTTCACTTCCTTGTTATTCTACTGTTGTTATTTTTCGATGAAAAGTACGATACGAGAAAGAGTTTTGAAGCAAAAATAAGAAAAAAACACCGTACGAACGTAGGAAAGAAAAGGTTCGAACTTGAGGATTGAATGAAAAAAAACTCACACTTGGGAATCGAACCAAAAAAAAAAAATGTCTGTGAAGTTGAAGTTGTTTTATCGATTGAAACCAGCAGACCCGAGATAACAGGTGATAGTCATTTCCAGATAAATACGGTCGGCCATTTGTCTTATCTTTGTGCCCTGAACCCCCCCCCCCCCCCCCAACCACTCTTTCTCTCCCACCCCCCGTGTAGTTTTTCGGAGGTCTCAGAGGAGACAAAGAAAGATTAGAATTACTGCTCTCTATCTCTCTCTGGCATGTCGTATGAGGCGACTAATATGAGGTAGTATATGCTGTTAGCAACATCATCATGTTCAACACGTTACCACAGAAACAACCACCGCAAGAGCACGTCAATACTTGGGTGGAGGCTTCCTGCAAAAGGACCAGCTACAAGTGTGTACCCATGCACCATTGGTAACAACAATAGAAATGATGATGATGTGTCGTGTACATGACCTCTTAAGTTGATTATACTTACTTACTTAGTCGTTCCCCTTCTACCGTGAGGTGTAGAGGTTTGAAAGAGAGAGCGCCAGACTATCATATCGGCTGTCTTCCTCCTGGCCTGGTTCCATTCTAGTCCTCGGTCCTTCAAAGATTGTCTAATGTTGTCCTACCAGCGGAATCTGGGTCGTCCTGGGGGTCTGGATCCCATGCTTGTCGTGATAGCCGATCTTCTCCCATTCTGCAGACATGGCCAAACCATCTTAGTTGGGACTGTTCTAGTTGGGTCTGCAGGGGGTGGCATTTTAGGCCTTGACGTATTGTCTGGTTGCAGACCATGTCTCTTCTTGTTACTTCAACCACCTTCCTCAGATACCTCATTTCTGAGGTTTGGATCTGGTTTTTGTGGGTTGTAGTCATTGCCCATGACTCGCATCCATATGTCAAGACTGGGACATGGGTGGAACGGTATACAGCCATCTTCGTTTTCTTACCAACCTCTCTTTTGCTGAGGAATCCTCGATTTATGACCTGAAAAAGTCTCACAGCTGCTGCTTTTCGAGTGGCCAACTCTTCTTTGATGCCTCCCTTTCGGTCTATAATAGCTCCGATGTATTTAAAGTGGTCGACCTGCTCCAGAACCTGTTCTCCCAGCTTAATCTGATGTCTTCTTTCTTCTCGTGATATCACCTTGGATTTTGTTTTAGAGCTGCTTATGACCATCCCTCTCTTCTCCAGCTCTTCCTTCCAGACTTGCAGGTTGGATTGGAGATGTGCCTCTGATTTAGCAATCAGGGCAACATCATCAGCAAATGCCAGCTCTGAAATACAGACCTGTCTCATCTTCCAGTACCCCACTGAATACGTTCTTGTTCTCTCCTTACATGACTTGATAACATCGTCCATGAGGAGTATGAAAAGATAAGGTGATAGGATATCACATTGTCTTACACCAGTGGTGGTCCTGAACTCTTCTGACTTATGGTTTGCTGTCCTCACATAATTTCTGCAAGACTTGTAGAAGCTCTGTATAGCATGAATCATAGGTGCTGGAATGTTCGTCCTTGCCAAACAGTCCCAAAGTTTGCTCCAGGGGACCCTGTCAAACGCCTTTTCCAGATCTATGAAACAAAGATGCATCTCACTCTTATACTCAAGGGCCTTTTCACTCAGCTGTCTGAGTGTGAAGATTAGGTCTTGAGTACTTCGGTTTGCTCGGAATCCGCACTGGGCCTCAATTGGATCAAATTGTGGCTTAGCTAGGCGTCGGAGTCTCTGCTCTAGGATTCTAGAGTAGATTTTACCAGGGACACTGAGAAGGGATTTGCCTCTATGGTTTCCACATTGTCGATCGTCACCCTTTTTGAAAACTGGTGTTATGATGGCAATCTCCCAATCCTATGGTATAGTCTTGTTGCACCACGCTGCCTATAGGTCCGTTAAGAGTAATAGGTCGCCTGATGCTCCGATGTACTTAACTATTTAAGTGTTATACCATCATGCCCTGCTGCTTTGCCCATCTTTATTTTCTCCAGTGCTGCCTTCAGTTCTTCCTTCTTTATGTCATCTTCACCATCATTGGTTTTCTCATCTGTGCTTGTGGTTATCATTTCTGATGCTTCACAATGCTCACCATCCAGGAGGTCTGAGAAATATTCTTTCCATCTTTCCATTACTTCCTTCGGGGCAGTAAGCAATTTGCCTTGCTTGTCCTTTATAAATTTGAGAGGGCATTGTTTTTCCTTCCTCGTGTTCTTTAGGGTCTTATAGAACAATTTCTGGTTTTCTTGTGCATCTTTTCCTAGCTTTTCTCCAAATTCTTCCCAGGACTTCTGTTTTGCTGCTAGCATCTTGTTCTTTGCTTCTGTTCTGAGTGTCACATATTCTCTATATTTCTCCATTTGTCCTGTTGTGTTTTTAGCTCCTAAGTATTGTTTCCATGCCATTTTATTTTCTCTTATTTTCTCTTTGACTTCCTCTGTCCACCAAGGTGTCCTCTTGTTCCTAAATCGGACTTCACCACATGTTTCTGCAGCAGCTGTCTTTATGAACTCCTTGAATTTAAGCCAGAGGGTTTCCAATTCATCAGGTTGTTCTTCTGTGTTGCTCACCGCTGCAGCAATAAGCCCCTGATATATGGTCTTAATTTCTGGCTCTCTCAGCTTGTAGGTCTTAATGCCCATTTCTCCCGTTCGTTTACTTAGTTTCTTGCGTGATGTTAGGCAGTTCTTAGGCTGACCAACTCTTTCAGTTGTTCATTTGATTGTAAGCAGATAGTGATCACTTCCAATCTCTGGCCACCTCCAGACTCTAGCATCCCGGACATATTTGAATGAGCTCCTCCTAACAATGGCATAGTCTATCACTGACTTCTCATTCTTTGTTGGTTCACATCTAGTGTATGCATGTATGCGCTTATGGGGGAAACTTTGTGTTTGTAATGATCAGATTCTGCTCACTGCAGAATCTAAGGAGTCACTTTCCATTGTCTTCATATCTTCCGATAACTCCACCCCATCTAGCATGGTCATTTCCAACTCTGGCATTGAAATCTCCGAGCATGATAATTTCATTTAGGCAGTCATCCACTGTCCTTTGAAGTAGCTCGAAGAATTCCTCCTTGACCTCTGCTCTCTCATCCTCATTTGGCCCATACACTATGACCAGGTTGACTATGGTTTCTCCTTCTTTTAGTTTTACAACCATAATGCGCTCCGAAACAAAGTTCCATCCCTTGATACTATCTTTTTGGTTTTTGGCCACAATGCAACCCACGCCCCATTTAGCTCTTTCAGATGTGATTACACCACTGTAGAGCAGCGTGTTGCCATCGAGATCCATGACTCCTTGTCCTTTTTTTTTTTTGTTTCCGTTATAGCCAGGATTTCTTGCTTTGCTTTCCTCATCTCTTCCACCAGCTCCTCTTCTTTCCCATTTATACTTCTTGTATTCTACGTTCCATAAGTCGTAGTCCGTAGTCCGTTCCAGTTTGTCGCCTTTAGTATCAGTCCGATTTTCTCTCTTGTAGTTCTCGTAATCAAAAGTTTAAAGCAAACAGGCAATTGGCCTGTTGTGCCTTTGCACAGTGGAGGAAGTTGATTATAACCTCCATTTATCATCGGAAAACACACACATTATCATCACCGTTATGAGAAGGAATAGACGATAACCGCCTGTCGAGCCTTACTGTTTTTCTATCAGCAATAGTCTTCATTCGTTCTGTGCCGTCTTGACGCACCGTCTCGTCTTTTCGCTGCTGTCGTGAAATATTCTAATCCACATATATAAAGTATCAGGTAAATATAAAGCCTAACAAATACATTTAATAAAGGAAGAAGAATGGTAAAGAACAGTGCTGTCACAATGACTGTACTCGAAATCCCCCTTGTTTTCTACTTCGTCGGCAAATTGTAACGCCGTCACGTTGATAGTAAAAGCCTACTGTATTATTACCCGCTTTCTTCAATGAAACGTGTGCTGTATTTCTTGGAAAAACAGTGAGATACGCAAGCTGAACAATGACCTAATTTTAATATTTCATTCATTCCATTTTATACACGGCGTAACTAAAGACAGATGGACTAAAGGATAGAGAGAAGGGAGAGGCATAAAGCCGAACACGTGCAACACTAAACACGCGTCGCGCGATACACAATTGCTGCCATCACGCGTGTAAGGTTACATGCACTAACTTTATTTCAAATCGACAGTGATAAAATTCACTACCCTTCCCAGAGTTAGGTTTTTAAATCCTGAAAAACTCTTATTAGGAAAGATGACAATAGATGGGTTTACGTTTGAAAACATTACAGTACCCAGACAGCACATCTTCGAAACAGGAGGTAGAAGAAATTGCATATTTTGAACGCAGCCACTTAGCTCTTTTAAAGTTGTATATTTGGGTTCCTTAGGGCTTGCTGACAAAGAATATGTAAAACGTTACGCAAATAGTCTAGGAATTAATAAATTATAGCCAAAATAAAATGATGGTGCTGTCAGACAACACCCAAAATCAGAATCGCTCAGTGGTAGATTTTTTAAACCACCATTGTACGGGAAATGGGCCACAAGTTACATTTGAACTGATTGGCTGGGATGATATGTAAGGCTAAACACGATTAGTCGGACTATAAATGCTATCCTTGGTTGTTAGGGGAGACGTAGGAAGGTAAAATTTTTTCAAACACTTGTCGAAACGTGGCTCCATTGGCCAGACTCGCTGATATAATCACTTAGGAGCGTTAGTTCGAGACCACTAGTTCAAATAAGCTTGATAAAGCAACAGTGCGTTGAAGCCAGCTCATATTTTTGCTAAATAAAAGCCTGGAACATAAGCAGATGGGAATTTGTGCCAGTATTTGTGCCAGAATTCATTGCTAGTCAACGTATCTGTGTTTATTTCCATGAATTGTGGGACCGTGGTCTTGACGTTATTGAGCAGCACCTGGTCAGAGCTTTGCTGAATCCAGAGTCGAACAGCATACTCCTTGGTCCATTTAGCTATCAGTGAGGTGTCTCCAGAGCCCAGGGGAGAAATCGAGCAGAGGAGTCTTTTCCTGCCGCCATCACGCAAGATAAGCTGATGTGGCCAGCTGAGCTCAAAATTATGTACCCCCATCTTAAAATGACAGTGTAAAATATAATCAAGAGGGGAATTTAATTGTTTTAATATCAGGAACTGAGAACATCTCCAATACTAGTTCCAATAAAGACAAACTATTGAAGTCATGATGACAAATACCAACAGAGCTTGAACAAAACAAAACCAGTATTAACTCATATTACTACTACACCACTGATACACATAGGATACTATTAAAAATACATGTCACTACAAGATTCATATTGAGAAATTCTGTACATATAACTTGTAATTAAAATTGATTGTGATTCCTGGTTCCATTTGTATTTGAATCAGGACACATATTCATTCATGACAGCACTGAATACATATTGTTATTTGAAAAGTTATCAGTGACTCCTTTAAGATATCCTCATAGAGTTTTTTATGTATGTGAGTGTCACAGTGTTGTCAAGTGTGGTGGAATAAATTAAATTGTTTATCTGTCTGTTGTTGTTATGACTTACACTTCATCATACACATACCCTAGACATATAACGTAGCCATCACACTATTCCAGAATAATTCTGACTGAGGTATACATATGTGGCAGCAAGTAAGGTTATATATAATACACTACTCTTATTAGATATATATACCTTCACAGCTGATCTCAGTCAGTACACTAAGTCCCCTATAAATATTTATAACATCCCACTTTACCACATATATTGGGGTCTCGCTCTTGGGATTTTGAATCTTTACCTATTAAAAATAGTGGGGGAATTCACTTCAGGGAATATAAGAATTAAAAGGTATCCTTGGGTGGAATTAAATAAGGTTGAGCTCACGGTGCCTGTGTTGTCCATTAGATATATATTTAGAGATTGAATTGTTGGTTAGACATTGTATAAATTTACCTGATAGACAATGGCGGACCTGGCCAAATTTCGATCTGCTGCTGTTCAGACTGCAAAAGAGTTAGGATTAGATGGGCAAGTTATGGTTGCCTATGTCACTACGGAATGTGACAAATTTATTGAACGCGAAGAAAGAAGGTTTGAAGCCGAAAGAAAGTTAGAGGCTGAAAAAGAAATTAAGAGGTTGCAGATTGAGGCTGAGGCTAAGAAATTGGAAGCAGAAAGAGAAGAGAAGAAATTAGCTGCAGAAAGGGAAGCCGAGGAAAGAAGACAGGCTGCAGAAAGGGAAGAGAAGAAATTAGCTGCAGAAAGGGAAGCAGAAGAAAGAAGATTGACTGCAGAAAGGGAAGCAGAAGAAAGAAGATTGACTGCAGAGAGGGAAGCAGAAAAGGAGGAGAAGAGATTACAAAGGGAACATGAGTTACGACTAAGGGAGTTTGAGTTTCAGGGCCATGCTCCTGAAAATGGTGCCAGTCCCTTTGCCTCTGATGCCACTGCTAGCCAAGGAGCCTCAACCTCAGCTATGAATTTTCATTTAGATCATTTTGTTGAGAAAGACGATGATATAGAGAGCTATCTAAATAGGTATGAACTATTAGCTACCACATATGGGTTAGAGAGAGAAAGGTGGAGCTTAAAGTTATCTCAAGGACTTCGTGGGGCAGCTTATGAAGTTTTTGCAAAATGAGCAGAGGTGATCAGGAAAATTATGACATGCTAAAGCAGGCTCTTTTGTTAAGATATGAAAAGAATGCAGAATTTTATAGGAAAAAATTTAGGAATGCTAAACTACTGTCAGGTGAAACCTATCACCAGTTTTCTGCACGAATAGAGACCTACTTGGAGAAATGGACTTCTCTGGGGAAAACCCAAGATCTTAAGGAAATGGTCCTTATAGAGCAATTAAGAGAGTCCATGGCTCCAGACCTGAGAAAGTTTCTCATGGAACAAGGTGCAGAGAGGCTGGGTGAGTTGCTAAATGTTGCTGAAAGGTATCAAGCAGCTCAAGCAGAGGTAACAGGTAATAAAAAGAAACAAGTGGATAACTTTAGGGCACCACAGAACTTTAATAAATTTGATCCTAGGGATCAAAATAAAGGTAAGCACCAGTTTGATAGGCCACGGTATGAAAATAAAAATAAATTCCCACAATTCGATGAAAGGAAATATGATGAAAGAAAATCTTTCAACCAAGGAAAAAAGTGGTGTAAAAATTGTAAGATGAACAATCATGACACTGACCATTGTAGAAGGAAACCTCCTCATTGTGCTGCTATGACATCGGGGAAAAAGGAAAAGAAGGTCAAACCTGAAGAACTACAGGAACCATACCACCCCCCAGTGTGTGAAGATGTCATCTGTAATGGTGTCACTATAAGGTGTTTATATGATACCGGTTTAGATTACGATTCCGTTGTGAGTTCTCACCTGGTGCAGGCCGATCAATACACCACAGAAACAGTGGAGATTCAAACTGCAACCAAGGATGTAGCTACCATGACACTTCCCGTCGCCCGAATAAAAGTGAAAACGCGATATGTGGAAGGAATCATAAAAGCAGCAGTGATAAATGAGCCAATCTACCCTCTAATATTGGGGTGTAGATATGTCTTCTTGGGGAATCCCAAGAAACCTGTGATATTGGCAACAGTGCAGACCAGATCACAGTCAAAAAAGGAGGAGGATAATCCCATAAATACTCACCCAGATGAGATGAGGAAGGCACAGGCTGAGGACAAAACACTCAAGCCATGTTTCAAGAAGTTGCCCAAATCTCATACACCTCCAGGCAAGAGAGAGTTTTATATGAAGAACAAACTGATATATAGGAAGGCTGGATCTGAATCCAATGGTCACGGACAGCTGGTCCTTCCCACTTCATATAGGACTAAAGTGTTGGAACTAGGGCATGCGATTCCCTTCAGTGGTCATATGGGAATCAGCGCAACAGGACAGCGAATAGCTTGTCACTATTTCTGGCCAGGAATAACTGAAGATATCAAACGATATGTAAAATCCTGTCCAGAGTGCCAACGAGTAGCACCTAAACATTGGACTGCACCAGCAACTCTGGGGGAAATGCCCATAGTGGGAACACCCTTTGAGAGAGTTGCCGTGGATCTTGTGGGACCTCTCACCCGAACCAAGAGGAGGAACAGCTACATTCTGACTCTGGTGGACACTTGTTCTATGTGGGGAGAGGCTGTAGCCCTGTCATCGATTGATTCTAAACATGTGGCAGAGGCATTGCTCACAATTTACACAAGGTTAGGCTTTCCCAATCAAATCTTGACTGATAATGGCTCTCAGTTCAAGGGGAAACTAACTGAAGAAGTTTTCAGGATCTTCCAGGCCAAACACTTCCATTGTAGTGTGTATCATCCCCAAGGGAACGGCCAAGTGGAAAGATTTAACGGCACATTGATGTCGATCCTGAGAAAGTTGGCACACGAAAAACCAGATACATGGGACCAGTACCTGCACGCCGCCCTCTTTGCTTATAGGGAGGTACCCCATAGTTCAACCGGTATGGCCCCGGCAACATTATTGTTTGGAAGGCCAATAAAAGGTCCACTCGAAGCTTTGTTAAGAACGTGGACTGATGAAAAGGCAGAGGAAAACATTACATCTTCATACCAATATGTGAATGAGCTGACCACTCGTTTAAAAACTGGCTGGAAACTTGCCAATGAAAATTTGAAACAAGCCAGGAAGAAACATGCTGCCTATTATAACAGGAAGGCGAATGACAGAAATTTGGCTGTGGGAGAGAAAGTACTGCTTCTTTTGCCCGGGAGTCAGAATAAGTTACAGATTGGATGGCAAGGTCCATATACAGTTCTAGAGAAGGTGTCTAGAACAAATTATAAGATAGATAAGAAGGGGAAAGAAAAAATCTATCATGTGAATCTCCTGAAGAAATATTTGGAAAGAGAACATCAGGAAGAGACACACTTGTTGACCTTGTCCACCGCCATGGAGATGAAAAAGGAACCACTTTCATCATTTGAATATCCATTACACCCCTGTGAGACAGCAGCACAGGTGAAAATCAGTACACATTTAACGAAAACTCAGAAAGAGAGAGTGCAACAGGTTCTAAATAATCATGCAGAGGTGTTAACAGACCGACCAGGGCATACAAACCTATTGGAATATGATATGAAACTGATAGACCCACACCTGTCTGTATGAAACCATATTCGATTCCGTTTGCTAAGGAGAAAGCTTTGAAGGAAGAGATAGACTATCTATTGAAGGAAGGAATTATTTCGCACAGTGAATCTTCGTATAGTTCCGGTGTTGTACTCTTAAGGAAACCCTCTGGAGAACATAGACTCTGTATAGATTACAGGAGACTGAATGCTATTACAGAAGGACAGGTGGATCCATTGCCGGATACAAATCAGCTGTTTGCCAGACTAAATAAAGCTAAATATTTCTCAAAAGTGGATTTGAGTAAAGGATACTATCAGATTCCAGTAAAGCCTGAGGTTAGACCATACCTAGCTTTTAGTACCTCAGAAGGACACTATGAGTTTAATAGATTGCCATTTGGATTGAAGAATGCGCCTAGTGTCTTCTCTAGAATGATGAGAAAATTGTTGGATGTAAACATTTCGGAGGAACGTAATGAATCCCTGAGTTGCCTCTTTGATTGAGGATATTCCGAATGTTTCATACAGGATAATAAGAAGATTATGGGATCCACTACGAAAACTCTGCTATCACCAGGTATATGTTATCTCCTCATAACGTACATTTTGAGAGAAATATAATGTTCTCTGGACATGTCATTGCGCAGACTCAGAGAAGAGAAATGGTGAATACGGGTTGCGGAGCAGCATTAAGACAAGCACTCACACTTGCGGCTGTTCAGTAACATAACCGAAATATATTATTGGTTGTAGAAGTCTGAGGCAGATTTCATGAGTAGTGCCTACTCTGAATGGACCCAACTACATAAAACCATGATAGCACCACAGCAGAGTAAAGTCAAGTTGACTTACATTTATCTATGTGTATATAGAAT
The DNA here is from genome assembly GCA_024509875.1 of Oreohelix idahoensis. Lineage (NCBI taxonomy): Eukaryota > Metazoa > Mollusca > Gastropoda > Stylommatophora > Oreohelicidae > Oreohelix > Oreohelix idahoensis. Next base: position 575,329 of record JAMPIV010021036.1, on the reverse strand, counting down.
AAAGGACTGACATGGGATGTCTGTTTTAAGAGGGGAGGTGTCGTGAAATATTCTAATCCACATATATAAAGTATCAGGTAAATATAAAGCCTAACAAATACATTTAATAAAGGAAGAAGAATGGTAAAGAACAGTGCTGTCACAATGACTGTACTCGAAATCCCCCTTGTTTTCTACTTCGTCTGCAAATTGTAACGCCGTCACGTTGATAGTAAAAGCCTACTGTATTATTACCCGCTTTCTTCAATGAAACGTGTGCTGTATTTCTTGGAAAAACAGTGAGATACGCAAGCTGAACAATGACCTAATTTTAATATTTCATTCATTCCATTTTATACACGGCGTAACTAAAGACAGATGGACTAAAGGATAGAAAGAAGGGAGAGGCATAAAGCCGAACACGTGCAACACTAAACACGCGTCGCGCGATACACAATTGCTGCCATCACGCGTGTAAGGCCACATGCACTAACTTTATTTCAAATCGACAGTGATAAAATTCACTACCCTTCCCAGAGTTAGGTTTTTAAATCCTGAAAAACTCTTATTAGGAAAGATGACAATAGATGGGTTTACGTTTGAAAACATTACAGTACCCAGACAGCACATCTTCGAAACAGGAGGTAGAAGAAATTGCATATTTCGAACGCAGCCACTTAGCTCTTTTAAAGTTGTATATTTGGGTTCCTTAGGGCTTGCTGACAAAGAATATGTAAAACGTTACGCAAATAGTCTAGGAATTAATAAATTATAGCCAAAATAAAATGATGGTGCTGTCAGACAACACCCAAAATCAGAATCGCTCAGTGGTAGATTTTTTAAACCACCATTGTACGGGAAATGGGCCACAAGTTACATTTGAACTGATTGGCTGGGATGATATGTAAGGCTAAACACGATTAGTCGGACTATAAATGCTATCCTTGGTTGTTAGGGGAGACGTAGGAAGGTAAAATTTTTTCAAACACTTGTCGAAACGTGGCTCCATTGGCCAGACTCGCTGATATAATCACTTAGGAGCGTTAGTTCGAGACCACTAGTTCAAATAAGCTTGATAAAGCAACAGTGCGTTGAAGCCAGCTCATATTTTTGCTAAATAAAAGCCTGGAACATAAGCAGATGGGAATTTGTGCCAGTATTTGTGCCAGAATTCATTGCTAGTCAACGTATCTGTGTTTATTTCCATGAATTGTGGGACCGTGGTCTTGACGTTATTGAGCAGCACCTGGTCAGAGCTTTGCTGAATCCAGAGTCGAACAGCATACTCCTTGGTCCATTTAGCTATCAGTGAGGTGTCTCCAGAGCCCAGGGGAGAAATCGAGCAGAGGAGTCTTTTCCTGCCGCCATCACGCAAGATAAGCTGATGTGGCCAGCTGAGCTCAACATTATGTACCCCCATCTTAAAATGACAGTGTAAAATATAATCAAGAGGGGAATTTAATTGTTTTAATATCAGGAACTGAGATCATCTCCAATACTAGTTCCAATAAAGACAAACTATTGAAGTCATGATGACAAATACCAACAGAGCTTGAACAAAACAAAACCAGTATTAACTCATATTACTACTACACCACTGACACACATAGGATACTATTAAAAATACATGTCACTACAAGATTCATATTGAGAAATTCTGTACATATAACTTGTAATTAAAATTGATTGTGATTCCTGGTTCCATTTGTATTTGAATCAGGACACATATTCATTCATGACAGCACTGAATACATATTGTTATTTGAAAAGTTATCAGTGACTCCTTTAAGATATCCTCATAGAGTGTTTTATGTATGTGAGTGTCACAGTGTTGTCAAGTGTGGTGGAATAAATTAAATTGTTTATCTGTCTGTTGTTGTTATGACTTACACTTCATCATACACATACCCTAGACATATAACGTAGCCATCACACTATTCCAGAATAATTCTGACTGAGGTATACATATGTGGCAGCAAGTAAGGTTATATATAATACACTACTCTTATTAGATATATATACCTTCACAGCTGATCTCAGTCAGTACACTAAGTCCCCTATAAATATTTATAACATCCCACTTTACCACAGCTGCATGTTCTGTTGTCTATCTTTTGGTTTTGACATCTTCCTTCTCTGTAGTTATCCTGTTTAAGCCAATTAGCGTCGGAAGCTTATTTCTCTTGTAAGACAGAAACAATCCACTTTTGTGGCCATAGTTTACGACAATAAAGATGGCGTTAAAGAAAAATTGAAGGATATAGAGGACGAGAAAGAGAAAAGATAATGGATAGTTTGACAATATGTCAATGGAGAAGTCAACAACAAAAATTGACAAACAGCATTGGTAACAGGAAGTTGTGGAGCAACATGATCATCTACACCAGCTGACATGTAACGTGAAGAAGAAGTGTGCTGTTTTAGAGTTTTTATTTTTCAACACAGACTATCGCTCCTTAAGACACCCACGCCTACCATAGCAGATGTTAAGTTAGTTTTTTTAAAGGAATGGAAGGAGACCAGGCAACCATCAGATGACCTTCACTTACCACCCCTCATTCACCATCTTGGTCTGTTCACATTAATTGTCGGTTATAATTAGGGTATTTAGAGTATCACAGCCGATGGTCTACGCCTACTACATACCTGCTCCGAGGTACTTATGTGGCCTAGCCGTGGCTATTTCAGTAACAACTTGTTTTCCGTGATGAAACATCACGGAGTCGGAGTGACTAAGAGGTATGACGTCCGCCTCCTATTCTAAAGGTACCGGGTTCGATTTCCAGTAGAGGGAACATAATTTATGACAATTTCTATTTATTCAGAACCAGTGGTCCTAATGATGTCATCATATGCCTAGCCTTCTCGGAAACAGAGCGAAAAAGTAGGAGGTCCCTTGCGCATTTTGCACACGTTAAAAATCCCTCGGCAGTTTGAAATCTTATAGAGTAGGCCATAAGGCCGCTGCCCTGGCAAAATTTAAAATTAGAAACCTACACACCACAAAATATTTTTATAGAATGTGTGATTCCTATATACACACATTGTTATTTTCGCCTGTGCTATGGAGTTGTGCACTGTGCTGAGATCCTCCTTGTGTGATCTAAGGAAGGAGATCGGAGCACTGATGAAGTTGTCCATGTGTAATGGCGATAGTCCATAAAACCAAACCAAACCATGTTGGGGTTACAAGCCCAAGGCACAGCCTGACAGTAATCTCTACTAACGTATGACTGAGGCAGATGTGCGTGAATTCTTGCTTTGTCTCCTCTCAGATCTCCCCAAGGGCAGTACAAGGTTGAAGTTGATGCTGATTATTTTACCAGCTTCTATGCGTAAACATTTGTTGCTAATGATGTTATTTAAGGTTTTGTTTTTTCTGGAATGCAATTAATTTTCTTCACTGTAAACATGATACATTTTAATTATATATTTATTATTTGTTAAATATCGGGTCAAACATACTTTACCTGCATAAAATATGTGGCTTTCTTGTAAACTTTAACTTCGTAAATGATTATCTCACTCTTAATCCGTCTCAGAGCTAGGCTATCAAAAAGATTGTCTCTCTGTCTCAGTGCTAGTCTAGCAATAGGATTATCTCACTGTCTCAGCGCTAAGCTAGCTATATGATTATCTCACTTTGTCAGCTCGTGGCTGGTAATAAGATTGTCTCACGGTCTCACTACTAGGGTAGTAATAAGATTGTTTCACAGTCTCAGTACTAGACTAGCAATAAGATTGTCACACGGTCTCAGTGCTAATCTAGCAATAAGATTGTCTCACGGTTTCTGTGCTAGTCTAGCAATAAGATTGTCTCATGGTCTCAGTGCTAGGCTAGCAATAAGATTGTCCCACGGTTTCAGTGCTAATCTAGCAATAAGACTGTCTCACGGTCTCCATGCTAGTCTAGCAATAAGTTGTCTCACAGTGCTAGTCTAGCAATAAGATTATCTCACTGTTTCAGTGCTAGTCTAGCAATAAGGTTGTCTCAATGTCTCAGTGCTAGGCTGGCAATAAGATTGTCTTACGGTTTCCGTGCTAGGTTAGCAGTAAGATTGTCTCACTGTCTCAATTGTAAGCTAGCAATAAGATTGTTTCCCTGTCTCAGTGCTAGGCTAGCAATAAGATTGCCTCAGTGTCTCAGTGCTAATCTAGCAATAAGACTGTCTCACGTTTTCTATGCGAGTCTAGCAATAAGATTGTCTCACTGCTAGGATGGCAATAAGATTGTCTCACTGTCTCTGTGCTAGGCTAGTAATAAGATTGTCTCACTGTCTCAGTGCTAGGCTCGCAATAAGATTATCTCACTGTCTCTGTAGTAGACTGGCAATTTGACTATCTCACCGCCTTAGCTCTTGGTAGGCAAGAAGACTGTCTCAATGTCTTAGCTCTTGGTTTGCAATAAGGTTGTCTACTGTCTTAGCTCTTTGTTGGCAACAATATTGTATCATTGTCTTAGCTCTTGGTTTGGCAATAAGATTTTCTACTCTTTCAATTCTTGGTTGGCAATAAGAATGTCTACTGTCTTACTCTTGTTTGACAATAAGATTGTCTACTGTCTTAGCTCTTGGTTGGCAATAAGATTGTCTACTGTCTTAGCTCTTGGTTCGGGGAGCCGCGCTGGTGTGATGGTTACCACATTGCGCTGGCGATCATGTGTTCAAGGTTCAAGCCCGGGCGTGGGCATTTGAAGTAGTGTCACCGACCGCGATTTTGACTGAATAACCTGAACGGCTCCCGAGATAAACCCTCTGTGGATGGAAAGGAGCAAAACTCCTGACCGGGTTGGAAGGAAAGTCCACAGGCTCCCCAGCCTCGCAATGACAGGTCATTGGGCCAAATGGCTGAAAGCCCAAGTGCCGCTGGTTAAGAAAAAAAAAAAAGCTCTTGGTTGGCAATAAGAATGTCTACTGTCTTAGCTCTTGGTTGGCAATAAGATTGTCTCGCTGTCTTAGCTCTTGGTTGGCAAAAAATTGTTCCACTGTCTTAGCTCCTGGTTCGCAGCAAGACCATCTCACTATCTTAGCTCTTGGTTGGCAATATATTTTCTACTCTTTCAGTTCATGGTTGGGCTTGCGAATAAATCTCTTTCCCCCACTTCCCTCTGAATCTTCCCTGCATTATAAATCGTTTGGTATGATACGTCTTAACGCAGATTTATAAATAGAATAAAACAATTTTTTAACTATTTTTATTTCAACCTAACCCATTTATTTTCAGACTTCGATTTACCGTAGTGATGAGAGCCATCATCTTCAGCAGTTCATACTCTCTTTTTTTTTAAAATGAATTTAAACTAGTTTTAACTTTCTTTTCTCTTCTGTTTTAATATCTTTCCCTGACAAAGACTTTCTGAGCGTAACGAATGCCTTTTCTTTGTACTTTGTCCTAATAAGATATTAACTAGCTATTTTTGCTCAGGCTACCAAATAATGTCTTAACCTTGTAAGAAGGCGTGAACAGGGTAATCTCTTTTATTTCGCTTTTAAGAAGCACGAGGGATCTGCAGATAAACCCATCCTGTCAGACAGAAGCTTCGTGTGGCCGTGCTCTGATGGTTTAAGTCGCAATATTTAGTACACAATAAATTGATCAGCCCCTTAGTTTGCTTGTAAGAGATGTTTCATACAACACACAGGGCCTGTTCTTTCCACTTCAACAGTGTGGACCGGGATCATCATTAGAGGACCCCTTAATAACTTTGGCTTATTCTGTAGATCCAGTTTCTAACCTCATGTGACCAGTAGAATACAGACTAACTAAACCACTAGCTAGAATTAGGACAATAGTCACCTAGAGACCAGTAGAATACAGACTAACTAAACCACTAGCTAGAATTAGGACAATAGTCACCTAGAGACCAGTAGAATACAGACTAACTAAACCAGTAGCTAGAATTAGGACAATAGTCACCTAGAGTGCGACTGGAAAAATGGTTGGTGCGCTTCTCTCTCGCGGCATAGTTACTGGTTTCCGGGATCGAAACCTTGTAGCGTCTCTCTCAAGTCTACCCAGCTGTAAATGACTAGCTCACTCTGCTTTTGGTTTAGGGAAGGCAAGGGCTGCCAAGAAAAGAACTCGTCACCCCACCTCATAAAGCTGGCTTGTATAGTGAAGTCTCTAACACTTCACTCCCCAGTGTCAGTTTCTGCTATGGGATTACCTTTACCCTTAATCGACACCTACCCTGACCTAGCTTCCGGCCAGCCTTGCTCTGATTTGTGGACCCTTTTATCTATGGCCCACCAGGTCAGCTAGTCCCGTTCAGCCAACAACCAGATGGCAGCGGTAATGACTGGTACTTAAAAATGTCCAGGTCGAATGGCAGTAAACAAACTAGCCAATTGATAATGATATTGCTGCAACAGGCAAATATAGAACTGTTTTATCTTGATGAATGTTTGTGTAACCCACAGACGACATTAAAATCTGGCTACTTGGTTAACAAAAATGTGGATTGGATGGGAAATCATGGACCTTGCCGCATTGGTTAGTGGATTCCGGATGAGTCGATAGCGTTCGAGAAGATTGCAATATTTTTTTGATTTGATATGGGGAGTTGGCTATGCTTATTGATGAACCGTTGACGGACATGTTTTATTACGTACTTGGGGCTGGAGCCAAGGATTCAGACCTCCAGGACGACTCCATGTTCGCCGGGAGGACAACATCAGACAATCTCCGAAGAACTGTGCTGTAACCAGACCAAACGGGAGATAGCCGACAGAATAGTATGGCGCTTGTTAAGTCATGTTTATTAAGGGGAGTTAACTGTTAAAAGATTTGTAGGTACGGGTCGGTTTTTTGTATACGCCCCTGTAAGCACACTTTCTGAATAATCTCTACACCTGCAGGCAGAAGAGGAAAGATTAAGTAAAAGTACATTTTGTTGAGTTTCCTGTTATTTTAAAAATATTCTGATTTATTTCAATGTGATTTAAATTGTTTAAAACTAAAAGAGATATCTGAGTTAAGTATGAGAGGGAGAATTAATAAGAGTAGGTTAAATTTGGTTGGTTACTAATCGTTCCTTACATGTATGCTGATCAAGAGAACAGGTCCACAAAAAATCAGAAACCATAACTCAAATGTCAAGTCAGTCCTAATGGATGGGCCTGGAACATGGAGAACAACAAAAACAACAACTAAGAAGCTGCAAACTTTCATAAATGGGTGCTTGCCTAGAATAGAGGGATGGAAATGGTATTTCACGATCACTAATGTGGAACTTGTGACAAGAACTCACTAATGTGGAACTTGTGACAAGAACTCACTAATGTGGAACTGGTGACAAGAACTCACTTATGTGGAACTGATGACAAGAACTCACTAATGTGGAACTGGTGACAAGAACCAGTGGAACTGGAGATGAAAAGAAGACGATGGTGATGGATAGGACACACATTGAGGAAACTTGTTGATAGCATTACAAGCCAGTCCTTGTTATGGAACCCCCAGGGTAAGAGAGGTAGAGGGAGACAGGAAGACTTGGAGAACAGAACTGGTGACATATATGACAAGAAATGAGGAAGACATGGAAAGACCTGAAGCTGATGGCACGTGACAGGAAGACTTGGCGGGTGTTTGTTGAAGATCTATGATCCATAGGGAGCAGAAAGGTGATGATGAAGAATCTTTTGATTGGCTGTAGTTACGTCCTATTTTCTGTGGCCAGAACCCATCCGCTCAAGTTATCCTTGTTTTATAGCAATACTAAATGACCTTTGAAGAAGTCATGTGACTTTCATTAAAACTCATTTTATAAACACATTTTAAAACATTTAGGACATTCTTAATGGTTCTTCTTCGTTCGCCCTCAGACTTCTATATTAATGACTGTAATAAAGGCAGTAGTCAGCTCAAGGTTCCTGGCATCTCGTTCGCCTTCAGACTTCTACATTAATGACTGTAATAAAGGCAGTAGTCAGCTCAAGGTTCCTGACATCTCCAAACAGTTTTTCGTTGAGACAAGTGGGTTGTTGCCATATGCCACTCCGTTAACTGCTGTAAGTACACCGTGCCCTGGCTGCACGGTGCTAAGGTAGGTGACCAGCAGTATCTTTGGGTGGACCTTGTCTAGGCAAGGTGTTTAGCACTCTTCCCCCCTGCCGGGTCCTCTGGGGTCGAACACCACTTCGTCGTGTCATATTAGCATCAATCGTCGTAAGACGGTTTGCGTTACACTATGTTACGCGCCTTGCGGCCCTTTGCATATGATTCCATCATGCATTTATATGGAGGCTGCTTCCCTACCTTTTCGCTTCTTCTCGGCTTCCTTGCAATTCTGCTACACTATATGGCTGGTCTGTACTTGACTGGTGACTACAAAAATGCAGAAAACGTGTAACGACAAAAATTAAGCAGCCATCTTTGCTGGAAATCTGAATGTATGTCTTCTTAATGGTTGACACAGCGGATTCGGGGAGAAAGCGTTGTGGGTTGGGATTAACTTCATTTTTCACCAATAGGCAGTTTCGTGTTTTATCATGCGAGTGTTCAGTTAACCCTTTGGAAACTTTTGGTGCGTTGGTAAGACAGTTCTATTTGTGTGTTATTCAATGCTCCTTCGGATTTTAGATTTGCATTGCTTCCTGGTGCCTTGAGTGTGCCTAAAGAATTTGGCACCAGAGGCGGATCCTTCCTTTGACACCCACCATGAAACACACACTGCCATCACCGGTGTCAATACCTTGTCGAGGTATGGCGGCTAGCGTACCCTGATTACCCCCAGAGCTATGCCAGCGGGATTTTTACTCCTGGAAGGTTCTACCAAGCTGGACAGGTTTGCGTGGGCAGGGGTCAGACGAATGCAGACACCCTGGTCCTCCAGGTTGGGGGTTTTAGCATAGGGCTGACACCCCTGTCTATGTAAAAAAAAATTGAAGTTACGGACACGATAACAAATAAACAAACTTTGCTGCGGGGCGGACATCCGGAGTCTGAGGCTCGTATGACTGTCAGTGGTGAAAGCCGAAAGGAAGCCACTGACATGAGAATGGACGTCCTGACCGCAAAACATGATAAAAGAATAGGATTTTGGAATACCAGGACAATGAATGAGACGGGTAAACTAAAACAGGTCACGGCAGAAATGAGAAACTATAGGTTACACATTCTAGGGATAAGCGAGAGCAGATGGACAGGGGCAGGAAAAGTTAAAACAGCAACAGGAGAAACAGTACTTTACTCTGGAAGAGAGGATGGACAGCACAACGAAGGCGTAGCCATTATTTTACAGAAAGGAATAGAAAGGACATTACTGGAATGGAAACCCATCAACAATAGACTGTTAAGATTAAGATTGAGAGGTAGATTCACCAATACTACAATAATACAATGCTACGCACCAACGAATGACAGGGATGAAGAGGTCAAGGATGAATTCTATCAACAACTGCAGAAAGAAATGGAAGACACACCTAGATATGATCTTATTATAGTAATGGGAGACCTCAATGCGAAAGTTGGTACACACAATACACATAATGAAAGAGTAATGGAGAAATGCGGCAGCGGAACAGCAAACAAAAATGGGGATAAATTAATAAGTTTCTGTAGTATTAACAACCTGGTCATTGGAGGAACACTTTTCCCACATAAAGAAATTCACAAATTAACATGGGAATCACCAAATGGTCGGGACAGAAACCAGATAGACCACATTATGATTAATGGTAGATGGAGACATGCATTACAAGATGTGAAGGTAAGAAGAGGTGCAGATGTGGAAAGTGATCACCATTTAGTAGTAGCAAAACTGAAAGTTAAACTAAGAAGGGCTGGACCAATTGTAACTACACAGAAAAGGTTTGACATCAGCAAATTGAAGGACTCCCTTACCAGAAAAGCTTTTGCGGCTGACATAAAGAAACGATATCAATTTGCCAAAAGTCAGGAAAACCATTTCAACAATATATAAGGAAAGCAGCAAATCATGCTTGGGATTCCAGGAAAGGAAGAAACAAGACTGGATAACACCAGAAACATTAAACACCATAACACTGAGAAAGGAAATGAAAAGAAAGAAAACAGAAGCGAAGTCCTCCAGGTTAAAGCAACTATATAGCGAACAGTACAGTCAGATGGACAAGGAAGTTAAACGCCAAACTCGAGCCAACAAAAGGAATTTCCTAGACGATCTTGCAAGACAGGCAGAAGAGGCATGAACAAAGCACAGTATACAAAATAACTAAATTCATCAGCGGAAAACGAGGTGCAAACAATATTACATTAGTAAGAGATAAGCAAGGAAATCTCATCACGACAGCAGAGGGACAGGAAACAAGATGGGCAGAGCACTTCAGAGAAACTCTGAAGAGGGAACCACCAGAGACACAATTGAATGTTCCTGAGGCTGAAAACGATCTAGATGTAAATAAAGACATTCCACGAAAAGAAGAAATCATCACAGCAATCAAAGGGTTAAAGAACGGCAAAGCTCCGGGCCATGATAACTTAAATTCAGAGCTATTCAAGACAGACCCTGAGCTAGCAGCAGAACTATTAGAACCACTATTTGCACAAGTGTGGAAAACGGGGACAACACCATCAGAGTGGAACAAAGGAATAGTTGTCAAATTGCCCAAGAAGGGAGATCTTGCAGACTGCAATAATTGGAGAGGAATCACTCTTCTCTCAGTTCCCAGCAAAATACTAGGCAGGATAATTATACAGAGAATTTCAAAAGCAGTAGACCACAAACTGAGGAAAGAACAAGCAGGATTTAGAAAGAACAGAAGATGTGTAGATCACATATTCACTCTCAGGAACATTATAGAGCAGTGCTCAGAATGGCAAAGACAGCTGTACATTAACTTCGTTGATTTTGAAAAGGCTTTTGACAGCATACATAGGGACAGTTTATGGAAAATACTGAGGGCTTATGGAATTCCAAGCTGCATAGTGTCAATCATAAAAAGCCTCTATGCCAACATTACGTATAGTGTTGGGCAGAGCAACCTAACCTTTGAGGTGAAGACAGGAGTACGACAGGGATGACCCTTATCAACCACTCTATTTTTAACAGTCATAGACTGGGTGATGCGATAGACAACAGAGGGCAGTCCAAGAGGAATAAGATGGACTACATTTTCTACATTGGAAGATCTGGAATATGCAGATGACATTGCACTACTAGCACATTCACATCAACACATCCAGGAAAAAACGGATAGACTTAATAAGTTTAGCCAGCAGGTGGGCTTGAACATGAATTTTAAGAAGTCAGAGGTCATGACGCTCAATGTGAGCAACCCTGAGCCCATATCAGTAAGGAATCAGCAACTGGTACAGACAGACACCTTCACATACCTAGGGTGCATAGTAACACCAGACGGCGGGGCAGGTAAAGACATCCACATCAGAATGAATAAGGCAAGAACAGCCTTTTTTAGCCTAAACAACATCTGGAAGTCCTCTCAATACAGCACAAGCACAAAATTAAGATTATATCAGAGCTGTGTGCTTTCTGTGCTTCTCTATGTTGCAGAATGCTGGAGAGTTACAGAGAAGGAAATGTCGAAATTGTCCTCTGTTCACACAACATGCCTAAGAAAAATTCACCGAATCTTTTGGCCGAATACCATCACCAACCAAGATCTGCTTGCTCGGAGCAAGCAAGAGGACATGCACACCATCATGGCAGACGCTGGAGCTGGGTTGGCCATGTCCTCAGAAGAGACTCCGATGCCATCACAAGAACAGCTATGCTTTGGACCCCTGAAGGAAAGCGAAAGAGAGGCCAACCAAAAACAACCTGGCGGAGGACTGTGGAGGCTGAGATGCAAAGAATGAACCAGAGTTGGGGCACTGTACGAAGGATGGCCGCCGACCGAGCATAGTGGAATCAATTTGTTGTTGCCCTACAAGACGCCACTAGGCGTGATGGCCACTGACTGCTTTGACGGTCGGCGGCTAAGGATCAAAGAAGAAGAAGATGAAACACACAGAAAAATATATTATGCTAGGAAGTAGATCTTTGAGCAGTAAAGTGCTGTGATAAAAGTGTTCGATGGCATCCCTCAAGTAGCTGTCGCCCGGGGCGTATCGCCCCCTCGCAACCTCTTAACACACCACTGCCAAGTGTAAATCATTTTAACTGTTAAAAAATATTATATCTTTCTTTGGGTCGAAGTGGCTAAGAGGTAAGGCGTCGGCCTCGAATTCTAGAGGTACTAGGTTCGATTCCCAGTTGAAGGGAATATATTTTATGGAAAATATTTTCAGAACCAGTGGTCCTAATAATGTCATATTCCCCCCTGGTCTCCTGGGTAGTGAGATCGGATGCCTAGCCTTCTCGGATAAGGGCGAAAAAATAGGAGGTGCCGTGTGCAAGTTGCGCATGTTAAAAATCCCACGGCAGTTGAAAATCGTAAAGTGAAGGCCTTATCAGGCCGCTGCCCTGGCAAAATTTAAAAATTAGAAACCTACCTACCACAAAAATATTTATAGAATGTCTGATTCCTATATACACACATAGGGATTCTCCGGTGCTGCGGAGTTCGTGTACTGTGCTGAGATCCTCCTTGTGTGATTTAAGGGAGGAGATCGGAGCACTGATGGAGTTGTCCGTGTGCAATGAAGGTAGTCCTTAAACCAAAATCAAACCAAATCTTTCTTAGTTTTTTTAGTAAAGTTTGTTCGTAGATCATCATTTGAGAATATATTTCGTCTTTCATATCGACTTTACCTGTGAAAACACAGCTGTTAATAATCCACACTGTAATCGATAACCATAAATTTCTTCACCATAATCCAACGCAATTTGTTCAACTATCTTTTCCTTATTTTTATTTTTTAAAATCCATTAGACCTTTGCAGACAACTCGTTTTTTCTTTCTTAATAATGTCTAGTCCTGCTTGACTTGATCAATTCCATTAGTCACGTAATCTGGCGAAAACGTGGAGAGTTTAGGGGAGGGGGGTGTTCATGTCATTGGCCTGCTTTCGTTGTTACACACTGGGTGCCCCCGGGTAAGTTCAGAGAGCTTAATTTAGCACACTTACAAGGGCGACAATTTTCAATAGTATTACTTTTATATATACATCTACACCAATAGGAACTGATGGGAAGATTCAGACAAATTAACTTTTTTTTTATGCAAAAGTTTTCTCGTTTTGGTTAGGCGCGTCTAGTTCATCCTAGTCATATGGTATGTTGGTTATATTAGGGTGATGTTAAAATATAAGTAGTCTGGTTAACTATTATAGACAATTTAACTACCAGTCTAATGAGACATGGGGGAAAGACCGATATTGAATGAGACATGGGGAAAAGACGTCGATATTGAATGAGACATGTGGAAAAGACGTCGATATTGAATGAGACATGGGGAAAAGACGTCGATATTGAATGAGACATGGGGAAAATACGTTGATATTGAATGAGACATACTTTGAGGAAACCAGTTGATAGCATTTCAAGGCAGTAGTTGTTCTGGAAGTCCCAGGGTTAGAGAAATGTAAGAGACTCCAAAAACTCGTGGATAAGAGATTTGAAGACAGGCATGTGATAAAGAATGCATGGAAAAATCTGAAACCGATGGCACAGCACTGTCACATATTTCATCGTTCTCTTTTATGCATTTTATCTCTCTCCGCCATTATTTAATTATTTCTCTTTTTCGGAGCGCAGAAATCCCAGCTTCAATCCCTTGTTTACATTTTCACACTTAGTTTCATGTCAGGTCAAGTCATCATTGACCATCCTTAAGGATTAATTGTAATCGCCTAAGTGCTTGCACTAGATTGACTCCAGGCGTGAATTGTTTGTTTACGATTGCGTAAATCATTTCCGTACAGACTAGTCAATCACGGAGTGTCGCTTCAGTTATTACTTAAGCGATTAGGAGTGTCTGATACGTCATGCAACCATTTCCCTCGAAGTTACTTGTGCTGATAATTTCAGATAATATCAATCTGGCGAGAAATTTGAATGAAGAGTGAACTTTGTAAATGTGATAATAGTAGACGGAAACCACAATACCTTAAAAGGAAAGTGACTTTTTGAAATTCACAACTTATAGGTCACGCAGTAAAATTACATGAGGAAAGTTGTCGAATACTCTATCATAAAACGAATTTGAATGCTATTGGCTGGGCATTTTAAAAGGGAAGTTACAACACTCCTGATTGGAGCCTTGGCAGCAAATAGTAACAACAATGTGCCTCAGCGGAAAGTTGCAATATAACTTGACACTTTCGCCGATCTGGGGCACTGTGAAGTTCAACTCGTCAAGAAGACAGATAGATAAGCCAGAGTAAGGAATAGGATTAAGATTTCACATTAAAGGACCGGACAACGTGTTTGAGCATCTTGTGGACTTGGATCCCAGAAAAACTCTAATTTCATTAATATGGAAAGCCTGGAACCCTAGAAACCTGAACACTAAGTCACAGTGGGATTCTATTTGCAAATTAATACCACAGACCACGTGTAAGAGGCATCTTAAATAAGTTGCCTTAACTATCTACCTAAGCTAGACGTCAGTATATTTCCAAAGAGATTTTGGGGTAATTTGTACATTTCATAATTCTATATTTTGCATTTATTAACGTGAAAATTGCTAATGGATGTCCAAGTCATACGAGGCTGGCAGCCTCAGCATATAGAATAAGGATTTAATAAACCACAACTGCAAGAGCTGATGGCTCTTTTATGCGGGTTTCTCATAGAAAACCGAAAGCAGAGGTAGTCCCAAGGTCCATATGGAGCAGGGAAGGGATGATGACATAAATGATGTACATACTTATTATATTAATCTTTTCAACCAGTGCAAATGTGAATGTAAACATGTTTAATATAAATGCAATGGATTTTTTCCGCTCACTGGGATTAATATTAATGCTCAGAGAGGGTAAAGTCTAAGGCAGATGGGGTGGTGGAATGAAAAAAAAAGGGGGGGGGGGGCGTGATTTGGTGTCAGGAAACCCAATACTCTGGAGGGTATTTATTCTCTCGCATTTCTTGATACTAGTCGGTGGTATCAACTGAGGGTGCAATCTGTGGAACTAGTGTGTGTTATAAGTGGCCTGCAGTCAACGCTAGACATCATTATCAGACGGGTCTTGAAGACACTGGTCTAGCTTCGTGATTACTGCTTGATACTATTTGGAACGTGTCGCAACCAGTAGACTTGACCAGTAACGAGAGTGAATCGGTCTACAACCTGCAAGGAACCAAACATCGGCTGGAGCAGAACCAGCCGACGTCCTACTGGCAGATAAGTACACACTTTAAAGCGTCCAAGTGAACTTTCTCAAGACCTAACATTCCCTTAATAACCATAACATCACCTGTGATGATTTTTAAGGAACTATTCGTTTTTTTGGTTTTTTTTTTTGTATACTGTTAAATATAATTTATTATTAAATTTGTTATCTCTATATATACAAATAGGTATTGATGGAAAAGATATAAGAATACTCAGTAACCTTTATTGGGAGCAAACTGCCACAGTAAGATCGAGAAGGAATTATTCACCATACATAGACATAAAAAGAGGTGTCAGACAAGGTTGTGTGCTGTCCCCCTGCCTATTTAATTTATACACCGAAAAAATTTTCAAACAGATACAGGAAATACCAGGACTGAACATCAGTGGAAGGTCAATAAAAAACCTTAGATATGCAGATGATACCGTGTTATTAGCTGAAAGCAAACAGGAGTTACAAGAACTAGTGAAGCAAGTGAACAATATAAGTCATGAATATGGACTCGACATTAATATTGAGAAAACAAAAACTATGATAATTAGCAAAACAAACGATAAACCCACATTAAAGATAAGCGTAAATGGGAAAATCCTGGAACAAGTCAAGAGCTACGTATATCTTGGTCATATAATAACAGAAGATGGCAGATGTGAAACAGAAATCAAGAAGAGAATAGGAATGGCCAAAGCTACATTCAACAACATGAAACATATACTGACATCCAAACAGTTATCTCACAAATTAAAACTGAGAATCATAAAGTGTTATATATATTCTGCATTTCTGTATGGTGCAGAAACATGGACGATGAATAAGCATTTGGAAGAAAGAATTGAGGCTCTTGAAATGTGGATATATAGAAGAATGGGGCGTATCTCATGGAAAGAGATGAAAACAAATAAGGAGGTCCTAGAAAATCTAGGTATGAAAAGAGAACTAATGAGGGAGCTCAAAGTTCGGCAGCTAAAATACTTTGGCCACATAAAAAGGCATAACACCTTGCAGAAGACCATGACAGAAGGGAGAGTTGAAGGCAAACGTGCAAGGAGAAGACAGCGCTATAAGTGGGAAGATAACATCATGAGATGGACAGGAAAGAGTCTATCAGAGTGCACCACCAAGACAAGAGACAGAAGACGTTGGAGATCCATTACATCCAACCTTCGTTGTGGAGATGGCAACTGATGATGATGATGATATATACAAATTTACAGTTGATTTAATCATTTGAGTGTACTGCACTCGTATGTCTCAGTCATTTTAAAAACACTTGCGACCGAAGACGCAACAAGAGTGATAATGCATTAAGCGACCCATAGCTTGACTGCTTGCGTCAGGGTCAGCGAACCAGAGCTGACCGAGACCCTACTCCACCTCCAAGTGGTGGTCCTGGAAACAGGCTGCATCACTGCAGTCTGGCTGAGAGAGTAGGGATCGAAGATGGAAGGCTAACCCGGTCCCAAAAATGACATGCTGAAACCGGTTGTGTCGGACCGAAAGACGCAAATATCGCAGCTTTGCTGTAAACGCCGACACAACGTAACAAACGTTCTTTTCAGGACGAACGAAGATGAAGAAGAATCTATTGCTATTAATCCTAAAAATTTCCTAATTACGGGGCGATTTCTTGAGTGCATCTGTCCTTTTACACCATCCCAAGCCTTCATGTTACGTGTCTTCTACTCGTGGCCTTATATGTCCTCTATAATCTCTTTCATGCTTTCTCCATTACACGTTTCCACATATTTTGTCTGTCTACCGCTATCTCTCTTAACCTAGGGATTCCAGAAAAAGACCTGCCACGTAAAGCTGTCAACAGGAATTCCTTAGTGTGTTTCCGAATTATACGTCATCACTTCACCTTTTGTTTTACTTGCATATGTCTGGTTCTTGTCTTCATTTACATATTGTGTCATGTGACCTTGTCATACCATTTCAATCTTTCTATTATACGTAGCAACCATCTATGAAACTCTGTAATTTCTTGGCTGTGGCTATTTCGTTCTCTATACAGTAGGAATAACTTGACATTTTGTTTTGTGTTAGATTTGATTTTTTTTAGATGTTTTTCAATTTTCCAGTGCACGTAGAGCCCTTCTTGTCTTTTGTATTCATATTTTTTAAAATCATCGTTAGTTCCTTCAACGTTATCATTATATTGCCAAGATATATGTATACTTTCACATTTTGTATGGATGTTTGTCCCAGTGTTATCTTGCTAACAGTTGCTGCATTGATTATCATAATCTTTGTCTTTTCCTTGTGAACGTTCAGATCGGATTCCTGTTACATAGTATTCTTATTGTGTCTTGCATCAGGTTACGGTTACGGGACAGAGAAGTCACGGGATCGGCGAAGCCTAGGTCGTGAAGCTGCTTTGTCAGATTTCACTGTTTCCAGAGCTATTGTTTGAATTCTTTGTTTTCCAATCTCGAGTTGACAAGAAGAATAGAATACTTCACTCAGAAAATACTCTTACAAGCGCTACCACAATACTGATTGAACTTGAACACAAACCACTTGAGGTTATGTCAATTATTCTCGTCGAAATTGAATTGCTAAGAAAAACATATTATCGTTTGCTATTTTCGCTGCACAAAACCTCGTAATCCGCTTAAATGTTTAAATACCGGATTCTATCGATTTTCTGTCGATCACGAGGGAAGTGGGAGGCAATCATGTTGTCTGTACAAAATACAGTTAGCTAAAGATTTTTGAAGTCAAGCGGCGTAACTTTAATCTGAAATTCACTTGGATTTTGGCCCTTACATAGTTCAACAACGCCAGCTTTAGGATGTGAATTTTTGAGGGGGCAACTACGAATTTCACTTGCCATAAACTTGAAACAAGAGGAGAGGAATATTCAATATATGAAACTTTCTCCTATGGTGCCATATATATGCTAAGTCATGCTCTGTCGTCCACTTTTAGTTCAAATTATTATATTTTCTGCGAGATATATTCTGAACATAGTATGTTGTTATGAATACAACAGAACAACGAAATTTAAAAAAAATACTAAAAGCACTCAACTAATACAAGGAATGAAAGAAAGAACGAAGACAGAAAACCAGACAGAAAGAATGAATGAAAGAAATGCCGAAGGAAAGAATTAAATAAAGACAGACAGACAGACAGACAGACAGACAGACAGACAGACAGACAGACAGACAGACAGACAGGTAGATAGATAGATAGATAGATAGATAGATAGATAGATAGATAGATAGATAGATAGATAGATAGATAGATAGATAGATAGATAGACATAATGCACGAAAGACAGAAAGAAAAGAAAGCAGAGAGACAGACAGAACTATAGAAAAATAGAACAAATGAATGTAGAAAATAATGAAAGACAATTTATTTTATCTACCGTATTAATCTGTACATCTTAATTTATCCACTATGATAACCTATACATTTATTTTATCCAAAATACCAACAATGTAGTTTATTTTCTTCAATTATAACACGTACACTTTTTTAACCACAATAACTCGTACACTTGTTTAACTACAATAACACGTACACTTGTTTAACCACAATAACACGTACACTTGTTTAACCACAATACCTCGTACACTTGTTTAACCACAATAACTCGTACACTTGTTTAACCACAATAACACGTACACTTGTTTAACCACAATAACACGTACACTTGTTTAACCACAATAACACGTACACTTGTTTAAAAAAAAAAAACACAATAACACGTACACTTGTTTAACCACAATAACTCGTACACTTGTTTAACCACAATAACTCGTACACTTACACTTGTTTAACCACAACACTAACCACAATACGTACACACAACAATAACTCGTACACTTGTTTAACCACAATAACACGTACACTTGTTTAACCACAATAACTCGTACACTTGTTTAACCACAATAACACGTACACTTGTTTAACCACAATAACACGTACACTTGTTTAACCACAATAACTCGTACACTTGTTTAACCACAATAACACGTACACTTGTTTAACCACAATAACTCGTACACTTGTTTAACCACAATAACACGTACACTTGTTTAACCACAATAACTCGTACACTTGTTTAACCACAATAACACGTACACTTGTTTAACCACAATAACTCGTACACTTGTTTAACCACAATAACACGTACACTTGTTTAACCACAATAACTCGTACATTCCGTTTTATCCCCATTCTGGTACAAAGGCTTCTCAACGCCGTAAATGTCGCAACGCTCCGTATGTGCTCCAACTGTTTCATTTCCCAAAGGCGACATCGTTATTAAAGAGTCATTTCCAGGCGAATCGATCTCATCTATGCTATTATCTGTGAAAGGTGTGGCGTTACTGGGGAAACTGACAGACGTTTACCACACAGATTTCGAGAGCATTTAAATTACATTTATAATGGGCTCTTAAATTTTGTGTCTGTTCATTTTAATAGTCCCGATCATTGTGGCAATTGCGACATCCAAGTGACAGCGGTCCGCTCCTGTTATTGTGATGACAGAACTAGCTTTTCTTTAGAGAATCATCTCATTTTCGAAACGAGTTGTCTTTTTCTTGATGGCTTGAATGTTTAACATCATTTTGTTTGAATATTGCTATTCAGTCGCTTTCCACTATTTCACTACATTCTTATTTCATCCCTCGCTTTTTCATGATCTGCCTTTTTTTCGTAGGCTATTTACGTCTGTTTATGCTGCTTCGTTGCTATTTACGTATGTTTATGCTGCTTCGTTGCTATTTACGTATGTTTATGCTGCTTCGTTGCTATTTACGTATGTTTATGCTGCTTCGTTGCTATTTACGTATGTTTATGCTGCTTCGTTGCTATTTACGTATGTTTATGCTGCTTCGTTGCTATTTACGTATGTTTATGCTGCTTCGTTGCTATTTAACACATCATTTACCTTTTTTTAAACTTAACTTCGCAGCCTGACTACTCCAGAAGGTTATTATCTTCACAGTGTATACTAGGACTATTTATTTGCTTTGTTATTTCTGTTTTTCCTTTGCATTTTTGTGTGTTGT
The DNA here is from genome assembly GCA_024509875.1 of Oreohelix idahoensis. NCBI lineage: Eukaryota > Metazoa > Mollusca > Gastropoda > Stylommatophora > Oreohelicidae > Oreohelix > Oreohelix idahoensis. The sequence continues at coordinate 555,104 of JAMPIV010021036.1, read as the reverse complement.
ATTATTTGAGTTGATATTCTCGCTTTCTTGTTCCGCATTTTTACTTGCTTACTTCTTGTACTTTCTCCTGGCGTTATTGTGTGTCGTTTATTTTTTACATTTCTGCTTCACTCATCATATTGTTTTTCGAATTATTTATAATTTTTTTTTTGCGTGTTTGCAGTGTCTGTCATTTTCTCTTGACCTATCTTTCTTATCTATGTCGCTTGTTTGTAACTGTGGCTGACGAATGGTGAACTCCGAAACGTCCCGTGTTTCCAGTGCACGTCTGTTTGTAAAACTGATTCCGTACCATTTTCTGTTTAATTTATGTTCACATGGTCATGCAATGGTAGTCTGACATGGCCTCCTGGATGCCGGTTGTCCCACGTTGAAAACCATTGGTCTAGATCACATTCTACTTCACAGGAAGCCAGAGATGATAAGGTTTTCTTTGGTCAAAATTTCTTATAAGAAATAAGGATATGTTAGCAGACGCGAAGAAATATTTTCTATCGTACAAAGAGCAAGAAGACGGAACAGGAGAGGAGCTGCGGGAAAATTCTATTTCTAAATAGAGGAATCTTATGATTAACGGACACAATATTTTTTTTTATTCTTTGCTCAATCTCCAAACACCCAGACCGCATCAATACATCCGCCTTGCGAGAACGGCCCTATTGGAAAGCCATGCCAAGGGCTGCAATACTCCGGAAGGGGGATAATCAATTCCATCATGTACATAGGATGAAATAGCACCTATGAAAACAAACTTTGCCTCTCGTTCGTATTGGTGAGTTTTTTGTTCTTAACGCGTGTGTTTTTATCTGTTACTTCCGCGGCTGTTAAGTGTTATGGGGAGAAGCATTATTCCTTTCTGTGCAAAGTGTGCTGTTTTTACCAGCATGATACTAAATTTCGTAAAGACATCATTAAATTGTTTATCTACTTAAATGTCGGTTGTTTGTCATAAGCTGCATTACGTGCTCTAAATATGTTAATATCGTTTCTTATCTATTCATCATCATCATTGTTATTCATGAACTCCCTTTCCGACCTTACGGAACAATGAGCCAACACAACAGCTGGTCTCCTTACATTAAACCTGTACAAAACATTAACATGCTCTTACAGCGGGGGTTTCTGTAACAATTTGTTTTACATGGTGATGGTGTCAGCCCCGTGCTCATCCTCATTGTGATGAAGTAAAGTCGCCTTCTTTTCTCTTCTTTAACTTCTTATATCTTTCTCATCTTGACAAAAATATAACTTATGAGGAGACCAAGAGTTTTATCAAGCGCAGATACAGGCACAAGTGGGAAGCAGAGCATCCAGGCCACACAAAAAATGATCCATATTACCAGCTCAGCAGAAGTAAACAAGTGGTAATCTTCAGACTTCGCACAGGTCATAACAGATTGAGATACCATCTATTCAACAAATTAAAGATAGGAACTACTGATGAGTGTGACGGTGGCACCGATAAAATGACTGCCGAACATCTGCTTCAAAGGTACCCAACATATGAGGAACAGAGAAAACGCATATGGCCATCACCAGTACCATTCCTGGAGAAAACCTACGGAGATATCAACAGCCTTAGGTTGACCACTGCTTTCTTTGAACTTATTCAAGTTGACATCTGAGGGTGAACGAAGAAGAATATCTTTCTCATACCAGTTCACTCATTCTCCCTCTCTTTTCTCTAGAAAATCTACCACTTGTCTAAATCAGTCGCTCTCTTCTGTGTTCTTTTCAATAAAATACATCGCTCGTTGTTCCATCTTTGGTTGAACTGGAAAATTCCTTTCTAGCTCAGCCACGAACTTCTGACCGCTGTCCTCTTTACCATGGGTTTTTCCCTGGCGATAAATTCTAGTTTAGCACCGGGTACAGGAAGTTACACAATATTTGGTCTCAGCAACCAGCTCCCAGTTAATTTAAAATCACAACTCGCCTGAATCAGAATGCCAAGTACCTAATGCCAGTGTGTGTGTGTGTGTTTGGGATGAGACAAGGGGTATCAACAGGTCACGTCCAACCACCCCCCCCCTACCCTACACCCCCCCCCATGTAAATTTAGCAGGAATAAACCCGGCAAACTTTGTAGTGAATTTGGAAGATCATTCTCGAAGGCGGCAGCCTAGCAGGGCAGGCCATACCACGAAACATCTACGAGTGGCCCTGTCAAGGCGAATACAGAGGGAGCTCTGACAATTTTAATCAGTATGTGGGGCAGTTGAGCGAGTAAGTAGGTCTAATATTGTTTATTTGAATAACATGAAGAATAATCATATGTATATCTACAGCATATTAATGCAGTATCTTTTGTTAAACAAAGTTCTAAACATCATGGAATATTCTTTCTATACAAATACCATGCTGATGATTTCTGAACTATCCGTGTCATGTTTTAATGTGTATATACGTATGTATCCTGTGCTATGATTGTACTATCATGGTACATGAATGTTTGTAACATAACCATAGAACTATGTAATAATTTGACTGACTTGTAAGCCAATGGTTCTCAAGGCTGAGACCAGGAACACACTCAAATAGATTTAATGCTCAAGTAGCAAATATGTAAGTCAGTGGTTTTCAAGCCTGGGCAGCAAGGATACCCCAACAGGTTTTACGGCAGCATGGGAGACTATAACCCAGTGGTTCTCACACCATTGGTACCAGTGACCCCAAATCAATTTGACTGCTCTTTGGGCACAAGGTAGACCAGTGGTTCTCAAACTTTTGATGACCACAGCCCCAAACTTCGCAGTTGGTGAAGCTAACAGCCCATATGTTGAAAATCACTGCGGCAAACAAGCAGGAAGCCAGATATAGATTGAGATCCACTATGTATGCTTATAACGTCAGTTATGCTATAGTATTTCATAGATAATAGATAGCACCTTGTTATTGATGTTAACTATGAATGTTCGTTAGATTTCTGATGGACGATTAGCATCCAGCAGGTATGGGAAATGACTTCTCTGGCAAGACTACTAATGGAGCTTGAACTGTTTGTCAATCCAGTCCTACCAGGTTGTCCTACCAGGTTGTCCTACCAGGAGACCTAACATATGCAGTGGTCTGGATGGCCAACATAACCCATCCCAGTTGGTGATGAGCCCTGTGTCAAGCAGTGGAAACACCCCCTACCATCCTCTGAAACCCTACTAGAAGTACGTGCCATACTGGTCCTGGAGTGCTGGAACAGATTGAACCCCCTGGCAACTAGACAGCATAAATTCAGCAGCATCTAAGATGAGTAATTTTCAATGCCAGCAGAACCAGTACAGAATAGCTAATCAGTCAACGTGATGTTAAATTTATTCTGACATTCTTCAGAACCATTGATAGATAAGGGAACAGAGCTTATAGTTGTAAATTTTTGAACAAATAATCTATCATCATTTTGTAAATTTCATTTCAAGTATGAGAGAATTTACATAACAGAGTCTGTTGTTATTTTTCTTGTAATATTTAATTGGGTTGTATAGTTTTAGTAATTAAAATCTACACGCTGGGGGCCGAGCCATAATTAAACTAACACTATCGGGTCTGGATATTTTTAATGTGGGTGGGCACCAAATCTCTTTCTTAACAATATGTACTTTGCATAGTCCTTTGTAGGATTTCTAAGAAAGAATTTATCGTCCAGAAAATATCCTGTGCAGTTTCACCAGAATTCTCTTTTAAGTAAGGTTTCTAGTGGACTAATTCCAGGGAGAGACAGTTCATCCAACGTGTAGTCAGAAAGACTTTATTTTATTCTTCCATCAAATCTGTCACATTCTCCTCAAAATTATCCGTCACACTCATATTAGTCGCCTTATACGACATGCTTGAAGGAGCCGTAGTACCATTCTTTCTTTGTCTCACCAGAGATCCGGGAACCACACGAGGTATTTAAACGATTATTGTTTTTTTTTTAAATTGCTGTAGTGTTTGTTTGCAGCGTTTATTTGTCTTTCATTTACTAGTTCATCTCGCTGTCACTACTAGTGAAGCATAAACCCTCAGCTGTATCTTATATCCTGTCATTAGCCACCATGCCTTGTGGTATCTGTTCATTCTATGTCTTCTTTACCTTTGTCGTATCTAACATACGAACTAGTGATGAGTATAATTGTGGCACAGATAAAATGACTGCTGAACATTTATTTCAAAGGTGTCCAACATATGAGGAACAGAGACAGCGCATATGATCATCAATATTACCATTCCTGGAAAAATTCTACAGAAATACCAATCATATTACGCTGACCACTGTTTTCTTTTAACATACTCAAGTCGACGTCAGAAAGGGAACGAAGAAGAAAAACATTCCCTTCTCCGTGTAATTTTCGGTCTCTATTTTGTTATTTCACGCCGGGGATTACAGAATAAAGACTGCATCACACTTTATGTTTGTGACTGTATCACACTTTATGTTTGTGACTGTATTACACTTTATGTTTGTCCTTTTCCTGTCTTTATTTCTCTCTACGCCTCTCTTCTTAGCAAAAGTGAGTGACTTACATTGTCGGGTTAATAAGGGTCTAAACCAGCCTTTCTCTATCTGTTTACCCTGGCGGAACACTTAAAATAATTGTTAAGGTCTCACGGAACCCCTGCATAAATGTTTTTATATCTATAGCTTACAGTAATTTTAATTAATTATTGACAATGCTGTATAACAAAGCTACTAAAAACCATAGGCCCAAGCACTATGAATACAAATATAGCCCAAGACACAGTTTTATACAAGACTTTGAAAAAAGACAACTTTTTTTTCAATCTCGATCTATCGCGTAACCCCTAGCGTCCTCTCGCGGAACCCCAACTGATAAACGCCGGTCTAAACGGGAAGTACGCCCAAAGCATAGGTCAGAAAGCAACGTGATAAACTGTAGGAGGTAATATCTCGTGATTAAAAGTCTATCCCATACTCAGTTCTGTGCCAGATTTTTTCTCAGCTCCAGTTCTTAGCCTAAGATTGCTAGTTCCTAAAGCAGAAAGATTGCATGTCTGAAGACGAGACTTTGTTCTAACTTAGAAGACATTCTTCCATGTCAGCAGATTGTCTACGTCTATAATGGGATGGGTCTTGGTGGTGTCTGATGAGACCAATGACAATATGAACACGCCTGCCTCAGGCTTGTCAAACTAGGCGACTAATGTGAGGTTGTTCATGAGGCTGACAACCTCATCATATAAAACTAATTGATACATAAACCACTACTGTACACACTTGTGATTGCTTGGTGCAGACTTCTTGTGAAGGGACCAGTTGCTGTAGTAGTTCTATGCTGCGTTCAGAGCGAAAAAGAAAATGATGGTGATAATAGGACTAGATGCGGATTGGCTAAGTTATTAGAGCGCTTTCTTTTCTCCACACAGATACCGGGCACATCGATCGAAACCTAGTAGCATCACGTTCCCTTCTATCCAGCTGTATGTGGGTACCAGACTCTGCTCTTGAGATAGGCAAGGCAGAAGCTGTGAAGAAGGACACTAAAAGTGGAGTTTGTATATCTTGAAGTCTCTAACACTTCACCCTCCTACGACAGTTTCAGTTTTGGACTACCTTTACCTTAGGACGCCTTCGTATAAAGCGAGGTAAATTGTTTAAGAAAAGCGGAACTAATTTAACATGACTTGCGAAGCTATTTTGTGAGAGTAGGGGCTTCGTAAGTTTTGTATGAATTGTGCGTTGACTCAAAAGAGTACTTTTTTTATTAAAGACTAGATTATTGATAATCAGATTTAGGTCCCCGCTAATATTATCCTTAAGAAAAGCCAGCTCCAGACTTCAGAAATGAGGTATCTTGGGAAGGTGGTTGAAGTAACAAGAGACATGGTCCGCAACCAGACGATACAAAAGCATAGCCTCAGAACCCAGCCTGTGCAGACGCAAGTGGAATATTCCCAATTACGATGGTGTGGCGAACTTCTAAATACAATAGCTAATTTAGAATATAACAGTATAGTGCATAAAGTCAAAGATAGGATATTACTAAAAATTTTCGGCGAGAATTGTTGGCGTCGCCTACGCCTTCAGCTTATTATTTGATAACACATTAGCCGAACAAAAAGGGTACCCAAATTTTCAAATTCGTCCTTGACGACAAACGTAACACTTCCCTAGGTCAACTAAGTATTTGCCTAAAATACATTGTGGAAGGAAGAGGGACGGATAGATAACCCAACGCAAATCACGTCTCACATTTGTTCTAAAAATAAAACCAACTTGCTAGTATTGCCCTTAGGCGGTTTTCAAATTACGATGTAAAAGTTAGAAATGTGGACACTACAGGTCATGGAAACACGCTTAGCTCTTATTGCGAATGACGTAAATTCTCACGTACTACGAGAGACTCTCGTATTTAGCTTGAAAGTACACGGAAAAAGAATTGAACAGGAGGTAGTTTAAAAATAAACAACTAACATAGAAAAAAAAAATAGAATTTTGAACCAAGCCACTTAGCCCCATAAGTCCCTTAGATAATCAAATATTGGTAATAATACATAGAGAATCGGAGATACTGTCAGGTCAAGTCATATCTGCTTAGATTGGATAGCATATTTTTTCGGAAAAAAGTAGGTGAAAGAAAGGCTAAGATAGTACGATGAAATGGATTGGATGAAATTTGAAGGAAGCCGAAATATTATTGGCTGACCTAATATACAAATCTAGTTGGTAGTAGTAACGCATAGGGGTTTGAGATTTTTTTTTAAAAATTCATTCAAAAAAAGAGATGCTTGGTCTCATTGGCCAAAGCTTTTTACATGATAGGAATAATAGGATGCTCGCTGCCATTTTTTCAAAATATTCAGAGGAGCAAGAAGCGATGAGCAGACTTGTGCTTTTTATTAATAATACTACCATCTGAAAGCAGTCTGAACAGAGGCAGTGACGAAAGTGTATCATAATCGATTGCCTAATTCATCGTTACTTGTTTATATTTCCTTGATATGTGGTAAGATTGATTTTATTGACTTTTCATTAAACAAAGGTTTGTGTGTAAGAAAAGGCCATGAAAAAAGATTGTAATTGAATGGTTCCATAGCAGATTTAGGCATGGCCTAGATGTTGATGCATCATATAATGGACCATCTAAGAAGTTTAGAACTACAGGACTATATATATATATATATATATATATATATATATATATTATTATATATATATATATATATATATATATATATATATGATGGTCATACAGGAACATTAATAAATAATAATAAATTCTTTAAGCGCCAAACACGGCGCATAAGGCAGAAACCAGTGCTCTCCAGGTTGTTCGTTGTGACGCCACTCCTCTTAGCTCTTGCACATTATTTAGGCCCAACGTTCTTCCTTCTCTTATTATTGTTCTTCTGAGTGTTTCTTTTGGTCTTCCTTTTTTCCGCTTACCCTCAGGAACCCAAGTGAGCGCCTGTAGTGGTATTCTGTTGTTTTGCATTCGTAGGACATGACCGATATATGACCATCGTCTTTTCCTTATATAGTCGGAGACATATTTCTGCCTAGAGTCTTCTCTTATTTGTCGATTAGTCTTGAATTCTTTCCAACTGATGTTCATGAGTTTTCTAAGACATTTGTTCTCGAATGTATTCAGCTTGTTCTCCAATGATTTTGTTATTTTCCAACTCTCACAGCCGTATGTTAACACTGAGATAACATTTGAATTAAACAGACGAAGCTTGGTATGTATATTCAATGATCGTAATTTCCAAATGTTAGATAATCTATTGAAGGCGCTAGCTGCCAAAGCAATTCTAGTATGGATTTCTCTTGTTGTGTCACCATCCTGAGTCATTTTACTGCCTAAATAATTGAAACTTTCAACTTTCTGTAGTTTTTCCCCGTTCAAGATGATATCAAAGGTCTCGTTAGAAAAGTTCATAGCTTTAGTTTTAGAGGCATTTATTTGGAGACCAATTTTAACCGAGAGATGACACAAATTATTTATTGCTTCTTGGGATTGTCTTGGTGTTGAACTTAAGAATGCTACATCATCTGCGAAATCCAGGTCCCCCAGGAATTTTCCATTTGTCCATTTTATACCCAACAGGAACATTACACCTATCTTATTGCATGGAAAAGATTACTGCAGGAATGACAGAGGCGTAGCATCCATTAGGGAAGAGAAAAAGAAAACTGGTACCATTTGTTCCATCAAACTAAAGTGGAGAAGCAGGGTTGTCAGAGAGAGCTGACCATGTTCTTTTGTATGTATGATTTCATGTACATTAGGAGGAATTAGCTTGATATTAAGACAGAACCATAACTTGCATTGACAGGGGTTCCTGCTGGCACTTGTCTGGTGCTAGTACTCGCTCATTGAAGAAGTCTGCACGATTTCAAAGAGTCTCTGACACCGGCTTGTATTAAAGAAGTTCAAGTCCAGAGGAGACTGAAGTGTTTGGCCAAACCAACTGCAACTGCTGTGGTGATTCCAGGCAACAGATAAGTGCAATATCTGGCCTGGGACAACTTATCACAAATAAAGAACAATCTCCTGTGTAGACAAAACGTTACTCCAAAGAATAAAATAAACAATCATAGTGAAACAAAAGACAGTGGGATGATGACAATCCTCAACCTGCTTCCCTGTACCAGTATTTAAAAAGAGTAAATAACATCAGAGTGAACATTTGTAACAATGTACTATGGACATATTGTCTTCTTCTTCTTCTTCTTCTTCTTCTTCTTCTGTCCTTAGCCACAGACCGTCAAAGCAGTCAGTGGCCATTACGCCTAGTGGCTCTTAGGGCAACAGCAGATAGGTTTTCTTTGCCATTGTTTCCCATCATGCCTAGTGGCGTCTTTAGGGCAACGGCAAATCAACCCATTTGCTGTTGTTTCCGTAATCGAAGTGACTGGCAAACGGGTGATCAGCCCGTTGTGGGACATATTGTCTGTTGTATGTAAATATCTTTATATATATTTGTAAATATACCTATCCATCTAAATTGATTCTCATTGAACTATAGTCCTGACCAAAACAACTTTAGGCTCAGGACCAATAAAGTTTAACAAAAGATATTTTAAATATAAAATTTAACAGCTGAAGATAGTTGAGTTTATCATAGTAATTAGTATATGTTTGTATATGTTTTTGCATTGAGATTCTTTAACAACACTCTTACAATACCCTAGACACTTTATGTAGCTTTCAGTCACGCTAGTCAAAAAAGAATATAACTTAGAGTGAGATCGTAATGTGGTAACAAGGAAGGTACTCTGTAATACAGTTGTTCATTGTTTACCTCAGAGACCTTCACAGTTGACCTCACTCAAGTACAACTATATGCACACCATTCTTCTTAACATCAAAACACACCACAGATGGTTTGACCATGTCTGCAGAATAGGAGAAGATCAGCTACCATGACAAATGTAGGAAACTAAGAGCCAAGGATCCAGACCTCCAGGATGACCCAGAGTAGGCTGGGAGGACAACATTGAACAATTCTTGGAGGACCGAGGACTAGATAAGAACAATGCCAGGAGGAATACAGCGACAGGATAGAATGGCGCTTCCTCTGACAAATCTCTAACCCCCCCCCCCCCCCGCCCCCACAGTAGAAAAGGACAGACTAAGTACGTAAGTAGCTATTACTATCATTCTATGTGATGATGTTGTGGGTTGTCTCCTTCGCTCTGCAGTAATGGTCCACTAAAATTCGAGTAAAAGGAGGCATTTTCTGAAGATAACCTGTCGCTTAAGATTACTCTTGGCAGATGTGTAAATAGGGGGTTTTTCCGCCCATATTTAGGGAGTCTCACAGGGAGTTTAGAATGGCAAGTACAACAACTGCATCGTCTAATTTGATTGTAAACTTTGTATTCTCCCCCCACTTTTTAATTCATCATCTCATCTCAACCCATAACCCGTCATGGGTCGTAGGGGTGCCATGGTGGAAGCATCAGCAGACAGGGTCCTCCACTGCTCTCTATTCTCAGCAATGCGTACAAGTGTGGAAAAACCGTGTCCTGCCCATTCTTTGATGTTATCAGCCCAGGATTTTCTTTGCCTTCCTCTTCTCCGTTTACCCTCGACTGTTCCCTGGAGGATCGTTTTCGAAAGGTAGTCATGACGAGTTACATGCCCAAACCAGGCAAGCTTTCGACGTTTCACTATTGACAAAAGTGGTTCTTGGTGGCCTGCATAGGTGTTTATCTTCTCTCTAACATAGACATTTGTTTTGTGCTCTTTATAGCAAATGCGCAAAATTCTTCTATAACATTTATGCTCGAAAGCCTGAATCCTTCGCTCCGTATCTGCAGTGAGTGTCCAGCCCTCACACCCATACAAGAGAATAGATAATATAAGTGATTTGTATAATTTGATCTTCACAGGAAAACTGATGTTACTTTTCCAGATCACATTCAACCTTGTCATGGCAGCTGATGCCATCTCAAGTCTTGTCTTGATTTCCTTACTTGATCTTCCATCACTACATATAGTGGACCCGAGATATTTAAAGGTGTTAACTTCTTCTAACGTTTGCCCATTTAACGTAATGGTGGTCGGAACATGTTTCTTATGGCTATTCACCAATATCTTGCTTTTTTCTATATTAATTTCCATCCCATACGTTCTTGTTACTTTCTCCAGTCTAAGGTAAGGTATATTTAATTAGCTGAAGGTAATTCAGCAAAGTATTAATTTAATAGTTCTGTATATGTATTTTTCTAAAAAGTGAGTCATATGTACGTCGAACTCGAATTCACTCAATTAAATTATCAACTCCGACTAAGGATTTATATTTGTACAGATGAAATGAATAACATTGATTTGTCAGAAAAAGAGCATTGATTGTGTATTTTCGTAGACAAATATTTGAAAAAGTTGTCCATTCAATGAGATCTGTACATTTGGACTTAGCTTTGCAGATGGCTGCAGTGAGTAGTCTTTGGATGCTGGTTCTCAGTGAAGTATTGACTGTTCCTTCTCAATTAAGGAGTTGAATGGCGTGGGAACACTTTTGCTGCCGTGCAGAAGTAACTTCCAAAATGGTCTCTTACGGATGGTGTCTAGCATTGATTACTGGTGACTAGTAATAGAAACTGAGAGATAGGGAAATTAATACGTCTTTTAAGCATTATGTCTCCTGATGTAAACATCAGGCGACCTCCGATGTCCCCCACCATTTCACCTTCTTTTGATATTTTCTCATGTACCTGAGACTGAATTCTCAGGCCATCGAGACAGATTAAAGAGTATTCAGGAGAGCGAAAGAAGACCAACACATCTTTTACATATATATATATTATTGTGCAACAGTAGTAACTGAGAATAGTGTGGGAAGGGAATAGGAAGGTATATGGGTTATTTATTGTAGTGAGCTTGTTGTGTTCACTAATGTGAATGCGTTATGCGTGATGTTTGGCTCGTGTTTTAGGTGTGAGTGAGTGAGCTAACAGTGAGTTGGTGGGATATCTAGAGTTTTGGGGAGATGTTGAAGTGTCGAGATGTAATTTTTCTAGGAGAGTTGTGAAAATTATCGACATCCACCGTTTCTGTGTGATTCGGGAAGTTCTGTGGTTTCGATTAAATGCTCTAGAGATAAATGAGAACTGTGAGAAATATTGGAGTATGGACGTGGGTGTAGAGGCGGGGATACACCACCCATGAGTTTCTGGTTTATGTTTGATCGACCAGAGGAGATTATTGTTGCTGTAGATGTACTGTGAATCTCATTACTTGTTTCGTCAAATAAATTGTGGTACTGTTGTACGCAGCGTGTTATTCGATGACTTACACATATGCAAGTATCAGTGTGTACTGTGTTGAAGTTTACCTTAGTAGGGCCCATGAACCCGTTGCAAGTGTGGTAGATTTGAAGCCATGTTTGAATATGTATTGCATTGTGAGTGTTAGCTAGTAGGGTACGTTTAAATATTGTGTTGTATATGCTCTCGTTTTTTTTTTTGTGTGGTTTCCTCATGAGAGTGTCTTCTGACGTGTATACGTTTTACAGCAGTTCCACTGTTTATGTATGACATTCAGGCATGGATGTGTAAATATATCTAATTCTGTTCTCACTTTTTCTGTCATTCCTATTTACATAGCCTGATAGTTTTTGTATCATGTTGTTTTGTCACATTCATATGCGTGTTAATGAGTCATTAATGTTTATTAATTAGTATTTTTCATTTAATTACTGGAATTATAGGTTATTGGAAGATTGAGTGGTTGGTTGTTTGAGATATTACTGTACATTACTTGGTAGTGATTATAAGTGGTATAAAGGAGTATAATATAATATTTTGATAATTTAGATAATATCTAAAGACAGCAATGGTGGTTACTTTAATGTAATTAACTAGAATGTCCAGTTACTAGATTTCATTAAGGCTGGTCAGTTGCTTGGTAAATCATGACCTGCTCTCGAAGAATATGTAGAGAAGAAGCAACAAGAAGAAAAAGAAAGGGCAGAGAAGAAGCGGAAAGAAGATAATGAGAGTACTGATAGACAAGCAGACCGTGATCTTCAGAAAGTTAAAGTAGATGCGGACGCTAACAAAGCGAAAATAGATGCTGATTTAGAGATGAAAAGGATTGATGCAAAAAAATTAACAGATGAATTGGAACTAAGGAAATTGGAACTTCAGTCTTCAGGTCCAGACAAGAAGAAGAAATCCAATGGATCTACATACAAGCCCAAATTGCCAATATTCAGCGAAAAATGCGATGTCATCGACTCATATCTTTCCCGGAATGAAATAAAAGTTAAGGCATTTGGATGGGATAAGAAGGTATAGGGTTCTATTCTTATACGCCTGTTGTCTGGTCAGGCGCTAGAAGCTTGAATCTGCCTCCCTGAGAAGGACCGTGCGAACTATGAAGTTCTTAAGGAAGTCTTATTGCGTAAGTATCGGCTTACAGAAAATGGTTTCCGTTTAAGACTGCACCAGATAACCCAGGTCAACGGAGACGACTACCATTTGTTTATCAGCAAAATATCTCAGTACTTCGATCGGTGGGTAAAATTGTCAGGTATACCAATAGATTATGACAGCTTGAGAGACCTTATTCTGAGAGATAAAGTTAAGACAGCATGTCACTTTGATCTTGAGGCATTCATTCAGGAATGAAAACAAAAGATTTACAGAGTATGTCACTACTGTGTCAGCAGTATATGACCGCACACCCAGACAGAGAAGTAAAAAGGGTAGAACCAGAAGAGAACTTTGTAGTTTATGCAGCATAAAAAGGCAGTATGATAAGCACAGAAGTTGGAGCTGGGATAGTTCCAGGAACTCTGGACACCAATGCAAACACATGATAGGAGAGAAAGTCCTCAGAAAGTACAGGATAGAAAGAGTTGCTATTATTGTGGATCATATTACCATATCGCAAGATAATGTAGGAACGCAAGAAGATATCCAAGAGGCTCACCCCAAAACAGCCCACATGGCAGTCCTCAGAAAGTAAACTATGATATGAGACATTGTTATCAGTGTGGATCCCGTGGACATATTGCAAGGTTTTGTAAGGGCTCTAAGCCAGAACATGCCAATCTAGTGCACAGGATTAAAACGACTGATGATACATAATGTGCAAATTGTCAGGCTTTGTCCCAACCAGGGGGTAAGCCAACTCTTAGTTGTGGCCACCCATTAACCGCTCTTTCAGCAGTACATCATACCGAAGGTTTGAAATTTCATAGTGGTTTTGTTGGTAATAAACCGGTAACTGTACTGATAGATAGTGGTTGTGCAACTGTTGGTGTGAGAAGATCTCTAGTTGATAGCTCAGCATTTACCAATAAAACAGCAACTCGTGTAACATTGGAGGGAAGGTAGAAAAGTATCCTGTGGCTGTCATTAAGATTGACCCACCTTTTTTACCTGGATGGGTTCATGCATGTGTAATCGATTCTGCGATTGTGGATTTAATCCTGGGTATTGTTATCCAAATGTAAAAGAATGTAATGCAGAACAGATGACAGTATGGAAGAACAAACACTTATTACATCCCGAGTACTAAATTTTGCTGAGAAGTAAAAAGCTGATAGGTCCAACTAATTAAATTTTACAGACAAATAGAATTAACAGGAGGGTCCCATTCAATAGGTTAGTAACAACATAATATTTAGAGGCTTGGGAGTCTCAAAATTTAGAATAAATCCAGAAATCTATTGCGTCTCATTGTGGATAACAGGGTCATCTACCACTTCTTGCTTCTATCAGCTGTCTTTTCATCTCTGGCATAGAAAAGTGTGTAAAGGAAGAAAGTGTGAACGCCAAAGTGCGATGACGTGTTGCGAAAGTTGCAGAGAGATTTTTCTAGACAACCTATATTAATCTTGCCTGATCTGAGTGGCAAACACTTCCTCAGAACTGATGCACCATCCGCAGGTGTTTGTGGATGCCGAATGCAGGAACGTGATGGTACACTCCATCCAGTGATATACATTAGTCGCAGGCTACTTACAGCTGAACTGCATTATGCAACCTTGGACATGGAGGCATTAACTGATTTATATTGACTGGGGAACTGTGTTTTTCACTGATTAATGAACATCAATTTTAGTGCCGAAAGAATTTGCTGATTTCCACTGGCAAAGGATCTTTATAGTTTTCAGTGAATATATTAGTCATTAAAGAACTATATTTAGTACAGTCAGTGTAATCATTGTTCCTGCATTACTTAATTATAAGGATAGTTATTTCTATGATATATATATATATATATATATATATATATATATATATATATATATATATATATATATATATATATATATATATATATATATATATATATATATATATATATATATATATATATATATAACTAGTATAGTTTGTTTACTTTTTTATGTTTATTTAAATTCATTACAAGTTTATTATATATAGGTGAATGTGCATGGTTGAATGATTAATTTTTGGTAACTAGGAATGCGAGGTTAAGTATGCAGAAATGCACTCATTTAGGAAATGGGATTTCCTACTAGAGGAAGAGGTAAACTGTTGTGCAACAGTAGTAACTGAGAATAGTGTGGGAAGGGAATAGGAAGGTGTATGGGTTATTTATTGTAGTGAGCTTATTGTGTTCATCGGTTTGAATGCGTTATGCATGATGTTTGGCAGAGATAGATCTGTTTACTGTTCTCGTGTTTTAGGTGTGAGTGAGTGAGCTAACATTGAGTTGGCTGGGATAGCTAGAGTTTTGGGGAGTCGGCCAAGAGATGCTGAAGTGTCGAGTTGTGTTTTTGCAAGGAGGGTTGTGAAGATTGTCAACAGCCACCGTTTCTGTGTGATTCGGGAAGTTCTGTGCCAGAGGAGATTATTGTTGCTGTAGATGTACTGTGAATCTCATCACTTGTTTAATCAAATAAATTGTGGTACTGTTGTACACAACGTGTTATTTGATGACTTACACATATGCAAGTATCAGTGCGTACTGTGTTGAAGTTTACCCTAGTAGAGCCCATGAAACCATGCATACGATGGGTGTTAAGCATCTAAAGACACCATCACAATATATATATATATATATATATATATATATATATATATATATATATATATATATATATATATATATATATATATATAAAACAAATTTGGAAATGTTTGCATAAAAATATATATCCCATCATGTCATCGTCATCCTCCTTCTGCTCCCTATGGAGCTAGGGGCTCCCTCTACTTTTGGTTCTTTGTGAATATACACGCACAAAACATTCCCCCAGCTCTTGTAGTGGTGGTTGTGGCAAGTTGTTTTATATGATGAGGTTAACAGCCCCATACACAACTTTATACAAATAAACATTTCATATTAGTTAAATGCAAATATAAATAAGTACAATCTACATGTTACAACTCACCCCAATAGGTTAAATTTCCAGACTTTATTGCACAGATTGATCGTAATATGTTTTGCAACTGTTTAAGATGCAGTCTCTCTACAGCTAGTTAAGGATACTGGTTAACGTACACTTTTAACTTCTAATACTTGAGGAAGGTTTCCTCCGACTTGTGACTCTAAGTATTAAAACAGAGGTTTTATACTTTTAATTTTTTTTTAAAGTTACTCCTAATCACTGTGTCTGTCATATAATGGAATCCGTATTGCGAACTCCTATTCTGGATGTCCGTGATCTCCTTGACGAAGATTGAAAATTTAGTTGATGAATTTTTGCCCACGCAAAGTTCTCTTGGATGGTACCCAATCACAATTTAGTGGAGTTCATTTTCAAATTTTAAGCCAACCGCAAGGTAAGAGGTCTTATTTTAGTAAATTTTCCCCTACCCATCATCACGATATTTCTTTACATGACCATATAATGTATTGCAACTAATTATTATATGCATGCCGCAAATCATTATGTCATTTGCCTTTTCCTAATAGTTCAATGTTCTTATCTCTTCTTCCCATCTCTGTTTATTACAACATGTTGCCGGAACTGATTATAAGATGCCTCCCCCTGTCCCAATGCTTCAAGATTGTTATAAAGCTTTTGCCAGAAATGATTACGTGACATGTCCGATTTCCAGACTGTTACAATCAAGATAAACTGAGAAGGTGCATTTTTCTGCAAGTCATGCCCGCCCGAGTAGACATTCGTTATCTTAAATCGTCGACTTCTACAACCGACAACCTTTTTATATGTCGCTTTTGCCAGCAGATCTGAAGCAAATTATTCTCTTATCTATCAATATCCCGTGTGTCTAAACAATAAGACCGAAGACAAACTGCAAACCAAATGTTGATTTAATCGTATTGCCTCCCCTGACAAATTATCGTTGACTGTCCGCATCAAATGCTGGTAACGATGTGTGTACTTCCGAGAATCAGATAACTATCGGTAGATTGAGGCGTAAAAGGATTATAATGACCAGTGAATAATGGCATAGAAGAGTGTATCAAAATGATGGGTATCGGAATTTACTGACATAATAGAGTGAAACAACGATGGTCACAGAAAAAGAAACGAATGAAATAAGACTGTCGTCACAGATGAGCAAGTTAAACAGCTTGATTGATATGCCAGAATTTTAACTTAATGTGTAATTATTGCAAGCAAGATTTTACTCAGAGAATTATACATTTGCTGAATTACTGATAAAACATTTTTATTAGATGAAAAGCTTAAAACAATTTTAAATTGTGAGCGTCACAAAGCTGAAAGAATAGAAACGTCAGCATTTAATTTAAAAGTTATAGTCAGAGCCGGTTTTTCGGCGGTGCGAGAGTTGCGGCCGTACCGAGAGCCAACGAGCTAAGGGCGCCGTGATGTATTTATTTAAAACAAAAAATTTAATTTAATTTTAAAAGAAAACTTGAAACTGGATTGATTCTGAGTTTAAAGTGTGATATATTTTTATGTTTATAAAAATATCATTTCTTAAATATACGTTTTTCGATTCTTCTATGTCTATTTTATTTTCTTATTATTTCTTTTTTTAAGCAGCGCATTGAGCACCAATCTATAACTCAATGTGAGTAATAGTTTAAAAAAATTACCTACTATAAGATTATAAAAGAATAAATGTATTAAGTTTTTTTTTTTGGGGGGGGGGGCGGAGGGGGGGGGGGGGTAAAATGCTAAAGTGAACATCAGTTGTGGAAATAGCATGAACATCAGTTGTGGAAATAGCAGTGTGATCTAACTCAATAGCCTGAAATTGAGTCTCGTAAGAGTATAATACTGTACTGCACAGAAGGCTCGGGAAGGGGCACCATTTCAAGATCTCGCACCATGTCCTTGAAAATTCCCTAGGGCCCGCTCTGAGTGTAATACATGTGTTATACTTGTATCCGTGTATGATCTGTTGAAACAGCTGGGACTGGAGCGACCGAAACGAACCAGGGGATTTGACAGGATTAGTGAAACTCCGGACAAAGCACCGTGCTGGCTGTGGGTCAACGGGTTGTGGAATTGAGGACAGTAATTAGGTTGGCAGAATGGATAACATCAGGAGGGAATTTTGAAGTTGCAACCAAGGTGGAGTGGGTTCAATGCCGAAACCAGGCGGAAAAAACTAACAGGTGGCTAATACTTTTGAACCATGACATATTTGGCCCCTCTTCCTTTTAGTTAGAATGTAAAGGAATTAAAAGTGCCGGAACGCTTGCCTGACAGGAGGACAACGTATAATGATCAGAATGCTTCCTGTTATAACGCTCTGTATAGAGTTTCCTATCATTATAATGATCGCAACCATCATATTATTGTGATATCAATATACGAAAGCAAGAAGTAAGACACGCTTTTATTTATCATCATTCAGTGTTGTTTATTTGCACTCCCTAAGGAGCATAGACCCACCACTGTAGCTGTTCTCTTAGCAGGAAGCCTGCAAGACCCAGCATTCACGAGTTTCACGCAGCGGTGATTTCTGAGACAATTTATTTTACATGATAAGATTGCCAACCCCATGCCCAAACCCATATTAGTAGCCTTGTACGACATGCCTGAGGCAGCAATAGTCCTATTCAGTGTTCGTCTATTTAGACACCACAGGGAACTACATACAAACTTTCATTGGCAACTATTTGGAAATCAAAAGAAATGAAATCCAAACACAAAAGTAAGAATTTCTATTAAAAGTGTCAAGACTTTATTTCTTTTGAATTCCACATTTTCCCATTTACTAATAAAAGCTCCTCTAGTTTTGTGTATTCTTATTTCGGATATCTGAGCCGTGGTGGCGCTGTTGTTACTGCACTGGCTTCCCTAGCTCGGTGGTCCATGGTTCGATCCCCAGTTGAAGTGGGACTTTTTAAACCGCAAACGGCTCCGGGGTCGACCCAACCTCGTGAATTGGTTTCTAGAGCAACACTGGGAAGGTCAAGGCGACCTCCGTGATGTTAACCACTTCACCCCTAGTGTGCCGATGGTCAAGAAAATATTGTCCTAACACCATATTCCCAGTATGCCTCAATGGGCGTGAAACAGGATCCTTTATTTCGGATATCAGTATTTTACCTTGAGATCTGAAAGGTTTTGATCGACTGACTGAATACTCCACCAATTTTGTCTCGGTTGCTGACAAGGCATACGTGTAATTTCACGTCTTGTTAGGATGTTGTATCTAAATTCCGCATGATAATCATATGCCGCAATCATTCTCATAACCTTTGTCTCTGGTGTGCCTTTCTTTATTTCTAGAATTCTTCTATTAACAGTTGTAAACTTCAGTGCCAAAACTTTTGTTTTTCTCATTACTGCTTTCCCTAGAATTGTCACAACCTAAGCACCATCTGGTTTTCACATCATTCTTAACATAACACGTGTTTCTGGCATTAAGCTTCCGTTTAATGGCAGATGTATGTTTCATTTTCTTTAGTTCTGTTTATTTTTTTTTTAAATGTTGGCGATACCTCTGACAAGCAAGTGGTCCAGAGTTGTAGTACCACCTGAGAAACGTCTCTGATCTTGTTGACTTTGTGAGCCACGTTACGGTAGGGAATTCACCTGCTTACTTCTTCTCCGTTTAGTAACACAATCTTACGCTGCTGAACTGTGAAGCGAAGTAAGCACGCCTTCTTTTACTGTCGTCTAGTCTACGGGGGGTTTTGATTAGACAAACCCTTTTTGGGGGGTCTCTGATAAGACAAACGTTTTTTGGCGGTCTTTGATAAGACAAACCATGTTTGAGGGGTGTCTGATAAGACGAACCATTTTTGGGGGGTCTCTGATTAGACAAACCATTTTTGTGGGTCCCTGATAAGATAAACCATTTTTGGGAGGTCTCTGATAAGACAAACCATTTTTGGGGGATCTATGATAACTCGACATATTATTTACATTTTCCCAATTTATTTAACTATTTATTTGTTTGTTTTTTTGTTTGTTTTTTTGGTTAATCTTCGAGTGAAAGTTTTTTTTTTAATCGTCAAATTTGAACAGTTATTTTTATTATTTGGCTTCAAATTTCTACAGTACGGTACTGGCTAGCAGATTTCATGACAAACCCTCTTAGTCGCTGTTTACGACATGCTTATTACCCTACTGTGTTACTATTATTCTCTCCCGGTTCGGGCTCCGGTAACGCACGGAGGAAAATAATGGAGGGCAAAGTGAAAGGGATAAAGAAAGCATTAAAAAGCCTTGAGCGGATGGCACAGGACAGGAAGATTTGTCATTATTTTGTTGAAGGTTTATGCTCCTTCGGCGGCCGGTGTGATGCTGACCACATAACCCCTAGTGTGCCGATAGTCAAGAAAATATGTGCCTAACACCATATTCCCAATATACCTCAATGGGCATGATGCTGACCACATCACCCCTAGTGTGCCGATAGTCAAGAAAATATGTGCCTAACACCATATTCCCAATATACCTCAATGGGCATGATGCTGACCACATCACCCCTAGTGTGCCGATAGTAAAGAAAATATGGGCCTAACACCATATTCCCAATATACCTCAATGGGCATGATGCTGACCACATCACCCCTAGTGTGCCGATAGTCAAGAAGAACATATGTGCCTAACACCATATTCCCAATATACCTCAATGGGCATGATGCTGACCACATCATTCCTAGTGTGCCGATTATAGTCAAGAAAATATGTGCCTCAATGGGCGTGTAACGGGATCCTTATGCTCCTTGAGGAGCTGAGTAAATAAATGAACTTGAAAACTGTATCCCGTATAGCTGCCTGGGGTTTCTGATGACCCAAACACAGGACAGGACCACTGCTGCCTCAGACATGTCGTAAAGTACGACAAGGACTGAGTAGTACTACTGTCAACATGTCTCTGTTTAATTTCTTCTCCGTGTCTTCTTTGGTCTCCCCCTATTTTTTTACTCCGGTGATGCTAGATCAAGGACTGAGCAGGAATGCTATCAATAGGTTTATCAATGTGTGTCCTGTCCAACATCAGCGTCTTCTTCTCACCTCGTGCTTCAATGACGCTTGTCTGGTTCTGTCCATCAGTTCCACATCAGTGACGTGTCATGCCATTTCAATTCCTGCAGACTAGGCAAGCACACATTTCTGGAAACCTGTATCTTTTTTATAGCTGTTTTTGTTATTCTCCATGTTTAACAGCCGTACAACAAGACCGTCTTGATATTTAAGTTGAAGATTGTTACTTGTATATATTAGAAATAAACAAAAAAAGAAATAATGAATGAATGAATGAAATAAACAAAGAAAGAACGAAAAAGATAGAAAGAAAGAAAAGAATGGAATCCTACTGTGAAAGCAAAATGACAAGAAAAATCCGTACACAAGTTTTAAAAACCTAATTTCGAGAAATAAACATTCCACACCTACCTGTTTTCTTACACCTTCACTTTGTTTCTAAGGTCACGCCGGCAAGAACGTTCTCTGATGTCTTTTTTGGAATAGTTTGAGAGCAAGACTGCTCTGACCCAAGTTTGAAGTTAGACACTCTCTGAAACCTGCAGTGGGTAACTGTTAGAAGATTGAAGCGAAAAAATGAGCATTTCCAGCTGTGAGAGAAAAGAACGTAATATTTTTACAAACCTGTTACATATGTAGAGTGAATCCAGTAAAGCAGTATCACAGATCACTCGAGCACCCTGCTATATATACACAAGCATATTTCTCATTTGTCTACTGGTACATTGTTCATGATATATATCTTCTTCTTCCTCGTTCGTCCTGAAAAGGACGTTGGTTGCGTTGTGTCTGTTTACAGCAGAGCTGCGATATCTGCGCCTTTCTGCCGGCACATCCGACTTCAGCACGGCATTTTTTTGGGACCGGGTTTGCCTTCCCTCTTCGATCCCTACTCTCTCAGCCAGACTGCAGTGATGCAGCCTGTTTTCAGGACCACCACGTGGAGGTGGAGTAGGGTCTTGGTCAGTTCTGGTTCGCTGACCCTGACGCAAGCAGTCAAGCTATGGGTCGCTGACTGCATTCTCTATTGCTGCATCTTTGGGTCCCATGATATACAAGGTATATGACGTATACACATGCTGGTACCGTAATGTTCCTGACAGTTAGGCTTCTTACAGTGATACTTACATCAGCTACATCAATAGTTCTGCTCAGAGTTCATGTGTAATGCTATGCCTTCGTCCAGAGCTAATGTAATGAATAATGCTAATTATAGTAATGCCAAGACGAATAAGGTTACTTACAGTTACCCTTACATGAACGATGATACTTATAGTTATAATTAGATTGATAATGCTACTTACAGTCATACAAAAATTAATAGTGCTACTTACAGTCATACAAAAATTAATAGTGCTACTTACAGTCATACTTACATTATATGGCGACGAATTTGAGGAGAAGGACAGATTGGATGGAATGGAAGAATAAAAGATAATATTAATCTTTATGATAGTCCACTAGTTTGAAGAAACTGCCTCTCCTCGGGAAATAGTCTACTTGAATCCCTAATGCAAAGAGAATTCTGGCAACTAACAGGATATTTTCTGAACTATAAATTCTTTCTCAGAAATCCTACAAAAGGACTGTGTAAAGTACATAAGGTCAAGAAAGGAGATTTGGTGTCAAGCCACTTTAACTAAAATATCCCGACCCACTAGAAGTTAATTTAATTATAACTCGGCCCCCAGGGTGTAGATTTATGTTTACGAAAAAATAAAATACATCCCAAATAAAGGTAACAAAAAAAAAAAAAATAACTAACAGACTCTGTTATGTAAAATTTAGAAAAAGATATAGATTTTAACACCTTCAAATTTACATATATATGTCGTAAAGAGGTTGAAGAGTAAGACAAGGTAAAGATGAACACAGTGAGGTCAAGCTATGTAAGTTCCCTGAGTCTAACTGTTGAGGTTGAATTCTTCTCAGGGTTCCTATCCGCCACCTCTAAGATCTCACTATGTGTACACTAGGCTCTGTGATGTTGTCTGTCTGAGTGTGTCTAGGGGAAAGTATGTAAGACTATGACTGAACAGAGACAAACAGAACTGAAAAAACTCAATAATATTAAAAGAAGCAAGACTGTTTGTTAAAGTTGGGTTATGTATATAGGGGATATTTTCATATATACAATAATTTATTATTCCTGTCCCCGTTTATCTTTTGGGCAGGAATTTCAACCCAAAACAACAAATTATTGGTTACAGTCTGTACATAAATAGTTTTTGGATCTCTGTCCATAAAATTTCACTAACTACAAAAAGTCACTGGGAACAAGTACCCTCACAAGTCTGGTTTGAAACTTATTTAAAACTCTATACTTATATCTGAAAGTTTGTAGTTTTAATCGTTCTCAGTAGGGAAAGTCCTAAGTTGTGGTTGTTCTTTTATTTTAGAATATTTGAATAAACTGTCCAGTGCCTAGAATATAGGCACTTATCTTCAGAATAGGTCTGACGTTATGGTAGGCTCCAGAAGAGTGTTGATTCACCACATCTTTCTTGACATGAAGACGTAAAGAATGTAGCTGCATTCAATCTGACGAGCATCCATTCAGAAACGCAGTCTTCTACAGATCTCTTGGAAATATTTATATATCGGGTGATATCGTTCCTGAAACAAGAGCGAAATAGCCTTCCCTGTAGCACTGGTCTAAACTAGATTCATGCCACAACAACACACATTATGGTTAACTGAGTCATACAAGTGGGCTGAACATTAGGCCCCAAACTTTAACTTCATTATATACACAGTCAGGTCTGTGTTTTCATTCTTGTCTTTTCAATAAGTTTCAAAACCACTATCTCTCAAGTAGTGATTTCTTTCCATAACTCAACATGTGAGGATGCAAAAGTCCCGTGACCTGTTTATTTCTTTCTTTCAAACAGTCTATGCATGATTTTGCATACTATTTAAACATGTAAGGCTCTGCAAAAGCCAACATCCTTTTTGGTCTACTGCTTTAGCATTCGCAAAAGTTGGAAAGCCACTAGCCAATATATTTTCTCTTTTTATTTATTGTTCATATAATACTGCATTTGGCATCTACGTAGGTCGGCATGACATAACCTACTTCCTATCATGACTGCTTCTACAATGGCGTCGTACTGGCTTCCATTAGCAAATGTCGCACTCACTTCTGGCACACACACTTGGTGGCCATATATTTAATACTAACAATGTATAATACGAATAAAATATTCTTTCTTACCCCAAGCAAAGAAATGTCACATAATAATACACAAGTGACTAGCAATCAATGGGCAGATAGGGCTCGTGATCCTTGGTTGGTAGCTTATCTAAGAGAAGGAACTCTGAATTCAAACCACCGCTGCCTTGCGGGGATATCCATTTATGGAATTGGCTTCGGGAGTAAACCCTGAGGATAAATCCGGAGTCGGAGTCCCTAAGGCAGTCTAATGTCGATTCGACATTATTCTGGCAACTCCTGTGACATGGCTGGTACCAAACTGTATCGGCTACTGCCGTTCCTTTGTATCTACCGGCTGTGTGGAGAGGGGGAACATGCTGCATGGGCAACAGCTTGATCTCCATATAACTGTGCCCAAGCTCGCGCCCTGGAGAGGACACTCCAGCTTCACCCTATAGGTGTCGGCAAAACACGGGAAGTAGCAGTTACCGGTTATAAGCATGTTGCCCAATTGGCGTAGGGCATGGCGCCAGGGGCTACTTCCGACAGTGGGAGAGGCTCTAGGATCTCACTGGACAGCTACCGCCCGCTTCAAGCTGGGCAGCCCCCAGTCAATAAGGTGTTGTCCCGCCACTGTCTGCTTTCCCCATTGGGTGCATGGGGATTAGGGTCAAACCCGAACTGTGGACAGAAAATTTTGGAAAGTTGGAAAGTCACTAGCCAATATATTTTCTCTTTTTATTTATTGTTCATATAATACTGCATTTGGCATCTACGTAGGTCGGCATGACATAACCTACTTCCTATCATGACTGCTTCTACAATGGCGTCGTACTGGCTTCCATTAGCAAATGTCGCACTCACTTCTGGCACACACACTTGGTGGCCATATATTTAATACTAACAATGTATAATACGAATAAAATATTCTTTCTTACCCCAAGCAAAGAAATATCACATAATAATACACAAGTGACTAGCAATCAATGGGCACAGAAGATTTCTCTCTCTCATCCAGACAGCAAAGGCATTCGGTCACTGAAGCTTTGTGTCTGCTCTCACTGTATCTTGGGATATCACAATTTTCAAAAAGCCGTCTATACTAACTTGGCGTTAAATTTTATCCCCCTAACTTACTCTACCCCGACCAATCAAATCACACGTCTAGAGATTTCAATTTTCTCACGCAATCAAATGGAGCAGGGTTACAAGTGCGTATGCTAGTCTGGTCGCAATTTTATTTCTACAATATCTTGGTTATTTATGGTGCGATTTTAAATATTAAAAGTGATTATTACACAGACGATTGTCCTCTATCGTCCTACATAGTTTTCTTTTACTTATGTGTCTTAGTTTTCATCTTGGTAATTTTTTCTTAATTTATGGTGCTCGTATCCCTGAACTAAAATATTAATACAATAAATGTTCTAAGTCCAGATAATTTATTATAAAGAACGTCTTTATGATATAATAGTAGTTTGCGTCCCTGGACTCAGTGCACATCACAGATACGAATGCAGTAAGTTAGCCCTGCTGAATACCTCTTCTGCTTTTGCGACTATGATTCAGGTTTGAGCCCTCTGGTATTGGATGTTTGGTAAGGAATTGGTTATTGGTTGATAGGATATGGTTGGTAGGGGTAAATTGGTTTTTGTTAGTGTCACCTGGTTTGTACCCTCAACTCGTAACCTGGTTGGACTGGGGGATTAAACAATTGAAGTCCCATTAGGGGTGTTTCAAGAGCAATCATCTCCTATGTCTGATGGCCGATAAGCATCCATCAGAAATCAAATTAAAACAATCATAGCTAACATTCAATAACAAAGTGTTATAAAGTATCTATGAAATACTCCTTCTTACCTGACATTATAGCGTATCTGGAGTTCTCAACCTCTATCTGGCTGTCTGCTTATTTAGAGCAGTGGTTTTTCACACATGGGAAGTGAGTTTCACAAACTGTGAGGTTTGAGGCTGTGTCACGAGATAGATTTCGTGAAGCATCTTACTGTCTAATATTTGGTGTATAAATTGGACGGACACTCAAAACAGTACGTACGCAAATTAATAACTTGACAGAAGTCTGGGTCACAGTTCCATACATATAATCTCAACAGCATAGTCCTGGACATCAGTAACCATAGTACAAAAAGCGTGTATCAATACAATATGTGGTACAGTCATTCTAACGTACTGGTAGCAACTGCATTCAATGTAAGTGCGGCATTCACCCCTCGCACATATATCTCTATGGTCTGCATTCAAGTGCGGCATTCACTCCTCGCATATATATATACTTAAAAACACATAAATCGCCAATTAGCTTCTATCAAACTATAGATAGACAAACACTAATAAGCAATAACTCTAAACCTCAAACAGCTAATTTTACTTTACGTTAAGTATTATAAAAATGTACTCATATGCAAGCATACCTCTTTGTCGTTAGTTCTCTTAGCACAGACGCAACATATGCGTATCAAATCCTCTACCTCACTGGTGTATCGTATCGAGGATGCATACCGCACATGAAGACGATCTGGCTATTTCTCAGCTCTGACCCAAGCCTCTCACTGTTTCAGTTTAAATCTTCATCTCCACCCCTGTACCACATGATAGCCACGTCAAAATGTCAGGGAAAGCTCCACCCATCCCTCTAGGGGGCAAATCAGGAGTCCTATGCTCAGTATGGATGACATGAGATCACATCTTAGCAAAGATTATCTTCCTCGACGCCCACAATTCAAGTTCCGCCCACTAATGGGCTGTACATCCCACGATATCCGTTGCCCTACTCACACTTCTTACGGTTTCGTGCTCAAAAATGTGTTTTCTTCTGGTGTCAGACAGCGCCGAGATGTCTAACAACCAAGTGCTGTCTCCCATGTCTCACACGTCTGTCGTCTTCACGGATGGCAAAGGTGTGTTTCGTTTAAATCGCCCATTCCCGTGTGAGAATGCCATCATGAGCACAAATATTCACCGTAGACCAGATAGAAAATTATTTACGCCGTCTAAAATTACATCTTTCTGGCCACACGGTTACAATACCATAGAACTCCTTCTGGCACGGGAAAACGACGCGCCTCTTAATCCATCCACTTCCAAGCGCGGGACAGAACACAACGCGCTGGTAAATAACAATATATAAAGGCCTTGTAAATACACATTACGCGGAACATCATCGCGTCACATCCAATATGTCATAATCAAAATCACAGAGACTATTCACATACTCTAGAAAACATCGACCGTCTCCGACGACGGATGGCCACAGACTCCCCTTAACATCTCAGTATACTTCTCTGACAAGTATGCTAACTACAATCACACCGCACGCTTTTCTCATGTGCCCGTAAACCTTGATTCACACATGTACGCCCCTGAGTATTCTTGAACCATGCTACGTGCTTCTAACAGCGAACGTTTAAATGTAACATTCCAAGCTTGCATACTTCAATAACAATACACTCTAAACAGGTTACATAATTCTCTACCCACACAATGTATACACGTCACGTATCTCATGACATTACCCCCTCTCCAACTGAAAAACGCATTTTTCACAGGAAGGTGATGTAGGCTTCGCCATAGCAACCATACTCTACTGGCAAACCAAAAAGAAAACATGTTGGGGTGTCATTGCTGCCAAGGTTTGAGAACCAACTATTTACATCTTTGCCCCTTGAGCAGTAAATCTATGTTGGGGGTTCCTGGTCTCAAAGGCTTGAGAGCCGCGAACTTACATTTCGTCAGTCAAGTGGCAACATTCATTACATATCTAAATAATTGTAACCATTCTTAAAGTCCTGGTTCCTGTAGAAAATATCATTCATATAACTGATAACAGAATATTTATTCAAACATGGTATATGCATAGAAGTGCACTTAATAGTCTACATATAGAGAATATTCTATGATAAAACACTAATGTCCAATATGAGACAAAGAGATAAGAAAAGTGACTGAAGACACACTTATCAAGTTTGTAATCTTGACAAAGAACACTGGAACATTATGAAAAAGTACAAGGACCACTAATACATTCTCTGTTCTGCTTTGTTCAATAAGTAACTCCCAAAGTAACAAAATTATACATCAACTATTTAACCCTGTTTTATTTCTGCCATGATGTGAGAAGAAGATCAGTGATTAGTTATGTCTTCAGTAAACTCATGCATTAGAAATAGTTGAGTAGCATGTATATAGTGAAATAACATTTATTGTCACTGAAATGGAAATACATTTAAAAGGTTAACTATTAGAGCACTTACTCGCTCAAGGATTCACTTCTGATTTAGCAACTAGTCCCCTCTCTGGGGCCCATTAGCTCACATCTGCTGCACTGGACAGTTACAAGTAGAATGGTTTAAAATGTCCCTTCCACAATTTTCCACTGTCCTTCCCTCTGCATGTTTGGTTGACCTCTTGGGTGGGCCCACAGTGAATTCTACTTTGGTTCCAGAGGTTTCAAGTTATCTTCATTAAACAAGTCCGAGTATCCAATGTGCAGGCGAATGAGGCTTACATCCTCCTTGATTTACGCGCATCTAGTACGTGACTCAAAGGGTCCACTTCCGGGCTGGATTGTAGCACTGGGTTTCACATTCCAAGTGAAATGACTTCCCACTGGCCAAGCGAATAATTTATTGGCCCTGAGCCGTGAGAATCACTAAGCTATCGAGTACTATTGTAATATAAGACTTTAAGAGGAAAAGTTTTCTCATTATAGAATGGAAAAACTCTGAAGAAAAGGGTTTCATTTTTACATCTAAAGGAGATGTTTGGAGAGGAATAAAAATAATAGACAAAGAAGTAGTCGGTGAGAAAGTGGGACACTACACATGAGTAGTGCTCCTTACAGTCATACAAATATTAATAGTGCCCCTTACAGTCATACTTACATTACAAGTGCTACTTATAGTTATGCGTACATGCATAGTGCTACTTACATTCACAAGTACATATGTAGTGCTCCTTACAGCCACACTTACATATATAGTGCTACTTACATATATATATATATATATGTGTGTGTGTGTGTGTGTGTATAGGGTTTCTTACAATAATAATTATATATATCGTCAGGTTTAAAACCAAATAAACATGTGTTGTGCTACTAAGTACTAATTACAGTT
Source organism: Oreohelix idahoensis (assembly GCA_024509875.1). NCBI lineage: Eukaryota > Metazoa > Mollusca > Gastropoda > Stylommatophora > Oreohelicidae > Oreohelix > Oreohelix idahoensis. Next base: position 526,004 of record JAMPIV010021036.1, on the reverse strand, counting down.
ATACAGCCTTTAACCTTCTAGTTACTGTTATATTACTGTTAATTACTGCCATGCTTACAAATAGGTTACTAACTTACCTACTTAATTAGTCGTTCCTTTTCTACTTACCCTGTGATGTATAGGTTTGCCAGAGAGAGAGGGGGAGAGAGAGAGAGAGAGAGAGAGAGAGAGAGAGAGAGAGAGAGAGAGCCATACTATCCTATCCGTTGTCTTCCTCCTGGCCTTGTTCCAATCTAGTCCTCGGTCCTTCAGAGGTTTTCTGATGTTGTCCTCCCAGCGAACTCTGGGTCATCCTGGAAGTCTGGATTCCTGGTCTTGGTTTCATATATGTGTCGATCTTCTCCCATTCCGCAGACAATTCCAAACCATCGTAATTGGAACTATTCTACTCGGGTCTGCAGGGACTGGGTTTTGAGGCCATGACGTATCGTCTGGTTGCGGAACATGTCTCTTCTTGTTACTTCAACCGCCTTTCTCAGATACCTCATTTCTGAGGTTTGGATCTGGCTTTTATGGGTTGTAGTCATTGCCTATAACTCACGTACATACGCCAAGACTGAATAGGTGGAGCGGTATACAGCCATCTTCGTCTTCTTGCCAATTTCTCTTTTGCTGATGGATCCTTGATTTATGGCTTGAAACAGTCTCCCAGCTGCTGCGCTTCAGGTAGCCAACTTTTCTTTGACGCCTAATAGGTTGCTGCTGACGGTTAGTCCGCACACGTCACTAACGTACTGTAATACTAAAATATTTTGTACTGACAAAAATAATACCTATTTCCCCATATTATTAATTGTCTACGTAAATTGTCCGGTACAGAAGAATGAAAATTCCCGCTTGCGTATCAGCAAAATGCAGAAAATGCACGTCATGCACCGTGAACGCTAAATTGAACATCCATTACAAGAGCTTGCAGGCCTTTGAGTTGTTTCGTAGTGAATTGATCATTGATCGTAAACCATGATGAGTTTGAACAAATATCCAATGAAGCTGGAATAGAACAAGGAATAAAATGACCAAGGGAGAAATAGTGATAGTGACGTAATCAGGACATGCAGCAGAAAGTGCCCAACGTAATTATTACACGTACTAGCAATAACCCGTCAAAATTGACAGGTTATTAATTATAGTGTGTTGTTTCTGTTACATGTATTACAGACGGTACTATCACTACTGTGGTCATTTCATTGCAGGCGACCGTCATTAGATATTTGTAGTGAAAATTATATGGATGTATTAAATATGAAGACATGGAGTAACCTTACCTAAATGACATGTGGAGCAGTGATAATGATCTAATGGACCATAAATTGACTAAATAACTAACATTTCTTTTATAGACAACATGTCCCGTAATTGTTCGCGCATCTTTTAAAATCTTTCCCTGGTCGACTTACTGCCTCTGAGAAGCCATGGTCGAATTACTACCTCTGAGAACAACATTTGAAGTTTAACGAAACTCCAGTTCATGTACTGTTTATCAATCGTGTTGTTGGCTTCTTTCCATAATCAAACTGTTCATGCACACCTCCATTTGCGCACTTTTTCTATTTTCGGGAGAGTACATCTAAAGGGAAACAATACAATTATTGTTTAACTTTCAACCACAGTTGCACCCCCTTAGCTGTGGTTGAAAGTTAATATACTCTCTCGAAACAGAAAAAAGTGCGCAAATGACGGTGTGCAAAATGTCTGACCGACCGACCGACTGTTCTACTTCTTTATTTCTTACGAGTGCCTGAAAACATACCTTAATGTTTGTCTAATATTTATTTACTGTTTACAGGCCTCGGGTTTCCCTTCCTTATGGGTTATGAATGTTTATACGAAGTACTTAAGGCGGGAATTATGGTATATTTATTCTTTTGGCGGATTACTTGCTCTTATATATAATCTATATATATATATATATAAGTGTGTGTGTGCAGGTAATCTTCTACTCGCAGCTGTATCTGTGATCTGAGTTATTTCTGGAAATTATACGGTTCACTGAACGATACCGACAGAATACCAGACAGAGACCAGAAGGCCATAGTATGTCGTGGGCACTTCATTTACCCTTCCTGTTTCCATCTTCCGTTATCAAGATATCAGAGTTTCGTTTCAGGGAGACGAGTGTTTTCTCAATTGCCATTTGGAGCAATTTGGTCTGAATTTCGCAAGAGTGAAGGGACATTGGACAACAACGAAATCGTTGTGTATGGAAATTGTCAATGTTACAAGTAGAATCAAACATTACAAGGAAGTCTGGTACAACATGTTATTAAAATGACGCTGGGAAAACAAGAGAAGTTAAACAAGAAACATTACTCTCTCTCTCTCTCTCTCTCTCTCTCTCTCTCTCTCTCTCTCTCTCTCTCTCTCTCTCTCTCTCTCTCTCTCTCTCTCTCTCTCTCTCTCTCTCTCTCACTCTCTGAGAATAAACTAATTCAGTATAAAAGATGAGAGAAAGGTAGGGTAGAATGTCAGACGGGCCTACATGCAAAATTCTCAACCGTTTGAAAATAAGTTCGTTCATTCGCTCTCTCTCTCTCTCTCTCTCTCTCTCTCTCTCTCTCTCTCTCTCTCTCTCTCTCTCTCTCTCTCTCTGTCTATGTATACATATATAAACAATTTAAAAAAAAAACTTTTTTTTTAAAACTTCAGTATGTTTTTCTAAATTCAAATTTAAATAATCAATAAACAAAATGTCTATTTTACGTTATTAATTTTTCAACGGAAAATTACTAATCTAGACGCATGGGACATTTCGAAATGCGTAAAATACTAACTGGACTATTAATATTTATCCATATTTTTAATAGCCTTTTACTAATACCGATGTGATTATCATTGTTACTGAACAGTTTCTTCTCATTGTTGCTGTATTGTCTCATAGTCTCTTTTCTTTGTTGCTGCATTGTCTCATAGTCTTTATTTATTTTTACTGCATTGTCTCATAGTCTCTTTTCCTTGTTACTGCGTTGTCTCATGATCTCGTTTCTTTGTTACTGCGTTGTCCCATGGTATCTTTTCTTTGTTACTACATTGAAGACCTACCGAATCATTATCTGGAATTCACCGGCAGATCGAGATCGACTTTTTGTTGATGTGTAACATTATCACACCTATTAAAAAAATTAGAAAGAAACCAATCATAAACTTTAACACTGTTTAAAAACTCAAGTCTACCAAACTTTAGCACTATTTGAAAACTCAAGGCGACCAAACTTTAACACTATTAGAAAACTCAAGGCCACCAAACTTTAACACTATGTGAAAACTCAAAGCCACCAAACTTTAACACTATTTGAAAACTCAAGGCGACCAAACTTTAACACTATTTGAAAACTCGAGGCGACCAAACTTTAACACTATTTGAAAACTCAAGGCGACCAAACATTGCAAAACCACTTTGTTCTCTAAGAGTTTAATATGTCTTTTGAATTCAAGAACAGTATAGAGAACACAAGAATCCCTGTCTCTTACGCCTTGGTTCTTGATTACGTTCATGTGGGAGAATGTCTCACTTTACATTTCGCCGGAAAGGTATTTTACTTCCGAAGAGGAGGTTGTAAATAAGTATCTTCAAGGGAGATAATTTAAGTGTTATCTAAGTAGCTTAAAGATTAACCAAAGCAATGTAAGGGAGCTAACAAAATATTTGAAATTTAAAAAAAAAAGAGGATGGAGATGGATGAGGCACACAGTGAGGAAACCTGATGATAGTATTACCATGGCAACCCTTGTTCTAGAATCCTGAGGGTGAGAGAGACCAAGGAATACAGGGAGAAGAGAACTGAAGATAGGCATGAAGAAAACATAGAAAGTCAAAGAGCAGATGGCACTGGACAGAAAGACAAGGCATGTTTGTTGAAGGCCTATGCTCCTTGGGTGTCCTGAAGAGTGAATTTGATGATGATAAAATGGTGGAGAATTTTTGTAAACAACCAGTTAGTGTCAATGGAAACATGTCTTCAAGACAGTTAGTGTCAATGGAAACATGTCTTCAAGACAGTTAGTGTCAATGGAAACATGTCTTCAAGACAGTTAGTGTCAATGGAAACATGTCTTCAAGACAGAGTCCTGTATGATAATCCTCTGGCTGGCCCTAGGCTCTTGTGATAAATGTAGTTTACATATCGCATTCTGGAGCACAATTTGACAGCCAATAATGCATTAGCCATCTGCAGCATGCAGAAACTTTCTTAATGGCATACAATCATAACTTCAAAAAGCAATATAGTAAATTTCTTACTGTTTATGGTAAATAAATTATATTAAGGGAAAGAACAAAAATTGTTATATAATAACACTTGTATAAACAAGACATGACAGTGACTTAATCTAGAAGCTAACTACGTTAGTGACCCTGATTAGATGTTGCATTTATCATCACTTCTTCAAGCAGTCATCTCCCACCAGATAAAATATTAGGGGTCCTATTCCAGAAACCATATATTTATTGATATGCTGTAGTATAATTGTATAGTTCCTGGAGGTCAGTGAGGAGAGAAATAAAGAACAGGTCTACAGCACACTAAGGCTTGTCGTACATGGTGACTAATTTGTGGCTGGCAACGTTATCACTTAAAACAAATTGCCACATAAATCACCATTACAAGAGCATATAAATGTTTGGTGTAGACTTCCTGTAAGACGACCATCTGTAATGGTTGTTCCATGCTCCATAAGGAAGGCAAAGGACAATTTTAATGATGTAGCATAATTAATGGGGAGCCATGTTAGCACAGTGGTTAGTGTAGTTGCTTCCTAGCTCAGTAGTCCATTGTTCAATCCCCAGTTGAGGTGCGATTTTTTTAGACCGCAAACGGCTCCTGGGTTGACCCAACCCCAACTGGGTACCAGAGCAACCCTGGGAAGGTTAAGGCGGCCGGCGTGATGCTGACCACATCGCCCCTAGTGTGCCGATGGTCGAGAAAATATGGGCCAAACACCATAATCCCAATATGCCTCAATGGGCGTGTAAACGGGATCCTTTACCTCCCCTTTACCTTTTATAATTAATGGTTGTCACTATTTAGACCCTGAAGGAGTATGCATACCTTTCAACCTGTACGAATTTTTCGTACAATGTACGGATTTTTGATTTTTTTAGCAGTGTACGGCCGTACAAACTTGTTGTACGGATTTTTCTCCCCCTCCCAAAAAAAAAAAAAAAAAAAAAAAAAAAAATTTAAAAAAAAAAAAATACTAAATATATTTATCAACCCAAGTTTTTTTTTTAATTTTAAATCAGAAAATATTTTCTAGCCCAGGTTTTTTTTAACCAATTTTTTTTTATTTTCAATTCCGGGAATCTCGGCGTCCGTTTTTAAACTGAGGTCTCTCCCAGCAACCAATCAAATCCTGTTTTACCCAACAATTCGGCAAAAACTTTGAATTCGGCCTCAAACGCTTTCGGTTTTCAGTGTGACATGACGTATTTTTAAAGTTACCTGTTATCAATGACCACGCTTGCTTGCCACCACACTTCGACACCATTTTGTTTTAAAAAATCTAAGTACTTATAACTTGGTTAAATATTGCTGTTGTTTTGCTTTGTTGCAATTTAATCGCTGTCTTAATCTTTCCAGTTATATCTTGCCCTTCAATATATTTCTGATAAATTGTCATAATATTTTGTTTAGGCCCTACATAACTACAAAATAAAGTTTGTTTGCGTTGAGCAGGCCTACTTTATTCCAGCGCTCAAGATTCGCTGCTTTAATTTTTAATAAAGTAGCAATCTGTTATCACTGGTCTAGGCTACCAACTCTTAAATAATAATTTTGTACATTTTTGGTTGTACGTTTTTTCTTCCTAGATTTGATATCTTGCCCTTCAATATATTTACGATAAATTGTCATAATATTCTGTGTAGGCCCTACATAACCTCAAAAAAAAGTTTGTTTGCGTTGAGTAGGCCTAATTTATTCCAGCGCTCGAGATTCGCTGCTTTATTTTTTAATAAAGTGGCACTCTGTTATCACTGGTCTAGGCTACCAACTCTTAAATAATAATTTTGTACATTTTTGGTGGTACGTTTTTTCTTCCTAGATTTGATATTCTGTTCATAATTTTGTTTATTTTATTTTTGCTGTTAGCCGTTTGCTTTGTTCGTTGTATTTATTTAATCATTCTCTACTGTATGTTGTCTGATGAGTGTGTGCCTATACTGACAGATAGGAGTCAGAACAAGAGCTTCTGTAGCTATTGGCTGGAAGTTGTTGACCAGAAAACTAGTACTGGTGCCATCCGCTTCCCTAATTTGAAAGTCATCATTCAGCGACTGCTGATACTCCCTCACAGCAATGCTGACTGCAAAAGATAATTTTCAATGATGAATAAAATCCATACAGACTGCAGGAGGTCCATGAATGCGGACACACTCACTTCTATTTTACAGTGTAAGATAAATATTGATACATGCTGTGCAGACTTTAAGCCCACAAATGCAATTCTGCAAAGTGCTAAAAGTGCATGTGTTGATTATAATACAAAACATTGTACATCGAAAGAATAGTGTACCTCATAATAGCTAAGTTTTTTATATGTAAAGAACAGCATGAGACTATTAGCATGTTTTATATCACAATAATTCAAATGCTAATAGATTTGTATATGTTATTTCTCATTTTAAAACTGTATTGCGTATAATTTATTAATATTTTTTTGCGTAAGGATTTTTGGGTGTTTGAAAGGATTTTTGGGTGTTTGTAAGGATTTTTTGGGTCCAGCGTACAGATTTTTGTCTCAGGAGGTTGACAGGTATGAGTATGTACAAATTAAGCTGTGGATATCAGAAATAATTGAGTGCTTTACAGACAAACAATCATATAAAAAATTGCTTAAACTTGTCAGTTAAAGTCAAATTCTCATTTTCTAAGGCATTTAATCCCCTTCTCTTGGTGGTAGTATATGAAATAATAAGAAAAATTCCAAGAATACAAAAACTGACTATAATTTACAGTATTGGTAACTTATGTCATCACACGTACTCTACATTTTGAAAATCTCCTCAATTTTGAGAAGGAAAAAACCTCCAAAACACAGTATCTGTAGGTTTAATGGCGTTAGTACATTTCATCTAAAGCTGTATGGTATATATTTTATCAAATAGCCCAGTTGTAGTTTAGGTAGCTTCTTATTTCAGGGAATTTTTAAGTCCCTAGATCCTTGACATGTTCTTGTTGAAGCTAGACAAGTTTATATTCATGACTCTATTTCATATTTTTATCACATGCTATTATCTATTCACCTATTATTATTCTTTTAATTAAACTTTTGATCTGAATTTTTGGTCAAAAGAAAAACACACATGCACTCACTATTTGGAAATTTTAATTGACTCTGTTTACAATAACTGAACAAGAGAGATAACCATGATTATTGACCTGCTATTTTCTTAAAAAAGAGATTGGAGTTATTTCACTAGCGGACACACAACAAGTAGAGGTAGAGCTCTTTTATACTGCAGAGAAATAAAACACTCGTAGCATTTTTGTTTTCAATCGGTGAGATTTGTTGTTGTTGTTTAACCAGGGCTGCTGAGCTTCTCGCTCTTTTGCAGCCAATACCAAGATGAAGACTCCTTGGTATTATCTACACTGTAGATCTTGGCTTTTCCTGTGGCTTTTCTGCCATTCTGAAACGTGTTGAGTTGAAGTCATGAGCTCCAGTTTCTCCAGCTTGGCTTGCATTTAAAGGATCGTCACATTTAGTCCCAAGCTAGTAGTAAGAAGTGCGTGGCATACTGGGCATTCCCCGCCATCCAAGGGGGCTCTCCAATTATGTAGAGCTAAAATACTGTACTCTGGTTCTGGGCTCTCCTAAGTAACTATCACGTCTTGCACAGAGCCACTTCTCAGCTCCCCCTGCCTATCACTGGGTCCACAGTGAGATCCTCCTGCATGCAGTCAACCAGGTCAAAGCCAAAGAATTACGCCTGGGGCTCAAGTGCCTTCTCCAAGCTTAGTGTGCTATGCTGGGTTCTCAACAAGTTTCACCACAGAGGGAATTTCTGGAAGTGTGTGGATTATTTCAAGAGTTATTGAGGATGTAATTAGCCTCACAGACAGAGGTTCACTTCCATGTATGTATATTGTAGCATTGTGCATAGCTGGTGGTCATGTAAGGGTGACTCCAGATATGCCTCCATGCATATCGGTGAGATGTGTAATGTATACAGTCTGTGAAATATTTAATTCACATATGTAAACAAAATTGTGGAATTATAAATACTATATTTTCTAATTATAAATGACTGGATGTCAAATTAGATATTTTCTTTATAAATAATATAAACATTTTCATTAATTTTTGTTGACTTCTTTTTAATTAATAATGCCATAGATTCAGAGAACTACTTCTAGTAGAAATGAAAAACGAGTGCAACTAAGCAGGAAGTATAAACATTAGATAAATACAGAACACAACAATCATGATATTTAAAAAAAAACACATAAATTAGGATGGAACCAAAAAAATTAAAGACAAGAACTACTTACTCAGAGTAACCATGAGGACATGCACACCATCATAGCTGGCAGACGCTAGAGTTGGGTTGGCCACGTCCTCAGAACAGACCACGATGCCATCACAAAAACAGATAAGCTATGGACCCCGAAGGAAACTGAAAGAAAGGCCGACCAAAAACAACTTGGCGGAGAAATGTGGAGGTCGAGATGCAAATAATGAACCAGAGTTGGGGAACTGTAAGAAGGATTGCCGCCGACCGAACAAAGTGGAAACAGTTTGTTGCTGCCCTACAAGACGCCACTAGGCGTGATGGCCACTGGTTGCTTTGATGGTCAGCGGCTAAGTATCAAAGAAGAAGATGTTCCCATGCAGGGGATGCCATGTTATTGTGGTTACTTACATATACGCTTTTACCTGGGCTATCGCATATCTGGATCTAATTGACAGCAATCCAAGCATGTGCTGCATCATCACAGTGAGGGTATCTCGCGTTCACCCCAAGACTATGCGCATTCCTTAATTTTGAATGCGTTCCAGTTGTTCGCATTGTGATATTGACAGTGTGAGTATTCCCAGGCCATACTCGATTACAGACAAGACCAGCTGATGATACAGGAAAAACAGTAGTCTCTGCTCCAGGTGCACTGCAGCCATTGTTGTTTAGGGCTGCCAAACCTCTCTTGCACTTCTGTATGATGTGATCAACACGGTGCTTATACTAGTGCTCCGCAACCGGTGTGCCGTGACACTAAGAAAGAATTTCATGTATACAATTTTACAAATAAATAAGCTGAGTTATCATCACCCATCAGACTTTAGTTCTTCTTCTTGTTACTCGTTCGCCTTCAGACTTCCACATTAATGACTCTAATTAAGGCAGCAGTCAGCTCAAGATTCCGGACATCGCCGAACAGTATTTCCGGAGAGACGTAATTGTTGCCATGCCAGTAGCTCTGGGTGAACTCCTTCAAGGCAATGGGTCAAGCTACTCCTCCCACCTGGCGGGTCACCTTGGATCGAGCACCACATCGTTGAGTCGTATTTGTATCAGTCATCTCAAGGCGGTTTATGTTGAACTATGTTGTAGGCCGTATGGTCCAGTGCAACCGACTTCAGTATGCATTTTTTTGGGGGGAACTGTTTCCATGCCTTTTGGATTTTTGTTACTTCCTTGGCAGCAGCATTGTTTCACTACATGACTGGTCTCTACAAAAATGTAGAAAACTTGTAAACGTCAAAATATAAGCAGCCATCTATGGAAGCGATGATCAACACTTCCAGAAGCAGGGCTGACTGCAAACATCAAGTCAAGTCTCTATAAAAATGAAACTCGAAGAGATATGCAACAATGCAAAATTATAGACAACAATTTAATGTAGGACATCTAAGAAATCAGGAAACAAGAGACAAATTTGCGGTCACAGTATCCAACAAATTCCAAGTGCTCCAACAGCTGGAAGATGTAGAGAATACAGAAGACTATTGGCAGCAGGTCAAAACTGTATGGAATGAGACACGTGAAGAAATACTGGGGAAAAGGGAACGACAACAAAAAGCATGGATAACAACAGAAACCATCAATAAGATAAAAGACAGAAAAAACAAGAAAGGAGATTTAAACACAAGCAAAACCAGAAGTTCCAAAGCCAAGGCTCAAGAAGTGTACACAGAAGCAAACAAAGAAGTAAAAAGAAGTATCAAAAGAGACAAGAGGAAGTATATTGAGGAATTGGCAAGAGAGGCAGAAGATGCTGCAGCCAAAGGAAATATGAGAGAACTGTATAACAGCACAAAGAAGCCAACAGGGAAATACAAGCAAACAAGTTGCCTCATAAAAGACAAGAATGGAAAACTGCTCAGCAATATACAAGAGCAAATGAAGAGGTGGACATAATATTTTGAGGACCTTCTCAATAGACCAGCTCCACAAAACCCCCCGGACATCCAGCCAGCAGAAGAAGAGCTACAAATTAACGGTGAAAGACCAACGAAGGAAGAAATAAAGAAAGCCATAAAGCTTCTAAGCGATGGAAAAGCGTCTGGACCTGATGGCATTCCAGCAGAGGCCATCAAAGCAGATATCGACACGGCTACAGAGATGTTATATAAATTACTTGGTAAAGTCTTGGAAAAGGAAGAGATACCAGCAGAATGGAAGGAAGGATATTTGGTTAAGTTGCCTAAGAAGGAAAATTTACAAGAGTGCACAAATTATAGAGGAATAATGTTACTATCAGTGCCAGGAAAATTATTAAACAAGATTATCCTTGAGAGATTACAAGAGTCCATGGACAAGAAACTGAGAGATGAACAAGCAGGTTTTCGACAAAACAGATCATATACAGACCAGATAGCCACTTTGAGAATAATAGTTGAACAAAGTCTGGAATGGAATTCACCACTATACATCGGATTTGTGGACTACGAAAAGGCATTTGACAGTGTAGACAGAGAATCACTTTGGAAATCGATGAGGCATTATGGAGTTCCCCTGAAGATCATTAATTTAATAAAGAAAACATATGAAGACATGACATGCAGAGTTCTTCATAAAGGACAGCTTACAGAACCGTTTGGGATAAGAACAGGAGTGCGACAGGGATGCCTCTTGTCTCCATTTCTTTTCTTACTAGCAATAGACTGGGTTATGAGATCATCGACAACACACAACAGAAATGGAATCCAGTGGACTCTGACTAAGCAGTTAGATGATCTGGATTTTGCTGATGACTTGGCTCTTCTGTCCCATAACCGTAATCAGATGCAGGACAAATTGAAAACACTCGATGAGAGGTCACAGCAATTGGGTCTGAAAATACACAGGGAAAAGACAAAAATAATGAGAATAAATGCAGATAATGATAACAGGGTTGAACTTGAAGAAACACCAATACAAGATGTAGAATCGTACACATATCTTGGCAGTAATATAGACAAAGTTGGAGGGACAGACAGCGATATCAAAATAAGAATACAAAAGGCAAGAGGAGCTTTCATTGCATTGGGAAATATATGGAGATTGTAGTGGTTTTTGATGTTATTGTATGGTTGTTATGTTACCTAGTGTATTGGGTGAGGTCAGCTGTGAAGGCTCCTGAAGATAAAAGTTATGTGAGTACAGAATGCCTTTCTTCTACCACTTACGACCTCAAACAGACCTATTCTACTATTATGTATGTTAGCTACGTTAAATGTCTAGGGTACTGAATGGTGATGTGTAGGTAATAAAATACACAGACACACACATGTAAATAATAAGTCTAATAATAATAATAATAAACTCTATGATAAACTGAACTAACACTGGCTTTTAGAATTTAAGTTTGAAATTTTTTTAAATTTATTTAGTCCTGAACCAAATGTTTCTTTTGGTCAGGACATATGACACAATATGTATTTATTAATAAAAGTGCATATATATATTTAATAATCAAATGAAATTTTTGCACATGGATATATTGTTACATTGGTTAATATTAATAATATCTACAGTGTCCTGGGAAAACTAGCACTGGATGTTTAGTTGGGGTGGCGTCATCATGCCCAATCTATGTTTTACAATGTTCATTGACCTTGAAATATGGACTGATATTAGTGTTTATACAACAAGATTTATTCTCTTATTTATGGTGGACACGGTTGATGAATTTTCAGCAGGCCAGGTTTTTACTTAACTGGCCTGTGACGATGCAGTACAGAATTCTTGTGGCCCACTCCTCTCAGTAGCTGGAGTAAAATGTTAGGCTGCTTAGGCATCCGCCCTTGTACTTCTACAAAAGCATCTGGCACTAGCGTAGTGCCAGACCAGAAACTTTGAAACCAAAATTTGTGCCATGTGTCAACACTCTGTTTACTGCGCCACTCTTACACACAACACAGCAAAACAACATTACACAGATTGGGTCAGATCTCTCTGACCAACTTAGCACATCTCACCCAGTTGTTATCAAATAGTACCAGTTTCCCAAGACTGCATTGCATCCGAAATATGTTCAATAGTTTCCTCTTCCATCCAATAAGGTGGGTGATATGTTCCCACTGATCTCAAATATAGATCCGTCTTCCATAGTCTTAGATATGTTTTCATATATTATTTGTTTGTCTCTAGGCCCTGGACTGCTGCTGGGGACCTAGAGTAAGCACTCACTTGTCGTAATCATTTTTCATGATATGGCAGTATCAATCACTCAAAATATTAAAATAAACAAGATAATTGCTTTTTCCCTTACCACAATTCAGAATTGAGAACACAGTTACGTAGTACTAGCAAAACTCAGCTGAGCTGCTGGCTAGATTAGGGCGTCCCACTGATTTTTATTTAATATTTCCTGGAAATCACCTCTAGCATTAACGAACTGTGTCAATGGACAGTCTTTTAAAAATGGCACAAGCGTGCGTCTCTTTTTCAATAATATAAATGCTTTTGTCCAATCAGCGGACTTCCCCTCTATTTTTTTCAAATATTCAAACTAAAAGTCCAGTTTCAGTCCAATCTCAGTCTAGTATGTAGTATTTTTCTGTCGGTCCGTCTGTCTCAACTTGGTTTTTCCCAAAATTACACTTGTTTTTTGGACTAACTACAAGAAAAAACTACACAAATCTGCCCCACTTACTTATACGATTTCTATGCTAAGTTATTTTTAGCTACTATCCTCCGACTTTGCCCCTAGTCCAATGCAGTTTGTTTTTTTGCATTTTTAGGCTCAAGGACGCCAAAATGTAACTTTAGTGAAAATATGCACAAAAAACTGTTCGCTAGTCTGTAGTGAACAATACAGTCTTTCGTCAATATCTTCCGTGTTATCTGTCCGTCTGTGTAATTAAAAGTATATTATTTGTCAGATTAAGATGGGCTATCAAACTAGCTAGTTTTTATCCTCCTAACTTTATTATTAAAGAAAAAACCTACTTTTCTCAAGGTTAGTTTTTTTGAAATTTGTTTTTGAACCTTCGTCCACGGCGTTTGCCGCTATATTCAAACAAAACAACCAATTACCGTAAAACGTCCAAGATACGACTGTTTCTAACAAGAGCTAAGGTCGTTTTCTACCAATTCCTTACATTGTGTCAACTAGTGGCGTAATTTCTTCTTTCAAAACTACAAATTGCGTCTTTTAGACTTTAGATTCAAACACGTGTTCAGACCGTCATAATTTTTTTTTCTTTTATCTCCGTTTCTACCCCGTCTAAAAGGATAAACCGTTTAGTCTGCATGTTCTAACTAGTTACTGTTCAATGACCCTAGTAAACGCTGGCGTAGGTGAAGAAGCCTCGGCATATCTTGCCTATATTTTTATCCCTACATGTTATTTTACCTGTTTACTTTATAAATGGAGGAATTTTAACGTTGCATCACTGTAATTTCACCACAGAGATCAAGAGAAATCGGATCCAACACGAAAATAAGAATCTTCAACTCAAATGTGAAGTCAGTCCTATTGTATGGCTCTGAGACATGGAGAACAACAAAGACAACAACCAAAAAGCTACAGACTTTCATAAATGGGTGCTTGCGTAGAATAGAGGGATTAAAATTGTATGACAAGGTTACCAACATGGAACTGAGGACAAGAACTAGACAAGTGCCAGTGGAACAAGAGATGAGAAGAAGACGATGGCGATGGATTGGACACACACTGAGGAGACCTGTTGATAGCATTACAAGGCAGCCCTTGTTCTGGAACCCCCAGGGCAAGAGAGGCAGAGATAGACGAAGAAGCACACGGAGAAGAGAGCTGGAAACAGAGGTGAAAGTGATGAGGAGAACGTGGAAAGAACTTGAGATGATGGCACGTGACAGGAGGACTTGGCATGTATTTGTTGAAGGTCTATGCTCCTTTGGGAGTGGAGGGTTATGAATGAATGAATGAAAAGGGTAAACAAACCACAGCTATATTATCGATCTGCAGCAAGCATACGACACTGTGCGGAGACAGGAGCTCTTCACCAAAATGACAAAAATAGCCATACACGGGTCAAATGTACCTATGGATTAATGCATTCCTAAATAATAGAACAATAAATACATCACGAGAAGGCACTAAGTCATTCTCACTACACAACTACAAAATAACGCTAGTGGGGGATTACCACAAGGGTCGACATTAAGTTGCTCCCTCTTTTTCATAACTGACCCCTCCCCCTCCTTGAAGGTATCAAAGCACTGTATGCAGATGACATGCTTATTTGGACAGCAGAAAAATACACCAAACTGGCACTAGCTAAAATAATAGAGTCATAGAAACATTAGTTATATACTGCAAACTCTTGAAACTAAATACAAACACGTAAAAAAAGGTATACAGCTTTTTTCACCTGGAGCATCAAGAAAAGCAAGAAGGTGTAGCAACTAAAACTCGACGGACAACTACTTTCGAAAGGAAGAAAACTTACTTAGGAGTGGAGCTTGACAGACAGCTGCTCCTCAAAGCCGTCGTGCAAAAAATAAAGACAAGGCCATTGGACAACAGCAACAGATAACACACTACCAATATCTAACAATGATGTCAGTATCGAAAGAGATATATTATCAGTAGCACCAACAGAGTCATCAGAAGATCCCATTTGCGAACCAGAGACTTGTCAGCAACAGGAAAATCTTACATATCCAGAATCATTTGTCAGTACTAGCACTTCGTTTGTGAATGACATTGGAGTTATTGATAAGAACAATGCAGTTCAAATGCAGTCTTTTCTCAAAATCACAACTTTTGAAATTCCAAGTGTGGCCGTTGATAGTATTAGAGGTTCGGACCACTGCCTTTTCAGTATGTAGTATGTTGTAAAGTAAATACGGAAAACTTCCTTCTCTCAGACTGACTCTACATTTTCTCATACCCACTGTTGATCAATCGAGTTCACCCGAAAAACAGCAGTGAAAATATCAAAGGTCGAACTTTATTAACATAAGTGGATAAATGGGTAAAAATAGTATGCCCAACCTTCCTCTTCAAGGTTGGCAGTCTTGTACAATAAAAGCTTCAGTTTCAAAACAATCTCAGCATCAAATTTTTCACATACATTGCTTTGTCTTCTTTGCTACTGCTTGTTCCAACTATTAAAATGTCATCTAATTCTTCAGGCGAAACCTCTTGACTCTCTTCTGTACTGACTGTTTTATCTACGTTGTTTTATATGTCTCTTGGTATATCTCACTGAGAGAAAACTGGCCTTACCGCCAGGGCTGTCACTTTGCCAAGACTACTTCTATATTTCTTCTTTGCTCTGACCTTGTCTGCTGATCTACACATTGCTAGTAATAGATCAAAATGTTCAACATACCTGGTTCTGTTTCTTTATCGAAAAACACTTTTTCCTTTCACAACCATCTTTTCCTTAGAAAAGATACTATCACAAAAATACTGTCGTACACCAATTTATGATAAGTAATGTACTGAGCGGTTTCTATCACTCTTTTAACTCACAGCACATTCTTGCTGACCACCTACGCTAAGCGTGTTTACCCACACACGTCTTACGCTAAGCGCGTTCATGCATCCAACTTTAACACTTGGGAGAAAAACCGTTTTCTCTACCTACGCCTAGCGCGTCTCAATCTCAACTGCTCAATCCCCGTTCTAACATTTCTTCCTCCCCCTAAACTGTGTTCACACATCCCAATTTTCCCGTGCGTACTTTTTTTTTCTCAACTCACCAAAACCTACAGGGATTTTCCTGTTGATGATTTACCTGAACCCCATAATCTCTTCATTATAGCTTACTACCAAATCCTTGTATGCTAATTTTCTTAACCGTAATCGAGAACCCACTAAAACTGCTTAACCCAAATCCAACACTTTTATCTAGCAACCATAACATGCGGAGTTTCCTCCCTTTTCTCAAAGCATTCCTTCACTCATTTTATCTCCCTTCAACTAAGACAAATAGTCTGTATCCAAATCCATTCATATTTCCTAAACCATTTTCCAACACTCTTTTACTTTACTAAAACCAAACCACCGTTCACACAAGTAAGATTCCACATGATTCTGAAAATCATGCTTTCACTACTCCTCTGCTGACAAAAATTCAACCCAACGGTGAAACTTGCACCAGAGACTGGTTATGTTGGAGTACAGTAAAACAATCTCTGTACTGTGTGCCATGCTTCATTTTCAATATATGTTCCTTAAATACATCATTGCTGGCCAATAAAACAGGTTGGAGCATCAGCAGAGGCTGGAGGAAGTTAAAAGACAGAATACCATCACATGAGAGTTCAACATCCCACAAAGAAAATTATGTGGCATGGAAGTCAGCAAGTATAGCTTCATCTGGTGATAAGTCACTAGAGAATTTACTTTTGGCTAATCTCACAACAGAAGTCAATTCGTGGAAGAAAATTCTTGAGTAGTACTTGTGGCAGATTATGATAATTGATTTCATATATCTATTTCTTTATCTTCATTTGTCTTTTAGCTAGCTCGCATCTACGCCTGTTTTTAACATAAACCCCTATACATTCTGAGATCTGTCCCTTTTTCTCATTAACACGCATATTTTATTGCGGTTCGCTATATTCCTTTTGATGTATGTTTACGAGGAGACTATTAGCTACGTTGATCTGTAATTTAATTATAACACCAGCGATCAGGGGAAATTAAATTTTAGTACTAAGAGCAGTTAACTTTGGAACTAAGTGAGACAAATTTCTATTACTCTCCTTGTAAAACTGTTCGCTAGACGAATAATTAACACGGCCAATTGCCAGATCAAAGACGGGCTTCGCTCGATGACCACGACTGCAAGTAATAAAGTAATTAAACACGGTCTGGTCAATTACGTATATGCCTGATTTAAGCGAGAACGTAAGTCCTGGGTTCTCGGCTCTTGAGTGAGAATAGCTTTAAATTACGTATAAGCAGAAATTTGAGCAGAGAAATTCCCCGTACGTGTTAGATCTGGTAGAGGTCTGGTTTCAGAACTCAATCTGTACTCCTCAGCTTTTAAAGACATCTAGCGGCGATTTCTAGAATCCCCTGGTTTTAGGATAGTTTCTTAGTTTATCGTTGGAGATAGTCTAGTAGAAGTTTGTGTGAAGGTAAATACTAAACTAGTAGTTTTGAGTGATTTTAGGGATAGATCGTCGATTATATTTCTCTAAGATTGTGTGCAGAACGATTTACTAAATAGGTCCGTAAACGGTATTTCTCTAAGATTTTACTGAGTTACAGTGGCTAGCAGAATAAATAATAATTCTAGCTAAACTCTTCTAGCTATAATATAGATTTTATTAACGGCTAATAACCAGTCAGAGAATATTTTAACCAACTAAGTAAACGCACTGCTTCATCATGAGTATTGACGAAATATGTATGTATTTCTAATTCATGCTGACTGATTTTTTTTAAATGACTAGAATTTATTTCACGGAATTAAGTTTCTAATTAAGTTAAATAACCGAAGTGGAGGATATTGTATTTTATGCGAGGTAGGATAGGATTCTGCCATCACCGGTGTCAATACCTTGGCGAGGTATGGCGGCTTGCGTACCCTGATTACCCCCGGAGCTATGCCAGCGGAAGTTTTACTCCTGGAAGGTTCTACCAAGTTGGACAGGTTTGCGCGGGCAGGGGTCAGACTAAAGCAGGCACCCTGGTCCTCCAGGTTGGGGGTTTTAGCATAGGGCTGACACCCCTGTCTATGTAAAAAAAATTGAAGTTACGGAAACAACAATGAATAAACAAACTTTGCTGAAGGACGGACATCCGGAGTCTGAGGCTCGTATGACTGTCAGTGGTGAAAGCCGAAAGAAAGCCGCTGACATGAGAACGGACGTCCTGACGGCAAAACATAATACAAGAATAGGATTTTGGAATGTCAGGACAATGAATGAGACGGGTAAACTAAAACAGGTCACGGCAGAAATGAGAAACTATAGGTTACACATTCTAAGCTCACAGCCTGGCGGGGGTCCGATACTCTCACAGCCTGGAGGGGGTCCGATACTCTCAAAGCTTGGCAGGGGTCCGGTACTCTCACAGCCTGGCGGGGATCCGGTCCTCTCACAGCTTGGCGGGGGTCCGGTACTCTCACAGCTTGGTGGGGGTCCGGTACTCTTACAGCCTGGCAGGGGTCCGGTACTCTCACAGCCTGGCGGGGGTCCGATACTCTCACAGCTTGGCAGGAGTCCGGTACTCTCAGCCTGGCGGGACTGCGCAGGTTAGCGCCATTCTGCTTACCTTTTGATGGCGTCATCATCGAGCGACGTACGTAGCACTGTTTCGTTAGGCCCAGTGGCGTAACTGTCACTCAGGTGGACCAGGCGTGTCCCGGGAGCCCCAGCATCCAGTGGGCCTTGCAAAGTAATGGTAAGAAGGAGCGCTAACCAACAAAAGGACCTGGTACATATTTGTTGAAGGTTAACGTTTTTTAGGGGAAGCTACACGACGAAGATGAAGTAAGTAGTTACAGTTTGATACAGATCTGCCGTACAAGACTTACTGGTGCTGAGTCCATTATGTAAGAAGGATCTTGCTTAATTTGCACACGAGGGCCCCTTACATTATAGTTACGCCACTGCTTATGCCTGAGGCCCAGTGCATTCGATTTCAACAAGCATTGATGACTGGTTGCCTTCCTTAGTCTTTGACTGTTCCCAGCCTACCTGCCAGGCAGCAAGCATTTTGACTGTTTGATTTGTCTTTACAAAAGCGTAGAAATTCGTTGACATCAATATTTCATCGCCATCTTTGCAAGGGGAGATTACCCACATGGGAACCATAACCAAAAAGGAAGAACGAAAAGAAGAAATGTGCAGTTATTTTATGTTGAAGATTCTGGGTCAAAGATTGGAATATTGATTCCAAAAACTTCTTCCTGGTTGTTTAAATTTTGGCTGAAATCCACGTGCGAAGATGTATTTATGGACACCTGTTGCACGGGAGATGGGAATGAACAAAAACGGTTTTGTCAGCTGCTAATGCTCCCAAACTGAACAGAGAAACAAATTTAATGCTTGGATGCCAGCAGGAGACAGTTGCTTAAGTTATTCATCGATGATATCTGGCATTGGGTGAAATGGTTGTGACTTTTGTTCCAGGTCGCGGGTCGTTATCATCCGTGCCAGCTGAACTGAAGTGTAGGATAAAATGATGAGGTGGGAGAGGACTGGAACAGTGAGAAAGTCACATTATCTAAATTAATAAATAAGATACAGCAACAAACAAACAGACATAGACACTATTTAAAGAATATTCGTTCCTTATCGTGCCATAAGGAGCAAGGTGATGCAATTCTTGCTTGCCACCAAATATTTTTTTTTTTTGGTCTCCATTTTCAGCGTTGCTTACAAGATCTCCGTGACCTTAGCTTCTTCTTCTACCGATTTTTTCACCAACCTTCCCTTCCCTTGTGGGTTCGAGTCATTTTAAAGTCTCGTTATACTGTTTGTTCGTTTTCTGAATATGTGATCTATCCGTCCCTATTTTCTCTCTTAAATCGTCATATGTTTCTCTCGTTGACTGGTTGAATGCCACAGATCTTTATTTGATATTACTTTTGATTATTTGATAAGGCAGACCTGATGAAGACATGTATAAGTGAAAGTCTGAAGTTTTGACGTGACATTTGTATGACATGTCACGTTAATGAGTCACACAGTAGGATTAACGTTTATGTTTGAGTTGGAAAATCTGTCCTGGGAAAGAGCTGCAACATTCTAAACTACGTATATAGTTTAAGGGGGAAAAAAAAAAGGTCAAGATAGTCCATAGCAGAAATATCATGTAAGAGAATACAGTTTTAGAGACTTCATCACACTAGGTCAAGCCTTCTGTGAGGTGGGGAGACCAGTTCCCTTTCTCACTACCTTTGCCTTCGCTAGATCACGAGCAATCAGATACCCATTTGCAGCTGGGTAGACTGGAGAGGAAGACTCTGGAGATGGATAAGGCATACATTGAGAAAACCTGTTGATAGCATTATTAGACAGTCCCTGCCCTGGAATCCACAGGGTAAGAGAGAGAAAGACAAAAGAAAACATGGAGAAGAGAACTGGAGACAGACATGAAGGAGACATAAGCTGATGGCATGGGTCAGGAAAACAAGGCATAAGTTAGTTGAAGGCCTATGCTCCTTTGGCAATTGAAAAGTGAAAGAAAAGAAGACGACTGCAGCATGACTCTATCATGTTTCAGTCCCGAACCCCGTTAGTTATGCTGCGAGAGGACAACGCCCTAACAGCTTTGCTTGTGTGATGGAGGTAACATGCTCGGTTATTCCTCCGTCGTTGTTGATGTTATATCTCAGTTACGTCAAGCTGTCCACTTTTTCAGAGGTCCAGTCATTGAGTTTTATCGTATCTCTTGGTTTATTATTTATTTGTATTCCATTTCTTTTATTGTCACGGTTTGCCTCATCTGCTTTGCAGTAGTGGTCCAACAGTGACCAAAACTCAAGAGTATTTAATATTGGTTTCCAAGGTATCTACCTGCGCGCAAGATTACTCTTGGCAGAAATGTAGATAAAACATTAATGCCACTTTTCCCTTAAGGGAGCATTCACAGGATATTCCCAGAAGTCAAGAACAATAGCTGCTTAGGGCTGAGCAATGTGTTAACTTATTATCTGGTCCGTCGACTTTTGTGAAGGATTTAAGCAATGGTTTAGCCCGTTCAAGCCCCCAGTTGGTGTAATTCAACGAAATCCCTCTTATAAGGTATAGCTCTGTTTAGTGTAAATATAAGTCTAAGTATTTATGCATAGATTAACTATTCTGACTCATGCGGCTGCTTTCATACATATAAACTGAATCAACTATTATTGTTTAGTTTTAAAAGAACAGGTAAAAAATTTAATAGTGAAATAGTCTTTAACAGGTTAAAATAAATATGGAAAGATTAGTGAAGTTTTGATGGATATAAAGTTCTCATCATTGAGACGTGGGTGGAAATTTAACTTTATACTTAAAGTTTAACTGAAAGGACCTTTTTGCTGGTGCCTTTTAGTTAGCACTTAGCTTGTATGAGTGAGTCCTGCAGCTGTGGTTCATCAATTCTGTGATGACGAAAGCCTTCTCCACACTCCCTTCTACTGTAGGCGGTTATGGTGATTGCTTTTCTCTCATACTAGCTGCGTTAGTACTACAAATCGTCTGATGGCTTGTAACCACAAACTTTAGACAAATAGAAAGAAACAGATGCTTGCTGAGTACATTTGTTCGCCGTAAACTAACAGGCCCATTGTCATGCGCTCCACTCACCAATCTTAACCTCTCAGAAGAATTAAATTTCCGAGCACACAGTGTAACTCAGGGAATATGATGAAAATTCACCCATATCCTTCTAAGTGTTAACTAGGAAATTGCGTCTAGAGTGCGTGAATAATGTTTTGCCTGAATTACAATTAAAAAGGGTACATAAAGCTCACAAGATAATATGTTACACTGGAGGCACATATGATGTAGTCATCACTCATCACTGCTCCAGTCGGAGTCTGGGGTCGGGTCTGCTGTCGAGTTTCCCGCACGACTAGTCAGAAACAATCACCAGCTCTTGCAGTAGTGGTACATGCATATACTACTTTCATATGTTGAGGTTGCCAGCCTTGTATATAACCACTTAGCAAGAAACCTGTAGAATTTACATTAGTAAATAAATTGTTTACACTTACCCCAAAATTTGGGAATACACAATCTCCTTGCGCAGATTTTCAGATGGACGCGAGCAATTTCAGTCTGAGAAATTCCTCTTATGACGGGGTTCTGTGAATCACTTGGCCTGGTAAACTAGTAATTCCTCTTCGACGGGTGTTCTGCGATACACTTGGTCTGGGATATTATTTCTCTTATGACTCGTGATTCAATTCCTAAGTTTCCAGTCCTAATATGTAAAGTCCTGGTCCTGAAGTTTTACAGTCTGTGTACTTAAATGTGCGGGTTTACTCTTAAGGTTTCAGAGTTGCCCAAATGCTGTCGATCTGTCACTTTTGAAATAGGAATTCTAGGTCCGATCCTTCTCTTTCTGGCTGCTTCGGAGTTGCTCGGTTGAAGTTGCGAAGCTGTCTGTTCTGTGTTTCTGAGTTCACTAGATTATATCTCTCATTCTCAGTTCAATTCACAGATAGTGTTTCCGCCGAATGTTCCAATAGAATGCATTTTATACTCCGGCATCTCAAATCTAATCAATCAAATCGAATCTCGTTCAGCACTACTTGGCTAGGTGCTTTTCAAATTCCAAAAATAATACTCTCATGTGTTTAAAAATATTAAATTTAATATCCACGCGTGAACTCTTTATAATAAGACATAATACTTTCCGGCTGCACCTATCTGCCTCCCACAATATTGTGATCATGTTTTCCTGGCGTAATGTCATCCGCCAAGATGTCTACTCCGAGAGGTTATCCAATAATTCCGTTATCTGCATGCCTCCGCCAGACATATGTCTGGTCATACAATGTTGTCTTCTTTCATCGTACGCACAATACAAGCTTGTGACAACACGATCAGCAGCTTTTCACTGGGGTCAAATTTTGGACCGACACGTTTCCAGAGGTGGTCAGACGGATTCAAAGAGATAAGTTGGTGACCGGTCTGATGACTGGGTATTGTTACGATAATACCACAATTCACCTGGCGGAACGTAAATACGTGCGAGGAGTGGTTAAACAAGATAAAGACTGTCCTATAGCAAATACTTCCGTATTGGAGTGGAGTGTTAGAGACTTTCCACTAATAGATTCAGCATAGAGAGAGAAAAATGGTGCATACAATATGCCACATAATAATGAATGAAAGGGCAAAATTTATGCCAAATAAAAGCGATGAGTGAGAGGAAGAGAAAAATGAAGAAAAAGTGATACTAACGGAGTGGACGTGAGATCGCACAACCGTAACGTCACATTTATCTACATTAATGTTCAGGAGCACATGCACACCATTATAGCTGGCAGACGCTGGAGTTGGGTTAGCCACGTCCTGATAACGGACCCTGATACCATCACAAGAACAGCTATGCTATGGACCCCTGAGGGAAAGCGAAAGAGAGGCCTACCAAAAACAACTTGGCGGAGAACTGTGGAAGCCGAAATGCAAAGAATGAACCAGAGTTAGGGCACTGTGCGAAGGATAGCCGCCGACCGAGCAAAGTGGAATATATACAAGACGCCACCATGCGTGATGGCCACTGACTACTTTGACGGTTGGCGGCTGTGGATCAAAGAAGAAGAAGAATGTCCAGCCATGCTTCTGCTGTCGCGTGCAGTTACCCGGGGTCTCTGAGAACCAAAAATGTAATAGGGTTACAATTCTCTCAGGCAGACGTCAAAGATGACTAATGTTAGCGTGTGCTATTTCATCATTTGAAAAACAAAGTTGCTACAAAACCAACTGCTGCAGAAGTATGTACTTTTATTTAAGTGTTTGTTACGTTTCTTTGTAACGCCCCATTCAACCATTTACTTTATACATGAAACTAATGGTTGTATCAGTACGCTTTATATTTTGCGTAATATGTTTCTGGAATGCGTATGTTGCATATTCTGTACTGTATTATTACTCTAGATCTGTGGTTCTTAACCTTTCTTGTGCCAATGACTCCTGTGATTGGTGAAAGGCTATGGACCCCTTTGACTGTCTAGTGAAGGCTACCGACTCCTTTTTATAAAATATGTATATAGACGCGTAATTAAAACTGTTTCATATAAATAATACATTTTGTTTAATTTAAAAAAAAACTCGTTACATTTACATATAGTCATACTAAAAAAACAAAAAGAACATTCTATAAAAAGATTATATTTCTTTTAATGCAAAAATCTATGATAATTTTCCCAAGTGTAAATTGTGCTGATAATTAACATTCAAATGTTACGTTATGCTCAAGGACTCTCTAGAATCCATTCATGAAACCCCAAAGAGGTCAGTGAACCCCATGTTAAGAAACCCTGCTTTAGATAGTGTTTTTTACATTTTAGTTTGAGTAATTGCTGATGTTGTTTGTGCTGATGTTGTTTGTGCTGATGTTGTTTGTGCTGATGTTGTTTGTGCTGATGTTGTTTGTGCTGATACAGGTTTCTTACAAAGGGGCCGGCTGTAGTGGTGGTTCCATGTTCCATAAGGAGGGAAAAGGTGTTGAATCAACAAATGTTTTTGCTGCTTCTCTTGTTAATCTATGTGTATTGTTCTGCGTGTCTTGTTATTTATTCTCCTCTTAATCTATGTGGGAGCCCCGGTAGCATAGTGGTTAGTGCACTGGCTTCCTAGCGCAGTGGTCTATGGTTCGATCCCCAGATGAGGTGGGATTTTTTTAGGCCACAAACGGCTCCTGGGTTGACCCAGCCCCAAATGGGTACCAGAGCAACTCTGGGAAGGTTAAGGCGGTCGGCGTGATGCTGACCACATCACCCCTAGTGTGCCGACGGTCAAGAAAATATGGGCCTAACACCATATTCCCAATATGCCTCAATGGGCGTGTAACGGGATCCTTTACCTTTTTTTTTTTAAATCTATGTGTATTATTCTGCATGTCTTGTTATTTATTCTCCTGTTAATCTATGTGTCTTGTACTGCATGTCTTGTTATTTTGTGACAAAAGACACACGTCATCCACGGTAATCAAGATCTTTTGTCAAATGTACACAGTAATCCTGTTTTCTGTACTTCTGCTGGCTGCCTTATCACAAGACAAACAACTAAGAAAAAAAAAGATGGTCATAGGAGTATCGGTTCTTGTATTAATCGCCCACAGTTTATATCCGAGTCTTTCTATTTGATCTTCCTCTAACACGTGTCGATGACGGCCGCTCTCTCACTGGACTTCTCCACAGCATGTATCGATACATTTATTCTGTTTCTTCTTTAGTAAAATCAATATTTCTGATTCTCCTCATTTGATCGTTTCACTCACCAACGATTTTTTTCTCTAGGGTTCCGTGAGAGGTCACTAGAGATTGTGATTGAATAAAAAAAATGATGTATATATATATATACTGCCATAGAGCCAAAATTAACTATAATAGGAATTTAACTGAATTAACTCAGCTGGGGGCTCGAATAAGCCAAACCATTCATTAAAACTTCACAAAAGGTGCCGGATCAGATATAAGTTAATAGTGCTCTGCTCTATGCAGCATTGTTCCTGACTTCTGAATTATCTTGTGATCACTACCTTAAGATAGAAGCATCATTATCCTTCTATCAACAACTCTGCCTAGAGTAATCTTGGGCGAAGGTAGACACCTTTGACGACCCATTTTAGAAAACTCTTGAGATTTTGCCGCTGGTGGACAACTACTGCAGAGCAAAGGGGAGGCAAATCCCGTGACAGGCATATTGGGAATACGGTGTTAGGCCCATATTTTCTTGACCTTAATCTGGTACCCAATTCATGAGGCTGAGTCGACCCCAGAGCCGTTTGCGGTCTAAAAAATCCCACCTCAATTCCCACATTGAACCATGGACCACCGAGCTAGGAAGCCAGTGCGCTACCGCAGCTCAGTACACACACACACATATATATATATATATATATATATATATATATATATATATATATATATATATATATATATATATATATATATATATATACATATATATATATATATATATATATATATATATATATATATATATATATATATATATACGAGGTAGCTTCAAAAAGTTCCCGGAATTTGTGTACGGTATAGAAATAAGTAACAATACAATTAATTACGCTACATTTCCTTCAAAATAGTCCCCTTCGGCAACTACACACTTTTGCCAACGTCCATACAGCTGTTGGAAACATTCCTGGAACCCATTCTTTGACACCTCTCTCTGCTGCTTTGTCGCATTGGTGATAACGTCCTCAGCATGCTTGAATCTCTGCCCTTTCAGTGCCGATTTTAGGCTAGGGAACAAGAAAAAAATCAGGCGGTGCCGGATCGGGAGAATATGGAGGATGTTCTAGGGCAGTCACATTGTGCGTTGCGAGGTACTGCTTCACCAGTAGGGATCGATGTGCTGGCGCATTGTCATGCAGCAGAACCCAACTGTTTGTTTTCCATTTTTCTTGGCGTTTCCTTCTGATTGCATCTCTTAAACGACGGAGGATATCAACGTACATTTCCTTGTTAACCGTTCGGCCTTCAGGAATGAATTCATGGTGGAAAATACCCTGGGAATTAAAAAAAAAAAACTTCAAACAAAACTTTTCCTTTGCTCTTGTCCAAATGAAATTTCTGTGTCCGGGGAGATGAGGGTGATTTCCATTCAGAAAACTGACGTTTTGTCTGAGGATCGTACAAAAAACACCACATCTCGTCTCCTGTGATTATGTTGTTGAGAAAATTGCTATCTTGATCAGCTACAGTGATTAGGTCTCCTGCCAGTGTCAATCTCGTTTCTTTCTGTTCAGGAGATAACATTTTGGGAACCATGTGTTGACAAACACGGTGCATGTGCAGTTCATAATGGAGAATACTGTGGCAACTTCCAACTGATATTTCAACTTCTGAGGCTATTTTCTCTACACTAACTCTTCTGTCAACACGAACAACGTTCCGAACACGCTCAATGTTTTCATTGTTTATCGAGGTATGCGGTCGTCCGCTACGTGGATCATCATCGACACTAACACGACCTTCACGGAAACACTTGTGCCACTCAAAAACTTGCTATTTCTTCATTGCAGTATCACCATATGCTTTATTAAGCAAGGTTACTGTCTCTTAGGATGAATTTTCAAGCAAAACACAAAATTTGACATGTGTACGTTGTTCAATCAAGGGCATTTTCAACTCCGACGATGCTACGTGCACACCACACAAAGAAACTTCTGTAACTTCTGTTCGAGAGTACATATGAACAAGGTTGCCACTCAAGTTCTAGAGATAAACCCAGATTTTCTTCTTTAAAAAAACCCAGAAATACCCAGATTATTTAATGCCTCAAATACACGGGATAGACGATGCTTACACAATCTTTTAGTGCAACTTTAGCACAAATAAGCTGTGTGCTACCAATTTTTATTTATTTCTTCATTTTTTATTTTATTACCAAAAATTCACAATTATATAAAAATGATTTTATTAACACCCTAGCGGTTGTCGGATTAACTGCGCTTCACATCGTCCACCCAGCTCAATTTAATTCAGTTTCTTGTGCACCTGTACATTCGAAGGATCACTGTCGGCAAGAGTGTGATGCTTATGCTGCAATACTTCCTGCCTAATAAACATACTGAGAAGAAAACGATACTCTCTTGTTACACTCGTGCACGCTTTGTGAAGACGGAAGTTCTCGGATTCGATGTTCATGACGTTAACTTTACACAGTATGTTGCCGACAAATAGAAGCAGGTGCTTCGTGCCAACAGTGTTCATCGTCTGCAGGATTTGCCCCTCACCGTCGACGTTGTCCACGGAAGCTTCGTATTGGAAATACAAGTGCAGAGCTTCATATTGCTCAAGGATCTTCTCAATGACTGCTTCATGGGACAGCCAGCGTGTTTCAAGCAGCTTCAACACTTTATGTTTCTGGGCCTGAACTACATCTTGTATTAACTGGAACTGGAGATTTTTTTTACTACTACGCGAAAAATAGAAGCAGACATTCTTTATGAAAATTTCAAACCAAGATGGTAGGTGGTGTCTGGCAGCTTTTGCTCAAAGTGCAAATGAATGACAAAAACAGCCGAGAACAAAGACATGTGGAATCTCTTCAGCTGTGCCTGTAAACCACTTGCAGTCCTCATCACAGTGGCACAGTTGTCTGTAGCAAAACCAATTACGTTACTAAACGGGATTGCATGCGTGCTCAACAATTTCTTAACAGCTGTAAACAAGCCAAGACCAGTCCCATCCTCTACCTCAATGAGGTCTAACAGTGAATCAACTACTTTTCTTGTTTTTGTGTCACAGAATCGCACAACGACTGCCAACATCTGATTCGTAGAGACATCAGATCTCTCATCAACGATTATAGAAAATTTCTGATTTCTGCAAATGTTTATAACTTCAAGCGGCTCAAAATGAGCGATGCCATACTGCACCGCGTAGGCAGCCTTGGTGCGCTTCAGTGACATTTTTTTGAGCAATTGTGCTGTCTGGAAACATCTGCTTGCAACATTCAATCAAATGATCAGCTTGCGAAAACGGAGTATTATGTTCTGCCATGAAAGACGACAACAGTATCTCCGCTTTAGCAATTTTGTCTTGGAGACAGGGCTCTTTTGGTTTGATGAAAAACTTGTTAATGTTCAGAGTTTTGCTTTTGGCTTCGAAGTTTTTCATGTGCTTCTGTGTGCTTGTATGTGTCAATAAAGCTGTTTTGTTCGCATTAGTTAATGTACAGGAACACACCGTACAAATCGCAGTATAGCGATTGCCAGAGTCCGGCTTTACCCAATCCTTCAGTTCGCTGTCTATTAGCCATTCCTCAGAAAAAGCCTGCTGTTACCATGGCTTCACTTTTTTACGCGGTGGCGCGTGTGTCGTCATGCTGCAACAACTACCTAGCGTACCTTCATCATCGCTTAAGTCTAAAATTTAAAAAGAATATTTTAAAACACATCGCAAAAATGACTGAGTATTGTAGATGATAGCCATTAACAGAATAACAGGAAATAGATTGCTGATGTAAACGAGTAAAAAACAACGTCATTGATGTGGTTAAAAACAAGAATTAAATTTAAGTGGAAAAAAATATATAGCACATAATTTTTTACATTTAATTATAATAAAAATATAATCTATAATGCCCAGTGCACAGAAAATACATACATTGTAAATGCCAATTGTCAAATATACCCAGATTAATGCAGATTTCTGCCATCAATGGTACCTATACCCTGTAGCGGTATGACGGCTTGTGTACCCTGACAATCCCCAGAGCTATGCCAGTGGGAGATTTACTCCTGGTAGGTTCAACCAAGCTGGACTGGTCTGCGTGGGTAGGGATCAGACAAAAGCTGGTACTCTGGTCCTCCAGGTTGGGGGTTTTAGCACAGGGCTGACACCCCTGTCTATGTAAAAAATCGCACGTTACGGAAACAACAATAAATGGAAAAACTTTGCTGCGGGACGGATATCCGGAGTCTCAGGCTCGTATGACTGACAGTGGTGAAAGCCAAAAGGAAGCCACTGGCATGAAAACGGATGCCCCGACCGCAAAACACGAAACCAGAATTGGTTTTTGGAACGTCAGAACTATGAATGAGGCAGGAAAGCTGAGACAAATCACAGCAGAGATGAGGAACTACAAGATACATATCCTGGGAATAAGCGAGAGCAGATGGACAGGTATGGGGAGAATAAAAACAGCTACAGGGGAAACAGTACTTTATTCTGGCAGAGAGGATGGTCAGCACAACGAAGGTGTAGCCATTATCCTGAAGAAAGGAATGGAAAGGTCTTTACTGGAATGAAAACCCATCAACAACAGACTGATAAGAGCAAGACTGAGAGGGGGGTTCACCAACACCACAATTATACAATGCTATGCACCAACAAATGACAGCGATGAAGAGATCAAGGACGAGTTCTATCAACAGGTACAAAAAGAAATGGAAACTACACCCAGGTACGATCTCATTATAGTAATGGGAGACCTAAATGCAAAAGTGGGAGCACACAATAATTATAACGAAAGAGTAATGGGGAAATGCGGCAGTGGAACAGCAAATGAGAATGACGACAAATTAATAAGCTTCTGCAGTATTAACAACCTGGTCATTGGAGGAACACTTTTTCCACACAAGGAAGTGCACAAGTTAACATGGGAATCACCAAACGGACGAGACAGAAACTAGATAGATCACATTGTCACAAAATTAACCGTGATACAACGTTAAAATATCTCCAATGATACAACGTAAGGATAAAAACTAATGCGTAAGCTGCTAGAATACATGATCGCCCACGCCGCGGGTCATCACCCGCCATGGAAATTAAATTGTTAGACTTGACGGCAAAACGGAACGGGATGAGAACGGAGATCAAAAGGAAAAATCTGACTGAACGCGTGCTTGAAACTAGCGAGGCTAAAAGGACGCAAATTGGTGGGGAAAGGAGGAAAAAGTCACGTTCCCCAAGTTGACATAAAGTAAAGAAACCGACAAAAGGGACCTTGGATATTATACGCCACAGTCATTTTTTGGACGCTTTTGCGATAACTTAGTCCGTTTATTTGAATGCAGTGATGAACGCATTCCAGAAGATTCTAGAAAATATTTGAAAATTAACTTTTCTTAATAATAATGTTAGGAATATAAAACCTAGCTGGCCGGATGGCCCATCTTGAGCAGTGAAATAATATGCTTTCATTTATACAGACGGACAGATAATAAGAAAGATATTGACAAAAGACTGTGTTGTTCATATCAACGATCGGCTGCATTGAAATAAAACATGTCACTATTTTCAAAAAATTGTGGCCTTGAAGACGCAAGTGCTAAAATCTAGTTGGAATGAAGAGACGGGGTGGGATGGTGAATTGTGGCTAAAAATAACTTTAAAGGCAAAATTGTGTAGGGGAAGGCAGGGTTGGTTCAAAAAACAAGTGTGTTTTTTTGTGAAACGCAAGTAGAGACGGACGGACCAACAGACAATAAGGCATACTTGACTGAGGTATGACTGAAATGACTTTTTGGTAGGATATTTGAATTTGAAAAAATAAAAGGCAGTGATTGGCCATAGATGAATATATTATCGGCGCTCAGACGCGCATTTTGTGCCATTCAGTATAAGTTGTCCTAGTAGACACAGTGAATTATTAAGTGGTGTAATTCCCAGAAGCTATTGAAATATTTAGAGGGACGCCATCCTAAAGCCAGCAGCTCAGCTGAGTTTTGCTAGCATTTAACTGTGTTCTATATTCATAATTCTGGTAAGACTGAAATTATTTCTTTGTACATTTTAATATTTGTTTAAGGTTTCGAGTGATTTGATACTGCAATAGCATAATCTGTCCCTTACAACAAGTAAGGATTCGCTCTAGACCCCCCGCCCCAGTTCAGGGTCTAGAGACAAATAAAATACATAAACTCCAGCAAGGATTATGAAGGATAGATCAAGTGTTGAGATCAGTGGAACATATCACCTATCCTATTCTATGGCAGGAAGCTAATGAACATATTTCAGAATACGTAGTCTGGGAGAACTTATCCTATGTGAAACCAACTTGGTAAGATGTGTTGTTTGGTCAGAAAGATCTGACCCGTCTATGTGGTGTTGTTGTTGTGTAGGTTGTGTCCAGAAATGGTTAGAGGATGGAATTCTGACACATGACTAATACTTTGATTGCAGAACTGTGAGTTTCAGTTGGCACCAATGCGGTGTCAAATGAGTTGTTGAAAATTACAAGAGTGGACCCGTGCAGTAACATTTTGTCAGAGCAGCCTATTATAGCCCCCAAGCACGGAGAGGTGGGGCCACCATACTTCTGATATTGCCCCCAAGCACGGAGAGGTGGGGCCACCAGACTTCTGATATTGCCCCCAAGCACGGAGAGGTGGGGCCACCAGACTTCTGATATTGCCCCAAGCACGGAGAGGTGGGGCCACCAGATCTCAGCACCAGAGCTACACCTTCAAGCTACGTGAGCGCCTGGTCTGCTGAGAATTCACCAACTCAACTTATTTGCTAACACACCCATAAAAATTCCATCCAATAACTGGACAATGTGTAGTCACCATAGACAGGGAGTGATGAGGCCACCCCAACAGCACATCCATTAAATGTTCTCCCAAAATAGATTACAACTATAAACAGTAGTAATATTAACTAGTCTAGTAACATACATATGTACACACCTTGCATTTATTATGTAATATTCATGCATTTCTTTCATAATTGCAAAACCTTTCATATGTTCTGGCCAAAATAAAACCTTGGTTCAGAAAAAATAAATTTAAGGTAGTAGGCTACCTTGATAGGGTAAAAAACTCAAATTGTCCTTTCAGAATCAAACAACCTTGGGTATAGTGTTAGTATGGACTTAAAATTTTTGTCCACATAATGACCTCATTAATTATGCAAATTAGCTATCCAATATGGCCACCGTAGTGAACAAATTATACACCTTTTTCAAAACATCATAACTATGTTATTTGTACAAGGATCTGACTGAAACTTGGCAAATTGAATCAGTATATATAGCGTGAGGTCATGACCTAAAATGACAGAGATTGACAGAAAGGTTAATTTTTAATGAATTTTCAAAATTTATATTTCTGGAATGTTTGATATTTGTGCCTCATTATATATGCATGATGGTCATAAAACTAAAACTTTGAATTCAATTGTATCCATTTTAGGTCAGAATCTGTAAGATTATATGACAACCAACTGTGTTAATTTTCATGTCAATTGAATGTACAGATCCAGAGATATCTTGTTTCAAAGATCACCAATTATGTTAAAAAGACAATTCAGAGAAATCGAAGAAAAACAGAAAAAGAACTCACAAAATGAAGTTTAATGAGCTCCTGTTGAATAAAGGTCTCCTTCAACTGCAGCTGCAGTGTCTATGAATCCCCTTTTCGGTGCTCTTAGGGTCTTTCCATTGCAATGTCCTTACTTGCTGAATAGATCCTGTGCAGCGTTCTCCTGTATGCTTTTCTTTGCCATGGGTTGACTTGTGTTCATGTATATCGAAAAATTCTGCAATGCACTGTGGCCTTTCCCAATAGAACGCACAAATGCCACCATTCGCACATTTACTTCTTTGTGTTTGTGAGTAGCTGGAGATGAAACATCAGAAGTATTGAAATTGGCATTCCATTCGACACAGTTTGTGCACTTGATACTGATTTCATGACAAAAGCCATCCCGAGTCTCTTCGACGATCTCACAGGTCAGTGAGTACTGATAACATTTGTCACATCTAAAGTTAGCGCATAAAAACCCAAACAGCAGTTTTACATCCATAAGGATAAACACATTTCCTCTGTTGTAATTTTTAGCTTGTCCTTCACTTTCTTGGACCTTTATTTTCTTTGCTGAGGAGCACAGAGGCTTTATAGCGTCACTATCGACAATAGGTGTCTCATTTTCAGGCAACGGTTTGTTGATGTACCGATTTCCAAGGAACTTACTTTGTCTTATTTCCCATTGTGAACAAAAGAAGCTTTGCTAACTACTATTATACAGAATCAGTATAAAACTAGCAATAAATAGAGTTGATGTGGGGGAAAATGCACAATGCATGTAACAAATGCTGAAATTTACGATCAAAGCTTTCTAGATACACACTTTTGAAAAATTCATAAGAAATCATTGAGTGATTCTCCTTGGAAAAGTTATAAATATCTTTTTCCTGTTGCCTCAGTATAATTATAATTTCGCAGTTTTACAATTACGCACCTTCATGTTGGGTCATTATTCACATGGTAACCAACTATAAACATTGGTTGCTATGCAAATCACTCAAGGGGGTGTGTGTAGAAAAACACTGATTCCTATCCTACCAGAGTATATCTAAGCTTCTATTAATTATTTTTAGTACAAGAACATGTTGACGATGATTTAAAGCATGAAAATGAAAATTGTTGGATTTTTTTTTTTTTATCTTTTGTGGGTAGCCTACTACCTTAAAGAAAATTACTATCAAAAATTTTACACACTTGAGTTAGTTCAGTGTATTATAACATTTATTAATATTATTAGACTTAGTAAATATCTGTGTGTGTGTATGTAAACTACCACAACACATTACATATCATTACCCTAGACATTTAACGTAGCCACATTCATTAGTAAAAAAAGATAGGTGTGAGGTCGTAGTGGTAGCAAGAAGGGCCTTCTGACAATTCACCGCTACATTTTATCTCAGGAGCCTTCACAGCTGACCTCATGCATCACACTTAGTAATATCACCATCATACAATACCATCAAATCCACTACATATATTGGGGTCTCTTGGTCCCGGGATAATTAGCCCATTAAGTATATTAGGATCTCCTGGGGGGAGAATTAGATTAGGGGAACACATTATAAGAGTTAAAAGTGTCCCTTAAAATTAAAAGTGTCCCTGAAAATAAAAGTTGGTGAATCTTCACAGCCAGTGGTAGTTAATTAATTTATTAGAATTATTTTAGACTAGAGTAATTAGAAGTACTTTAGTGGTTGGAAATTTTATCTTGCACATTGCTAGATTTGTTTAAAAAGTATGGCGGAGCTGGCCAAATTCAGATCAGCTGCTGTGCTGACGGCAAAGGAGATGGGAATGGATGGTCAGATTTTAATTCAATATGTAACGGCTGAATGTGATAAGTATATTGAAAGGGAAGAAAGAAGATTAGAAAAAGAGGCTGAAAGAAAATTAGAGTCTGAAAGGTTGGCTGAAGAGAAGAGGTTAGAGGCTGAGACTAAGAGGTTACAAATTGAGGCTGACAAAGAGGCTAAAGCATTGGAGGCAGAAGAAAAACGACAGCAAAGGGAGGCAGAAGATAAAAAGGCCGAAAGGGAAGCAGAAAATAAAAGGTTGACTGCCGAAAGGGAGACAGAAGATAGAAGGTTGCAGAGGGAGCACGAATTACGACTCAGGGAGCTGGAGCTACAAGGCCAGGCTCCTGAAAATGGTGCCAGCCCTTTTGCCTCAGATGCTACGCCCAGACTGGGAGCCTCAAACTCAGCTATGGGGTTTCATTTAGACCATTTTGTTGAAAAAGACGATGACATAGAGGGGTACCTAGGACGTTTTGAGTTATTAGCTACTACATATGGGTTAAAGAGAGAGGTGGAGTTTAAAGCTATCACAGGGACTGAGAGGTACTTCTTACGAAGTCTTCGCAAAAATGAACAGAGAAGACCAGGAGAATTATGACATGTTAAAGCAGGCTTTGTTATTGAGGTACGAAAAAAATGGGGAATTTTATCGTAAGAAATTTAGAAATGCCAAACTGTTGTCTGGGGAGACATACCACCAATTCTCTGCCAGACTGGAAACCTATTTGGAGAAATGGACTGCTCTGGGGAAGACCCAAGATCTTAAAGAAATGATCATGATTGAGCAATTGAGAGAGTCCATGGCTCCAGACATGAGAAAATTTCTCATGGAACAAGGTGCAGAGAAGTTGGGGGAGGTTTTAAATGTCGCTGAAAGGTATCAGGCAGCCCAGGCAGAGGTAAGTGGTGCTAAAAAGAAGCACATAGACAATTTTAAAGCTCCACAGCCATTTAATAAATTTGATAATAGAGAACAGGGAAATAAAGGTAGGACAAACTTTGAACGGCCAAGAAATGACTACCGAGACAGAAACTCACAGTTCAATGACCAAAAATCTAATGAAAGAAAACCGTTTAACCAAGGAAAAAGATGGTGTAAATGGTGCAAGAAAGATAACCATAACACCGAATTTTGTAGAAGGAAACCTTCAAACATTGCTGCAATGAAGTCGGGGACTCAAAGATTAAAGGTTAATCCTAAGGGACAGCAGGAACCTTATCACCCCCCCAGTTTGTGAGGATGTTATTTGTAATGGGGTCACCATAAGGTGCCTTTATGATACAGGTTTGGATTATGATTCAGTTGTGAAGTCTAGCCTAGTGGACCCAAGTCAGTATACCACAGAAACAGTGGAAATACAAGGGGCGACTAAGGACATACCACTCATGACACTTCCCATCGCAAGGATAACAGTGAAAACTCGCTATGTGGAAGGAGAAATCAGAGCAGCAGTGATAGATGAACCAATCTACCCTCTGATATTGGGGTGTAGATACGTCTTCTTGGGGAATCCCGAGAGACCTGTGATCATGGCGACAGTGCAGACCAGGTTACAGAAGAAGGAGGAAGAAGGTGAACCTATAAATGCTCATCCAGAGGAGATGAGGAAGGCGCAGGCTGAGGATAGGACACTCCAGCCATGTTTTAAAAAATTGCCCAAATGCCACACACCTCCGAGCAAGGGGGAATATTTTATGAAGAACAAACTCTTATACAGGAAGGCCGGAACTGGAACAAATGGTCACAACCAGCTGGTTCTTCCCACTTCATATAGGGATAAAGTGATGGAACTCGGGCATGCGATTCCCTTCAGTGGTCACATGGGGATCAGCGCCACAGGACAGCGTATAGCTTGTCATTACTTCTGGCCAGGGATAACGGAAGATATAAAAAGATATGTCAAATCCTGCCCAGAATGTCAAAGGGTAGCTCCAAAGCACTGGACTGCTCCTGCAACTCTAGGGGAAATGCCCATAGTGGGAACACCTTTTGAGAGGGTTGCAGTGGATATTGTAGGACCTCTCACTCGGACCAAGAGGAGGAACAGTTACATCCTTACTCTGGTGGACACTTGTTCTATGTGGGGAGAGGCGGTAGCCCTGCCATCAATTGATTCAAAACATGTAGCAGAGGCACTACTTACAATATTTACCCGATTAGGATTCCCGCATCAAATCTTGACGGATAATGGCTCTCAGTTCAAGGGGAAACTAACGGAAGAAGTTTTTAAGCTATTTCAAGCCAGACACTTTCATTGTAGTCCGTACCATCCGCAAGGGAACGGCCATGTAGAGAGGTTCAACGGGACTCTCATTTCTATCCTGAGAAAGCTGGCACACGAAAAACCGGATCTGTGGGATCAATTCCTGCCCGCCGCATTGTTTGCGTATCGGGAGGTACCACATAGTTCAACCGGGATGGCTCCCGCAACTCTGCTATTTGGGAGGCCAATAAAAGGTCCATTAGAAGCGCTATTAAGGACCTGGACAGATGAGAAGGCGGAAGAGACTGTTACCTCATCTTATCAATACGTGAATGAACTGACCACTCGTTTGAAAGCTGGATGGAAACTGGCAAATGATAATTTGAAACAAGCCAGGAAGAAACATGCAGCATATTTTAATAGGAAGGCAAAGGACAGAGAACTGGCAGTGGGAGAGAAGGTGCTGCTTCTACTACCCGGTAGCCAGAATAAATTACAAATTGGATGGCAAGGTCCATATACGGTTCTAGAGAAGGTGTCTAGAACAAACTATAAAATTGACAAAAAGGGGAAGGAGAAAGTTTATCATGTAAACCTGTTAAAGAAGTATCTGGACAGACCACTCCAGGAAAGCACCCCCTTACTGACCTTAGCTATCGCAACTCAAATGCAAAAGGAACCACTCACCTCACATGAATACCCATTACATCCTTGTGAAACAGCAGCACAGGTAAAAGTCAGTAAGCACCTGACTAAAAACCAGAGGGAGAGAGTTCAACAGGTTCTGGAGGAACATACAGATGTATTAACAGATAAACCAGGCCATACAAATTTGCTACAGTATGACATGAAACTGGTAGACGCAAACCCAATCTGTATGAGAGCCTATTCTATTCCGTTCGCGAAGGAGAAGGCATTGAAGGAAGAAATAGATTATTTGTTGAAGGAGGGGATTATTTCACACAGTGAATCATCTTTTAGCTCTAGTGTCGTATTGTTGAGAAAACCGTCTGGGGAACACAGACTGTGCATAGATTACAGGAAACTGAATGCTGTCACAGAAGGACAAGTGGATCCATTACCAGACACAAAACAGTTATTTGCCAGACTGAACAAGGCAAAATACTTTTCAAAGGTGGATCTTAGTAAAGGCTATTACCAGATCCCAGTGAAGCCTGAAGTGAGACCTTATTTGGCTTTTAGCACTTCGGATGGACATTATGAATTCAACATGCTACCATTCGGACTGAAAAATGCTCCGAGTGTATTTTCAAGGATGATGCGCAAATTGTTGGATCCCCTGAATAACCCATGTATCACGAATTTCATGGATGATATTCTCGTCGCCACAGAGACATTTGAAGAACACATTGAAGCTCTAGAAATGTTACTTAATAGGCTTAAGGAGGCGAACTTGACTGCTAGGCCAACAAAATGTTGTATTGGATGCAAAGAGTTGGAATTCTTGGGACACACTGTATATCAGGGTAGCATGACCCCTGATCCCAAGAACTTGGAAAAACTGCAGAGAGCACCTAGACCACAAACAAAAAAGGATGTGCGATCATTCGTGTCGTTATGCGGATTTTATCAAAAATATATCAAAGATTTTAACTATATTTATGCTCCTCTGACTGATCTGACTCGCAAGGGACTTCCAGATAAAATTAATTGGACTGCGCAAAGTGAATTAGCGTTCCAAGACTTAAAGGAAAAACTCACTAGCAAGCCTATTCTCAAACTACCTGATTTGACACAGGACTTTGTCTTAAGAACCGATGCAAGTAATGTAGGACTCGGAGCGGCTTTATTGCAAAGATCATCTTCACCTGATGGGGAACTGAAACCAGTCGCTTATGCAAGCCGCAAATTGAATAAGGCGGAACAAGGATACTCCACAAGCGAAAAAGAATGTTTAGCGTTAATCTGGGCAATAAAGAAGTTTCAAATCTATCTGTATGGTAGGACTTTTGTGGTCGAGACGGATCATCAGCCTCTCGTATTCTTATCTCAGGCTAAGCATGAAAACGCAAGATTGCTGAGGTGGTCTTTATTGCTTCAACCTTATCAGTTTAGTATCCAATATATCCCAGGCAAATTGAATGTCGGTGCAGATTTCCTCAGTCGGCACCCCTGTGATCAAAATTAGAGTAATGGCAGGCGTAAGGAGAGATTTTATCTATGTGTATCACTGGTTTTAGAACTTGCCGTAGGCATGTTTTCAAGTGGGGAGATGTGTCACAAAATTAACCGTGATACAACGTTAAAATATCTCCAATGATACAACGTAAGGATAAAAACTAATGCGTAAGCTGCTAGAATACATGATCGCCCACGCCGCGGGTCATCACCCGCCATGGAAATTAAATTGTTAGACTTGACGGCAAAACGGAACGGGATGAGAACGGAGATCAAAAGGAAAAATCTGACTGAACGCGTGCTTGAAACTAGCGAGGCTAAAAGGACGCAAATTGGTGGGGAAAGGAGGAAAAGTCACGTTCCCCAAGTTGACATAAAGTAAAGAAATCGACAAAAGGGACCTTGGATATTATACGCCACAGTCATTTTTTGGACGCTTTTGCGATAACTTAGTCCGTTTATTTGAATGCAGTGATGAACGCATTCCAGAAGATTCTAGAAAATATTTGAAAATTAACTTTTCTTAATAATAATGTTAGGAATATAAAACCTAGCTGGCCGGATGGCCCATCTTGAGCAGTGAAATAATATGCTTTCATTTATACAGACGGACAGATAATAAGAAAGATATTGACAAAAGACTGTGTTGTTCATATCAACGATCGGCTGCATTGAAATAAAACATGTCACTATTTTCAAAAAAATGTGGCCTTGAAGACGCAAGTGCTAAAATCTAGTTGGAATGAAGAGACGGGGTGGGATGGTGAATTGTGGCTAAAAATAACTTTAAAGGCAAAATTGTGTAGGGGAAGGCAGGGTTGGTTCAAAAAACAAGTGTGTTTTTTTTGTGAAACGCAAGTAGAGACGGACGGACCAACAGACAATAAGGCATACTTGACTGAGGTATGACTGAAATGACTTTTTGGTAGGATATTTGAATTTGAAAAAATAAAAGGCAGTGATTGGCCATAGATGAATATATTATCGGCGCTCAGACGCGCATTTTGTGCCATTCAGTATAAGTTGTCCTAGTAGACACAGTGAATTATTAAGTGGTGTAATTCCCAGAAGCTATTGAAATATTTAGAGGGACGCCATCCTAAAGCCAGCAGCTCAGCTGAGTTTTGCTAGCATTTAACTGTGTTCTATATTCATAATTCTGGTAAGACTGAAATTATTTCTTTGTACATTTTAATATTTGTTTAAGGTTTCGAGTGATTTGATACTGCAATAGCATAATCTGTCCCTTACAACAAGTAAGGATTCGCTCTAGACCCCCCGCCCCAGTTCAGGGTCTAGAGACAAATAAAATACATAAACTCCAGCAAGGATTATGAAGGATAGATCAAGTGTTGAGATCAGTGGAACATATCACCTATCCTATTCTATGGCAGGAAGCTAATGAACATATTTCAGAATACGTAGTCTGGGAGAACTTATCCTATGTGAAACCAACTTGGTAAGATGTGTTGTTTGGTCAGAAAGATCTGACCCGTCTATGTGGTGTTGTTGTTGTGTAGGTTGTGTCCAGAAATGGTTAGAGGATGGAATTCTGACACATGACTAATACTTTGATTGCAGAACTGTGAGTTTCAGTTGGCACCAATGCGGTGTCAAATGAGTTGTTGAAAATTAAAAGAGTGGACCCGTGCAGTAACATTTTGTCAAAGCAGCCTATTATAGCCCCCAAGCACGGAGAGGTGGGGCCACCATACTTCTGATATTGCCCCCAAGCACGGAGAGGTGGGGCCACCAGACTTCTGATATTGCCCCCAAGCACGGAGAGGTGGGGCCACCAGACTTCTGATATTGCCCCAAGCACGGAGAGGTGGGGCCACCAGATCTCAGCACCAGAGCTACACCTTCAAGCTACGTGAGCGCCTGGTCTGCTGAGAATTCACCAACTCAACTTATTTGCTAACACACCCATAAAAATTCCATCCAATAACTGGACAATGTGTAGTCACCATAGACAGGGAGCGATGAGGCCACCCCAACAGCACATCCATTAAATGTTCTCCCAAAATAGATTACAACTATAAACAGTAGTAATATTAACTAGTCTAGTAACATACATATGTACACACCTTGCATTTATTATGTAATATTCATGCATTTCTTTCATAATTGCAAAACCTTTCATATGTTCTGGCCAAAATAAAACCTTGGTTCAGAACAAATAAATTTAAAGAAAATTACTATCAACAATTTTACACACTTGAGTTAGTTCAGTGTATTATAACATTTATTAATATTATTAGACTTAGTAAATATCTGTGTGTGTGTATGTAAACTACCACAACACATTACATATCATTACCCTAGACATTTAACGTAGCCACATTCATTAGTAAAAAAAGATAGGTGTGAGGTCGTAGTGGTAGCAAGAAGGGCCTTCTGACAATTCACAGCTACATTTTATCTCAGGAGCCTTCACAGCTGACCTCATGCATCACACTTAGTAATATCACCATCATACAATACCATCAAATCCACTACACACATAATGATCAATGGCAGATGGAGACATGCACTATAAGACGTGAAAGTAAGAAGAGGCGCAGATGTGGGAAGTGATCATCACCTAGTAGTAGCAAGACTGAAAGTGAAACTCAGAGCTGCTGGACCAGTTGCAGTCAAACAGAAAAGATTCAACATCACGAAACTGAAAGATCCCCTCAACAGAAAAGCTTTCGTGGTCGACGTAAAGAGAAGATATGAGATTATCAAAAGCCAGGAAAGAACAGAGACCGATGATGTTGACCTGAGATTCAACACCATCTCAACAATATACAAGGAAAGTAGCACGCCATGCTTGGGATTCTAGGAAAGAAAGAGCCAAGACTGTATAACACCAGATACGTTAAACAACATAGCGAAGAGAAAAGAAATGAAAAGAAAGAAAACAGAAGCTAAGTCTCCCAGGTTAAAGGCAATATATAGTGAACAGTACAGTCAGCTGGACAAGGAAGTTAAACGTTAAACCCGTGCTAACAAAGGACATTTCTGGATGACCTTGCATGACAGGCAGAAGAGGCAGCACTGAGAAATGAACAAAGCATAGTATACAAAATAACTAAAATCATCAGTGGAAAACGAGGTGCAAACAATGTTACATTAGTGAGAGATAGGCGTGGAAATCTCATCACGATAGTGGAGGGACGGGAAACAAGATGGGCAGAGCATTTCAGAGAGACTCTGAGTAAGGAACCACCAGAGACACAATTGAATGTTCCTGAGGCTGAAAATGATCTAGATGTTAATACAGACATCCCACGAAAAGAAGAAATCATCACAGCAATCAAAGGGTTAAAGAATGGAAAAGCTCCTGGTCATGATAACTTAAATGCAGAGCTATTTGGGATTGACCCAGAGCT
This sequence comes from Oreohelix idahoensis, assembly GCA_024509875.1. NCBI lineage: Eukaryota > Metazoa > Mollusca > Gastropoda > Stylommatophora > Oreohelicidae > Oreohelix > Oreohelix idahoensis. Next base: position 483,672 of record JAMPIV010021036.1, on the reverse strand, counting down.
AGCAGCAGAACTATTAGAACCACTATTTGCACAAGTCTGGAAAACAGGGACAACACCAACAGAGTGGAGAAAAGGAATAATTGTCAAATTGCCCAAGAAGGGAGATCTTGCAGACTGCAATAATTGGAGAGGAATAACTCTTCTCTCAGTTCCCAGCAAAATACTAGGCAGGATAATTATACAGAGAATCTCAAAAGCAGTAGACCACAGGCTGAGGAAAGAACAAGCAGGATTTACAAAGAACAGAAGATGTGTAGATCATATATTTACCCTCAGGAACATTATAGAGCAGTGTTCAGAATGGCAAAGACAGCTGTACATTAATTTCGTTGATTTTGAAAAAGCTTTTGACAGTATACATAGGGACAGTTTATGGAAAATACTGAGGGCTTATGGAATTCCAAGCTGCATAGTGTCAATCATAAAAAGCCTTTATGCCAACTTTACGTGTAGCATTGGGCAGAGCGGCCTGGCCTTTGAGCTGGGGACAGGAGTGCGACAGGGATGCCCCTTATCAACCACTCTATTTTTGACAGTCATAGACTTGGGTGATGCCAGACAACAGAGGGCAGTCCAAGAGGAATAAGATGGATTACATTTTCTACATTGGAAGATCTGGAATATGCAGATGACATTGCACTGCTAGCACATTCACATCAGCACATCCGGGAAAAAACGGATAGACTTAATAGGTATAGCCAGCAGGTGGGCTTGAACATCAACCCAAAGAGGACAGAGGTCATAACGCTCAATGTGAGCAACCCTGAGCCCATATCAGTAAGGAATCAGCAACTGGAACAGACAGACGCCTTCACATACCTAGGATGCATAGTAACACCAGACGGCGGAGCAAGCAGAGACATCAACAACAGAATGAACAAAGCAAGAACAGCCTTTTTTAGTCTAAACAACATCTGGAAGTCCTCTCAGTACAGCACAAGCACAAAATTAGGATTATATCAGAGCAGTGTGCTTTCTGTGCTTCTCTATGGCGCGGAGAGCTGGAGAGTTACAGAGAAGGAAATGTCGAAATTGTCCTCTTTTCACACAACATGCCTAAGAAAAATTCTCCGAATCTTTTGGCCGAATGCCATCACCAACCAAGATCTGCTTACTCGGAGCAAGCAAGAGGACATGCACACCATCATAGCTGGCAGACGCTGGAGCTGGGTTGGCCATGTCCTCAGAAGAGACCCCGATACCATCACAAGAACAGCTATGCTATGGACCCCTGAAGGAAAACGAAAGAGAGGCCGACCAAAAACAACTTGGCGGAGGACTGTGGAGGCTGAGATGCAAAGAATGAACCAGAGTTGGGGCACTGTACGAAGGATAGCCGCCGACCGAGCAAAGTGGAATCAATTTGTTGTTGCCCTACAAGACGCCACCAGGCATAATGGCCACTGACTGCTTTGACGGTCGGCGGCTAAGGATCAAAGAGAAGAAGAAGAAGAATACAGATTTGGGGAAAAAAATACCCAGATACCCGGACAAAAGCCAAAAAACCCAGATCTAGTAAAAAATACCCAGCTGTGGCAACACTGCATATGAACGTTAGATCAGCCATGTCGTTTCCTCAAGGTCACTACCAACTTATAAAATTATAATCTCCATGACATAATCACCCATTCAAACATGAGTCGACTATTCCGGGAACTTTTTGAAACTACCTCGTATATATATATATATATATATATATATATATATATATATATATATATATATATATATATATATATATATATATATATATATATATATATATATATATATATATATATATATATATATATATATATATATATATATATATATATATATATATATATATATATATATATATATATATATATATATATATATAAGGTAATATGAGATGTAGATATCATAATTTTTATGCAGGGGTTCTCCGAGACATAAAAATGATGTCAAGATAACCTCCATGATAATAACGTTGAGAATGACTGGACTAAGCGGTTACCTAAAAGTTAGCTGGTTCCGGGATCTAAGCCTAGTAGTGTCGCGTTCCATTTTACACAGCTGTAAATGGGTACTTGAGTCTAACCCTTGAGTTAAAGAAAGGATAGCCCCCCCCCCCCCAGTGCAACAGGCTGGACACTTGACACGACATTCACATTATCTTGCTCCGGTGGTTTCTGTAGCGATAGTTTTGACATTATTAAGTTACCAGCTCCCATACACAGCCTGATATTAATAGCACTTTACGACATGCTTGAGAAAGCAGTAGACGCATTTTGTCTTTGTCTCTTCAGATACTCCAGATACTACACGGAACTATGGTAAGTGTGAATACATCTAAATCACCTCACTATTTGTTCATATGAATCACGTGATTCACATCTGATGTTCCTCAATCTTCCTCTTACAAGTGTGGATCCATCTGCTGCTTCTCATGTGATCTCTCTATTTCATGTGTGAATACTTTGAATTCTTCTAAGCAAATCTCTGCCCCTCATATCTATAAATGAATCTTATTATCTCCCCCCTTGTTATTCCCTTCCCTGTTTGCCAGGATATCAAATTATTCAGGACGGAAGGCAGCTAAATATGGGCTTGAGATCTGCTTTCGTTAAAACAGAAATAATGATGTCTAACGTTACGGTAAATTTAACAGGATCTGATTATGTGATTTTTCTCGGGGGAAAGTATTGACATTATCTGAGATTTAGGGAGGTTGAGTATGCAGTATGCAGTTTGTGTTTTTGTAACACATGGAGATAGCGAGAGAGAGAGAGAGAGAGAGAGAGAGAGAGAGAGAGAGAGAGAGAGAGAGAGAGAGAGAGAGAGAGAGAGAGAGAGAGAGATAGATAGATAGATAGATAGATAGATAGAGAGAGAGAGAGAGAGAGAGAGAGAGAGAGAGAGAGAGAGAGAGAGAGAGAGAGAGAGAGAGAGAGAGAGAGAGAAATGTGGTTGCCTTAATTGTAAAAGTTTCAGACTGAGCACGAAAGCTAGTCTAACATTGTATCCATTGCATCAACTCTAAAGTAACATATTGTGTCCCAACATTTGTTCATATGTCCCACCCTCTCTTCCCATGACTCACCATTTGTTCATATGTCTTAACATTTGTTCATTTGTCTCACCATTTCTTCATATGTCTCAACATTTGTTCATTTGCCTCACCATTTGTTCATATGTCTCAACATTTGTTCATATGTCCCACAATTTTTTCGTATGTTCCACCATTTATTCATGTTTCCCACCGTTTGTTCTTATGTCCCGCCATTTGTTCGTAAGTCTCATCATTAGTTCATGTGTCCCACCATTTGTTCATGTGTCCCAACATTTGTTCATCCTGTAGCGACAGGAAAGATATAATGATGATGATAATATCCTGGACAAATAGATGTATCAGATGATACCCGGATAGAGCCAGATAAGAGACTGTTCTTACAAGAAATACCCAATTCTCTGAACAGAGTAATGGTGTATCGTCATCAAAGGTATAGTCAAGCTGTATAGGTTCCTAGATGAGATGGTAATGTACTATCTTAGGTTCCTATGGTACCCCTCTCCAGACTAACCTTAGACACTGACTCTGCTAGGGGTTCTTAACTAACCAGCAAGAATGATGAACCAAATTTAAATAATTCAATAAAGACTTGGTACAATTTATAATGTATTTATGTACAGGATCTTTCTTTGTTCTGTTGGATAATTTTCAAATAAACTCAAATTGATTCAATATATATATATATATGGTTTCACTGTCAAGTATTTATATTACATTTAAAGTTAACTAAAGTTCATCTTCATCTGTGTTTTTGACCTGTGATGAAAACTGTCTTTCTTATGTGCTAGAACAAATGTTACTAATATTATATCACAATTAATAATGGCATTTGCTATGTTCTTTAACACCACATACTTGTTTTCATCATTTCAATGTTCACTTGTAGAGAATAAACTCGTAGGGTATATGTTCCATAGTCTTTACATTCTTATAATCTTTAGTTTTAAATTTCTTTGCTGTGGTAGGGTTTTTTGTAAATTCAAGTAGCCCCAAACAAGGCTACTTATCTTCAAATGTTCTTCTAGGCCTGGCCCAGCAATGGAACTGGAAAGAATCCCACAACTGCGGTTCTTCCAATATTAAAGTGGCACTGTTGAAGACCCTCTGACATTTCACAAGGGCTCAGAACAATAAAAGCTTCCTCCAGCTGACTTAGGCACGTAGAATTTAGTACACTCTTCAAGGCAGGATATAACCTGAAATATTATATATATATATATAAAACCTACGTAGTATCTCTCACTGACTCCCTAACCAGTCAGGAGGTAAGAAGAGACAGATCAGACAAGATGTGGTTACTCATGAGAATCATAGCAAGTCAAAAATAACATTATTCATTTAATTAATAACACACTATTCCAATAACTCTCTGGTTACAGTTTGTCCATGATTTGCTTCCTTACAATCAGATGGCCATGTGGAAAGAGTTATGTTATAACTCAATTTGTACAGTAAAATAATTTCTTTCATTCTTTACATCTTTCCAATAAGGTGGTCCATTCCAGCAAGCTTAACATCTTCAAAATACTTTCCTGAAAGTAACATCACAATCTACACGTCCATCCAGCCTAAACATGGCAAAGCACAACATGGTTCATGCTTCGATGCCTTAAATACACATTTTCTCCGGTTCTACATCACTTCCAGTGAAATTATAGATATCTACCAATAGCTAATGATCCCTATTATCGAATTATGTTCCTCATCATTGATATATTCCGTTCATATCTGCACATTGCCTTTCGACAAATTGTCAACATCTACACTTTTTCGTCTTCCTACTAAAAGGCCTAACAAAATATTAGCATTGCATGTACCGAGCTGCGGTTTTGATTGGTTGTTTGACTTCTCGGAATTTCTGTACTGTGTAATGTTTTGAATGATAGCCGAGATAGGATTCGGACTCACCACATCTCCCACCATATGTCCAGGTGCCTCAACATTAGTTCATGTGTCCCACCATTTGTTCATATGTCCCAACATTTGTTCACATATCTCAACATTAGTTTATGTATTCCACCATTAGTTCACGTGACCCAACATTAATTCATGTGTTCCAGTAATAATTCACGTGTCCCAACATTAGTTCACGTGTCCCAACATTGGTTCTTGTGTCCCAATATTTAGTTCACGTGTCCCAACAATTGTTTATGTGTCCCACCATTAGTGTACATTTTTTTACATTTCTTCAAGTGTCACACAATTTGTTCATATGTCACACCATTTGTTCATATATCACACTATTTGTTCATATGTCACACCATTCGTTTATATGTAACACCATTTAATCATATATCACACATATGTTCGTGTGTGACACCATTTGTTCAAATGTCACATTATTTGTTCATATATCACACCATTTGTTCATATGTCGTTCCATTTGTTCATATGTCACACCATTTGTTCATATGTCGCACCATTTGTTCACGTGTCACACCATTTGCTCACGTGTCACACCATTTGTTCATGTGTCGCACCATTTGTTCATATGTCGCACTATTTGTTCATATGTCGCACCATTTGTTCCTGTGTCGCACCATTTGTTCGTATGTTACACTATTTGTTCATATGTCACACCATGTGTTCATGTGTTACCCAATTTGTTTATGTGTCACACCATTTGTTCATTTGTCCACCATTTTTTAAATCACTTCAGTAAAATAAAGCTACTTTCAGTAGTCCCAACAATTGTTCATGTGTACCACCATTAGTTTACATTTTTAACATTTGTTCATGTGTGACCCAATATTGTTGTTATGTCACACAATTTGTTCATATGTCACACCATTTGTTCATATGTCACACCATTTGTTCATACGTAACACCATTTGTTCATATATCACACCATGTGTTTGTACGTCACACCTGTCGTTCATATATCACATCATTTGTTCATATGCCACACCATTTGTTCATATATCACACCATTTGTTCATATGTCACATCATTTGTTCATATGTTGCTCCATTTGTTCATATATCGCACCATTTGTACATATGTCACACCATTTGTTCATATGTCGCACTATTTGTTCACGTGTCACACCATTTATTCATGTGTCGCACCATTTGTTCATGTGTCGCACCATTTGTTCATGTGTCACACCATTTGTTCATTTGTCACACCATTTGTTCATTTGTCCACCATTTTTTAAATCACTTCAGTAAAATAAAGCCACTGTCAGTAGTGGTTTCTGGCCCTATACTCACTTCACGTTAGTAATTGACTAAGACATACGTGCTGGGAGCATCGAACATAAATTTTATGTGAGCAGTGCATCTATCTATTCTGTCATCAGCAAACATGCAGGTTCTGGCCAGCAGTGAACCGGTATTATTGTTGTCAGCAGTGAACCGGTATCATTATTGTCAGCAGTAAACCGGTATACTATTGCCAGCTGTGAACGGGTATTCAATTGTCAGCAGTGAACCGGTTTTATTATTGTAAGCAGCGAACCGGTTTTATTATTGTCAGCAATGAACCGGTATTATTATTGTCAGCAGGGAACTGGTATTATTATTGTCAGCAGCGAACTGGCATTATTATTGTCAGCAGTGAACCGGTATTACTATTGCCAGCAGTGAACCGGTATTAGTATTGTCAGCAATGAACCGGTATTATTATTGTCAGCAGGGAACTGGTATTATTATTGTCAGCAGCAAACTGGCATTATTATTGTCAGCAGTGAACCGGTATTTTATTGAGAGCAGAGAACCGGTATTGTATTGTCAGCAGTGAACCGGTACTATTACTGTCATCAGTGAACCGGTATTATTATTGTCAGCAGTGAACCGGTATTATTATTGTCAGCAGTGAATCGGTATACTATTGCCAGCTGTGAACCGGTATTCTATTGTCAGCAGTGAACCAGTTTTATTATTATCAGCAGTGAACCGGTATTGTATTGTCAGCAGTGAATCGGTATTGTATTGTCAGCAGTGAACCTATATTTTCTGAACAGAGTGAACCCACTTTATTCTTGCCAGCTGTACTTGCTTGTCAAAAGGAATCTTGTAATTTATTGTCAAAAACTTAAGGTACCTCCTGGTTCGCAGCTGTCGAGGCATCGACAAATACATCTACTTTAGCATCAAACCGTGCAACCTAGCACGGTATAAAAAGTATCAGTATGTTATTCAAACACATAAGGTGTCATTTCAAATTAAAATGAGTAATGGCTTTTCATGGGAGTCTCGCAATGGTATATACACCGTAATGTGCAAACGTTGCAGCTAAAATCACATTGACGAATGTAGTAAACCAACAGATGATCGATTTTTGCAGTATCTTTATAACATCTCGTTTGTTCTCTTTACATTTAGTCATCCATTTCAGCTGCCCAGACCACTGGTTGGCCTTAACATCCAAGTCGCTGATATCACATTCTGTTCCCCAGATGATATAAGTCGGCCTCATCGTGAAAATATGTTAATCTAGCACAAGAGATGCCTTAAATCCCATGGTTTAAACTCTAAATACCCCATTGCTTTTCTGAGAAAAATCGCCGTGTCCTAATTAAAATGTAAAAAAATAAGCCCATTATAGTTTACACGAATAAAGTCAAAAAATCTAATATCACATAAAGAGAGAAAAGACAAGAGAATATTAAAAACAGCAAATTTTTAATTTAAACACATGAATATTTTTTAAATGCATCGACCCACCATCTCATTTTCGCCCTGTACATTTTCTTAGTTACTTTATATATATATATATACGGTTTTGTAATTTTTGTTTTATATATATATATAACAAAAATTACAAAACCGTAACAAAGATGTAATGCTCTCAGCAGGATTCCTTAATATGTGTCCTATCCATCTCAACGTTTTCTTCCCATCTCTTGTTTCAATGGCACAATAACATTTGGTAACTGATATTATTTTAGATATAATTTATGTTCCTTCAAGTCCCGATGTCCCAGTGTCGTAAGTTGATATTGGTGCAACTACAACAGTAGTTGTCGCTGGGGATGGCCTATGGAATGTTATCAAGAAGGTCTCCAGAAATTGGCTCGTTAAGAAAGAAAGAGACCTATTCGAGATAAGGACAAGAAGAAGAGAATGCGAATGCTCTCCACTAGATAGTGTTTTCTAGTAAATTATGGAAAGTGTTCTATTTCCCCACGACCTTAGCTTCTGCCCTTAGATCTCGAGAAAGAAAGAGCCCCCAATCTCATCTAAATGTAGAATTTTACCTATATGTAAATATTTAACACCGACAGCACGAGTGATACATTAACGAACTAGATAATGATCAAACGGTTATTGGGTTTATTAATTAAATATTTACACATATAGGGTTAGTAGAGAAATAACAAGTGATGATGGTGAAAGACAACACACACACACACACACACACGCGCGCACACGCATACGCACACGCACAGATGAAATATAAATAATGTAGTTAGTTAACTATGAGAATGAAACTATGTGAAGAGTGAGATAATGATGTGATATATTGTGTGTTACTACACTGATGTCCAATCTACGCTGTCTATGTGTCTCTTAATGCTCCTCCACTGTATGATGATACACATATATGTATAGACTGTCCAATTTAGGGGTGTATGGTATGTTGTGTGGGTTATCTTCAAGACGAGGACGTACTGATGGAAACTTTTATGGTCATGATAACTTTGACGATATACAGTCCTTAATTGTTTGGCAATATCTCTGCAGCGTTCACAAAAGGTTGACAGTTGCCATAGGAAAATGTCTGCTGTCTGATCTCTGAAAGGTACTGGCTAGACTGGAGATCTTCACGAAATGATCTTGTTATATAGACTCATCAACTTCAGTATGTACTCTTGATTTATAAAATACGCTTTGGAGTGAGTTGAACTTGCTAGCAGTAAATGCGACTCAGCTTGTAAATATGAAATCTCGATTCATAAATTCGTTATTGAGTAAGTTGAACGATGTAAATATGAGAATCAACTTGTGTGTGCTTTAGCTTCACTCAGGCGGTAAGCTGCTGAGTGAGTTGAACTTGATGTAAATATGAGAATCAACGTCTGAGAAATTGATAAAATGTAAATACAATGTTGCGCGACCACCGTTTAAATCGTGAGCGAGAAATCTTTCTTTTTAACTTAGGAAGTGAAGGATGTCCTATCTTGCGAACTCTGCCATCCGGACGTACACTTTGCTAGATTCTTTCCGGTTAGACGCCAAACACATAATGTGTAGACTCAGACTTCTGTTGGACTGAAGACACACACAAAGTGGATTCGTAAGTTTCACATCTAATATCAATGGTTGACTTCCTCTTATAATAATCCTTACTACTGATCTCTCTTTTCTTAATTCTCTGGTAATGATTATGTATGACATGATGCGATGATCTTACAATCTAGATGAAGGTGAAGTATAAATTATGAATTACTTCCTATCATCCTAGAGGAAAATCTTCGATTTAATTAATTATTTACGAGAAGAATTAATTGAAAAGCTATCTTTCGCACATTTAGATAGGAGGCTAAAATAAATAACTAAAGAATAAGAAAAAGTATTAATAATTTGTATAAGATTTACTAACCTCCTTTTCCCTTCGCAAATTCCTTAAGAACACTAAAAACTTCACAGCTATGAATTAATTATCCACACAGGAATGAACAAGTTTATTCAGGCTAAGCTCTTGGGAAACGTTTTCTTCACCACGACATTAGAAACTTCGTATTGATCTCTGGCGAACTTTGCGGTACATTATATTTCTGATTACCAACGTGTTCCGACATTGGATTGGTGATGTATAACTCCGCCTACAACCCAATTGCTACGCCTCATATTGTGGCTGTTGCATTTACACCTTTCGTGCAAATGTCACTCGCCAAAAACTGGGTGGGATTTTTGCATTCCGCGTTGGCTGTCTGTTTGCAGGACAAACAGGTGTTTGTGATTGGCCAACTACTGCAAAAATCCCCCGCCTTCTCCTGTTACACGCTTCTCGTGTCATTCTTGCGCGCATGCTTTTTAATCAATCTATTCATTATCCAGTTTCTGCGTATCACCAGTGTCCTTTGATATCCGTCGGCCGCCCTTTGTTGTCCCTCGGCAGCGCCAGCGCCATTGTCCAGACTCGGGTTTGTTTGAACAGGAGATTAGACGTTTCCCAAAGTTAAACGATACGCCGCGTGGCATGTCTCGTGATGTTTGCACGGGGAATTAGATATCAAAGAATTTTTTTCTATGCTGTCGTACCGATAGGTTTGTGAGTTAATTGTGGTCCCGTCTGAGTATAGTGGATGGTGATAAGTACGTGAGAAAAAAAGGTGTGAGAAATAGATTTCACGAGTGAATAGTTTAAGGAGAATATATGTCTCTGGAATGAGTAAGTTTCTCTAGTCCAGCCTATCTATACGACTATACTTTAGTATAAGACAACCTTGCCCTCCTCATATATAAATATAAGTTTAACTACACACACACAGCTATGTGATAACAAGACACACAAACGTGAAAACTACGGTTAATTGGGTATGGGTCTGTACAACACGCAAAGTTAAGTTTCTTATGTTGTTTATTATCATTTAAACTTGACAACATCGAACATCTAAAAAAAGATCAAAATAAAATGAGATTAACATACATATAAAAATAACAGAATAAATGTGCCCTCCCCCTTTTGAATAAAAGAGCCCAAAGAGTTAATAACCCAGAGATCAAAGGTTAGCACTATGTTACAGAATACACAGTAGAGAAACAAGTTCCTACTAAATGCTACCCAGTAAAGTAAACAAGTTTAAGGAAACTTCAATGTTGGTAACGTTTCTGTAACCAAGAAAAATATTAACTGTCATACAGTGTCCACTCAATCACGCTTACCTACTCTTGGTGATATCCCTTGGAAATATGATTATCCTGAATATACAATTGCCAGGTTTAATTCTCCAAATTTGCCCCAGTCCAACCTCTAACAAGTCAAGACTAACGAGGTGAACGCCGAATCTGGTGTTTTAATTTTTTCCTGGATGAACATAATGTCACCTCGAATAGTTAGTGTAGCAAACCGTGCTCTTGGGGTTCACAGTTTAAAAAAGGAAGAAAATACTTCCAGTATTGGGAAACATCTGGTTGCTAAAATGTTACAAACGATGATTATGATAATCCTATCGGCTGGCTCTATGGTGAGTGCCGATTCTGAAACAGCGTAAACTCTAGATGCGACACTTGAGTATGACTGTCAGAAATCGATGATAATGTTATTGGTTTCACACCCCAGTAGGCTGATAAAATTGAAAAAATAATGCTGGGTTTTGTAAGTCCAGTTCAATTTACAAGTTGAAATGTTTCTCATGTATCGTTGGCCAATTCTTGTTCACAAATGAATTGGGGACGCACAAGCCAAGAAAAAAGACAACATTAACCAATCAGTAAATGAAGAAAAGACCAAAAGACCGCTGGACGCCCTTGATCAGGTCTGCTATGAATAAAAAGAAACATTTATGAAAAAATGCTACTATTCTATATAGATACATATATGCACACAGACGGGGACAAGACGATCTCTTATCCACTCCGTCAGTCCTGATTAAAATTAAATGGCATACGGTATCTTTAGCATACCCTATCGCGCGTCGCTTAGCGAATGCAGGTTTGGTTGAGATATACAGCTCTTCCCTCCCCGCTCCCGGTCAACGATCAGCGTACAATGTTAATCATTATTCAATTATCCATACGCGCACTTACATAAATATCGCCCGTCGTTAATAGCTATTAATTTCTCGGCGTCTGTTAGTCATCGTATGATATTAAATAATAGTCACTTATAATAAATACGCACAATGAAATAAAACGTGAATTCTTTTCTGTCACTATCAGTCGTGCCTTGAATATAATTTAGTTAACTTAAACCGTCTCTTCTTGTGTGAGAAAGCGGGTGGTGAAAATTAACATTATACTGAACCTCTGGTATAAAATAGCTACGCGTTATTTTATTTCACTGGTTTTAACAGTTAGAACTCTAAGTGAATTTATAATGGTAAAAACTTAACACTTTAACACGTAAGCACTATTTTCTATTACCAGAAAATCAGAATGACAATCCCCACGAGTGCTATTAACACATCTTCCACAATGGTTCTAGAACTAAGTGCTTAGACTATCCAAAAATTCTGAGTGAAACTGAAAGCAGGTTTAAGATAACACAGTTTATATATCATCGTGGTTCTTTGATCTATAGATGATGTTACTTTTCACGTTACTATGTGTATCGAGAGAATCAGAAACAGAGTTCCCCAGATAAAAGCTTGACGGTTGCTCTGTCGGGCCTTGCTAATCGACATCAGAAGAATTATCACGTCTACCGGGTCTCTCGAAGATTTTCTCCGTACGAATGCCCGCTTCGGAAGATCAAAGAGCCCAGGCCCTGAGTACGAACTTCAAAGCGTACTCGGGGAAAGATTTGGCCCGTGGGTCTTACTTCAAAGGGTCTTTGGTTCTTCATGTGCGGTCTGTCAGGTATCGTATGATTGACAGGTAAGCTCGCGTGAGAAGACTCGATAAACAAACCGGATTCGCTACCTGTTATGACTGGCAGGTCACGAAAGTTTGTAAACGCTTCGTTTGTTTATGTTTAAGGAAAAGAGTCGTGGATGAAAAATAAGCTTGTGTGAGTAAGACAGGCAGAAAAATGCATGATTTTGCTAGCAAATCATAGAACGCTAACGGGATTACAAAGACTGTCAGATTACCGTAGGCTATATTTCCATTATACGTCACATATGCCCATGTGTGTTTCACAAGATAACAATGAAGCCAGGTGTGTTCCGCAAGGTGGGGACATGAATTAAATGAGTGTGACGTTAGATACAAGTCGTCAACAGGAAAGATTACTTTAACGATGAAAGTGCAAAATGTGGGAGAAAATAAAATAAGAATTATGTTGGAAAAGATACAGCGATAAAGATAGACTTATTATACGACACCTAGTTTAGCGTGAACTTCAATTATCGAATGAATGTACCACATTTATTCGCAAGAATTAAGTTTTACAACAGATTTCTTTAACTAGGTGTTTTAAATGTCGCCAACGGCAGATATAAGCACCCGAGTGGCAGAGTGCTGGCTTCTCGGGACAAGCAGTACTGGTTTTACTAGACCGAGTCACGCGGCTGTCAATCCAGCTGTAAAATAAGTGCCTGATTCTACTCTGAGGTAGGGAAGGCAAAGGCGGTGAGGAAGGGAACTCGTTAACCCACATGATATAGTTCAGATATTTTCATATGGCAATATCTGCTGTGACCCTTTACTTTTAACAGAAGATATAAAGACATATGCATATTTGTTTCTCTCACAGCAGCCCCAAAAAAACAAACAAACAAACAAAAAAACAACAACAAACGAAAAATCTCAAGCACTGGATCTCTAACACTTTACTCTGCTATGGCAGTATCTGCTTTTGACTACCGGTTTTAAAAACCGTAAAACAGGGGTTGATTCGTTTGGTAAGATACACTCTGTTCATCTCTCTATTTGGTCTTGCTGATTCGCTAAAAGGTTGGAAGAAAAATCCCAATCTAGCGAAACAAACATAGACTATTGTACAGCTGGTCTAGTCATGAAGGTTAAAGAGCACACAAACAGTTTATGAGCTATACAGCCGATCTTGTCCCGCACTTCAGACAGAACATCGACGTGGACGAGTTTAAGTAAATAAGTGGAAAGTGGGGTGGGGGTGGGGGGGGGGGGGGGGAAGAGATTTCTTTTCTTTATTTAACCAGAAAATTTTACAGAAGTGGACTTGGAAATACTTAGAAAACGTTCTCCACTGGGGGACCGTCCATTACTGTTTTTTGTTAACGATAAAACACTTGGACAGCATCAAGCTCCAACGCAATAATGCAAAGTGGATTAATGAAAATATGGAGAGAGGTATGACTTCTGGAGAGAAGAGAGATTTAATCAAATATATTGGGTTATCTACCCTTCCAAGATGGAGGTGAAATTCTTTTCTCACCTTAGACGCCGAAAGAAAAACACCAGGAATGTGTATATTTCGATGGATAGTACCATGATATGTTGAATTATAGAATAAAAGATACATCAGAGTATCTAGTGGTGTAGATATTTTCCTATAACTGACCTCGAAACCCTCGAATCGGTCGGTTGGATAGGAGGGTTGATCAGAGAGTTAACAAGTCACTATCGTAAAACAAGCGATTGTTACCGAAACAGAACCAGACTCGACAGTAAACATGACTCATTCTAATATCTTGGGGGCTAAGATTTTCAAAATTGGATACTGGAATGTAAGAACTATGTATCAAGATGGAAAATTGGAAGAAGTAATTAAAGAAATGGATAATTATAAGTTGGACGTATTGGGTGTCAGCGAGTGTAGATGGACGGGGAAGGGCATAAAATATATTTCAGAAGAAAAAAAGCAAATTATATACTCTGGTAGTAATGATAATCGTCACACAGAGGGAGTAGCCATCTTAATGACACAGAAAGCAGCAGCATCGCTTATCAGCTGGGTACCTATTAATGAGAGGCTAATATTAGCTAGATTTCAGACAAGATTTTTCAAGCTCTCAATTGTACAATGTTATGCACCAACTAACGACTCTCTTGATACCACAAAAGATGACTTCTATGAAGCACTTCTAAGTACCATCAACACAATACCCAAGCATGACATAATAGCAGTCATGGGCGATTTTAATGCCAAAGTAGGTGACAACAACGATGGAGTACAAAGATATCTCGGTACTCATGGCATAGGTTGTATGAATCAAAATGGCGAAAGACTTCTAGAACTTTGTGAAATATCAAACCTCGTTGTGGCAGACACCATCTTTCCACATAAGAATATCCACAAGATAACATGGAATTCACCTGATGGCAGAACTAAGAACCAGATAGATCACTTCTGCATAAGCGCAAAATTTCGCTCATCAGTTCAAGACGTCAGAGCATACAGAGGTGCAGAGATCGGAAGCGATCATAACCTCTGCATAGCTAAACTGAGAATTAAACTGAAGAAGTTATACCAACCGAATAAAAATAGAAGAATAGATGTACACAGACTGCAATCAAATGATATAAAGGAGGAATATAATGTCAAAATGAACAACTATTTCGATGCTTTAGGCAAAATTGACAACGATATCACCACCAAGACAATCGATACTAAATGGGAACAACTGAGAACAGCAATGACAGAAGCAGCTGTAGCGACCACCGGATACCTAGTACATAAAAAGAAAAAAATGGATGAGAGAAGATACTTGGGATAAAATACAAGAAAGGAAAACAGCAAAACTTAAACTACTAGCGGCAAGTACACATAATGCAGTTGAATCTTGCAAACTAACTTATAACTTGTTAAATAAAGAAGTGAAGACAAAAAACTCGAAGAGATAAAAGACATTTCATCAATGAACTGGCCGTAGAAGCTGAAAATGCTGTAAGAACTGGTAATAGTAGGTGCCTTTATCAAATTACAAAACAACTATGTCACCAGCCTACTGCTATGGAAACACCTGTTAAAGGTAAATTAGGGAATTCAATACCAACAGAAAAAGAACAAATGAAGAGATGGGCTGAGCACTTCATGGAGGTGCTAAACAGACCACCACCAACAGTAACACCTGATTTTAATAATGAAACACCCACAACCACCTTGCCAATAACTTGCGATGAATTCACGCTGGACGAGATCAAACAAGCCGTTAAAAGATTCAAAAATTTTAAAGCTGCTGGAGTTGACGAAATTTCAGGGGAAATGATTAAAGCAGTTAATGACAACAACCTCTTGAGAATTTTAGATATTATAAATGAAGTATGGAGAGAAGAACAACCACCACAACAATGGAAAGACAGTATTATTGTAAAGTTACCGAAGAAAGGTGATCTATCAGACTGTAATAACTGGCGTGGTATATCTCTATTATCAGTACCTGGAAAATTATTATGTTGCATGATGTTAGAAAGACTTAAATTGCATGCTGACGAAAAGATCAGAGAAGAACAAGCGGGTTTCAGGCCGAAACGATCATGTATTGATCAAATATTCACGCTAAGAACAATTATAGAAGAATCAGTGGAAATGCAATCGCCACTTATTATCACCTTCGTCGATTTTCAAAAAGCCTTTGATAGTCTACACCGCCCATCATTGTGGAAGATACTTACAATCTATGGTTTTCCAACAAAATATGTGAATATAATCAAAGCGCTATATGACAATGCAAGATGTTGTGTTGGAACAAATAAAGGGAATACAGAATGGTTTACAGTAGAAACAGGGGTGAAACAAGGCTGTATTATGTCACCACTACTTTTTGGAATAGCTATTGATTGGGTTATGAGAAACTATACCCACAATGAACAATTAGGTATAAAATGGACAAATGGAAAATTCCTGATGGACCTGGATTTCGCAGATGATTTAGCATTCTTAAGTTCAATACCCAGACAATCCCAAGAAGCAGTAAATAATTTGTGTCATCTCTCGGTTAAAATAGGTCTCCAAATAAATGCCTCTAAAACTAAAGCTATGAACTTTTCTAATGAGACCTTTGATATCATTTTGAACGGGGAAAAACTCCAGAAAGTTGAAAGTTTCAATTATTTAGGCAGTAAAATGACTCAGGATGGTGACACAACAAGAGAAATTCATACTAGAATTGCTTTGGCAGCTAGCGTCTTCAATAGATTATCTAACATTTGGAAATTACGATCATTGAATATACATATCAAGCTTCGTCTGTTTAATTCAAATGTTATCTCATTGTTAACATACGGCTGTGAGAGTTGGAAAATAACAAAATCATCGGAGAACAAGCTGAATACATTCGAGAACAAATGTCTTAGAAAACTCATGAACATCAGTTGGAAAGAATTCAAGACTAATCGACAAATAAGAGAAGACTCTAGGCAGAAATATGTCTCCGACTATATAAGGAAAAGACGATGGTCATATATCGGTCATGTCCTACGAATGCAAAACAACAGAATACCACTACAGGCGCTCACTTGGGTTCCTGAGGGTAAGAGGAAAAAAAGGAAGACCAAAAGAAACGCTCAGAAGAACAATAATAAGAGAAGGAAGAACGTTGGGCCTAAATAATGTGCAAGAGCTAAGAGGAGTGGCGTCACAACGAACAACCTGGAGAGCACTGGTTTCTGCCTTATGCGTCGTGTTTGGTGCTTAAAGAATTTATTATTATTATTTTATTATATTGGGTCTACTTTCCAGCCATACTCGGAATCTGTTTAAGATGTCGTACCCTCATCCGTCCTCCAATGCTTAATAGAATAATCTACTACATTAAGGACTACAACAGCAAACATTAAGTGACAGAATAGTGTAAATTCTGACCGCTTAGTACAAATAAATATATTTATTAAAGAAACCACAACATTGAACAACAAAAAATAAGTAATGCCTTCACTAGCTCTGAAAGGCTAGTGAATGTTTCAATATCAGAAAAATAACACAAGACTTCACTCAATCTCTCAGGCTAAACGGCTCACTCCAAACAACCAGATTCAGTACACTTTCTCACTTCCAAGAAAATCTAACTAAATGGGTTAGGCCACCAGTTTCGCGAGGAAATGGCCACTCGTTATTATAATAATAATCCCGATGAGTAAGTTACTTTCTCTGTTAGAAGAAAACCCACTACACTGTTCCACCTTGGTTGAAATTTCCAGCGTATGGAGATAAGCTCTCTCTGTAACAGTGTCGCAATAAATTCGATGCATTCAAAATTTCCAGTGGCGGGAAGCCACACTTGCAGGTGGAGGAGATTAATTCGAGTGCAGAAATACTTGCACCCACTGATCCAAATCTATCTAATTAACGAGAACTTTTGCTGGAGAGCGAGTATCCAGTAGGCGCGCTGGGGCACCTCTTATACTGGATAATGATGACGTGAACTATAAAAACAGTTGACGAGTGCTGGCAACTGACTACTCCTCTCGGTTGTTATTTCAGTATACCCAGAGGTAACCGGCTATCAATGGGTCGCGCAGTGTTGCCGAAACTGACTGGATGGCAAAAGCGATAACCTGTAGGTGTCGAGATGATGGTTAACTGCAACTGGCGGCAATCTGTGCTGTAGGTAAATAATCCAGGATGCAAGGCTACTGCATACGAGTAGGTAACAGAAATCGATGTATAGTCGTATACTCAAAATCAACTGGCTGTTAATGGGTCGGACAGTGTTGCCGAAAATAACTGGATGGCAAAGGCAACCGCCCTTATGTGCTGGAGAAATAGACACTTTCAACAATAGGCTGCGGTGGAGTAATCCACACAGCGGCCTTGTATCTATAACCTGGGAGTATGACGTAGACTGCCTTATAACATTTATTATGTGGAACATTTTAATCCCCTGACAGCAGCAAATCACACCAGGAAGCACAGACAAATGTGCTGACCAAGGCTCTGAAAATATACAGGAATGCGATATCTCATTACTACCTGTAACCTACTCTTCCTCAGTTAGTCTCTCACCCATGCAAAATATAAACAAACTTCCACTCGCCGTTTCTCTCTCTTCCAAATTCAAAACAAAACCCGTCTATCACCCTCTTCGCTCAGATATGCCTAGGAAACGCTACCTCTGGAGTCCCCGTCCTAGGTTTCTGTTTACACGCCACGCGTTTCTGACGCGCTGCGTCGCAAGATGATCTGAGGTTAAAAATATACACACATATACGCCTACATAGTCGCACACACTCTGGTAAAGCGAGAGCACTGTTAGGTATTCACATCTTTTCCACGCTAACTATAGGTGTCCTAGTGATAATCATCCAAATAGGGACAACACTGAATTATTTATCAACAATTTAGCATGGGCTTACACTTAATATATCAAGTAGCAAAAAAAAAAAAAACTCTTTCCAGCAAAATTCTACATACACAAATCAAGTGGGGGAAAAAACTTGGAAAAATTAACGTTACACCGGCTCACACTTTCTGACTTAAGAAAACCCCGCGCCTAGCTAACACTTAATGATTATGCATGGTGGCTCACTTAATAAAATTCAGAGCCTCCCGGCCACGAAAAAAAAATTAACCTTAAGGAAAAAAAAAGTATATATATTTAACAGGAATTAAAGTAACATGGGATCTCTATTCTATTAGATTAGGCTAACACCCCAATGAATTAAATCAGTAAATGAGCTTACCGAAGAAAGAATAATTCTTACATTAACAACTGTTTATATCTCTGGCGCAGAATATCACTTTGTACAGTGGGAGAATTTTCTTGAGACAGTGCTACTGAGTGATAGAGACCTCTTGCTCAAATAGCCAGATAGAGTCTGCAGGTGGCTTTTGTTCGTGCACTAGATGAAACAAATTCAGACATAAAACCTAGGGGACAGATTCCCCGGATGACTCAATATACAGTAAAAGCACTTAATCTGCCCCCGCGCTGGCGGTTCTACGAGCGACCGGTGTTCAAGAGACGAAACGAGAGCGGCACAATTAAAAGGGTAGACGTTTTCCCCATGTAAACGATTCTCTGTAAATCAAGGCATACGGGGAACTAGCCGTCATCTACTAAAAAGGCAGAATAATAAGGACCTTTAGTTCGATGCCGATGTCCACGTGTAAAGGGGTGGAATTAGCCTGTCCAACGTAAGATTGATGTGACAGAATGGGGCGACCCTTCTCCATATCTGTTTCACTACGGTAGTATCAGTTATATGTTTGTACTGATTTTTATTGCGTGCTTTCAATTGTCGTACTTTCTTTCTTTCTCTGCTATGTGTAGCAGATATTTGGTATTTTCATTCTTACACTCCCTTCGGTATATTTCGTCTCGTCTGTTTACCTGCCCATCCCTGCTGAGATAATTTTATCGTCAACCTTGTTGGTTAATAGCGGCAGCGGCAGATATCAACCATCAGCTTAACACTAAATCGCCAGCGTATTTGTCTAGTTGCTGATAAAGCCAGGGTACGCGACAGATAAGAGATTACTTGCCTGGGTGACACATTTTTGGACAGACAAGGATGACCTAATCGCTTCCTGTCCTACTTGTTATAACAAGATAACTATAGGTAGTAATAAATTGTTACATCTGAAACACATTGTCGTATGAGATTACAGATGTGTTGGTGAGTTCGCCTGCCAGGAATCGGGTGTTTTCATGCCATATATGGGAAAGGTGACCTCTGCATTACGTTCAAAATTATTCGATGTCATGAATATTTTGACATTACCGCACCTAACATTTTTGTTTCTTCTTCGTCGTCGTTCGTCCTGAAAAGGACGTTGGTTGCGTTGTGTCTGTTTACACCGGAGCTGCAATATCTGCGCCTTTCGACCGACACATCCGACTTCAGCACGGCATTTTTTGGGACCGGGTTTGCCTTCCCTCTTCGATCCCTACTCTCTCAGCCAGACTGCAGGGATGCAGCCTGTTTCCAGGACCACCACGTGGAGGTGGAGTAGGGTCTTGGTCAGCTCTGGTTCGCTGACCCTGACGCAAGCAGTCAAGCTATGGGTCGCTGACTGCATTCTCTATTGCTGCATCTTTGAGTCAAACGATTGGCGCCTTCTTAGCTCCGTTGCAAACAGATGCGGGGGTAGGACAGTGAATATAATCTGAAACGCTTCAGTGTTAAGACACTGTGAGATTCACGCTTGCCAAGACGCAACCAGACTTGCCAGAAGTAAGAATTCAGAATTTCCATTTATCAGGCCGGACTTTGTGGAACAATCTTGAAAGACTTACATAGCCCAGGAAACCCATTTTAATAAGGAAGGCTGAGGAATTTGAAACACACGGAGTCATAAAGGGAATTATCTTATAAAAAGTAACGACCCCAAGTTAACGTGTAAGAGGACTAATCAGGTGTCTTAACTTCATTCATCTGAGCAAAACGTATGTGAGCCAGGATTGGCGCAAGTTGTCATTTTACATTCTATATTTTTTACTACTAAGATGTGAACTAATATGTATATATTGCCATGTGAATTTTAAAATGTGAAAATTGCTAGTGGATTTCCAAGTCATTTGAGGTATAGAATGATGATTTCATGAACACACAACTGCTAAGGCTGGTGACTGCTTTACTGCTAGTCTCTTATAGAAAGCTAAAAAGCATAAGTGAGTCCCAAGTTCCATATGGAGCAGGGAGGGAAAGATGAAAGAAATGGTGTACATTCTAAGTCTAATACTTACAGTTTCAAACCAGTGTAAATGTCTATGTAAAGCTATTCACTTTAACGTTAATGAAAGTTTCAAATTTTTCAATTAGTGTAAATGTAAATAAAAACATATTCAATTTATATTGTGAACACTTTTCAAACAGTGGAGATGTAAATGTAAACATTATTGTATCTGTACTATTAACCTTTTCATTTAAATGTAAAATAACTATCATCATCTCAACCCGTAACCCGTCATGAGTCGTAGTGGGGCCATGGTGGAAGCATCAGCAGACAGGGTCCTCCACTGCTCTCTATCCTCAGCATTGCGTACAAGTGTGGAAAAATCGTGTCCTGCCCATTATTTGATGTTATCAGCTCAGGATTTTCTTTGCCTTCCTCTTCTCCGTTTACCTTCGACTGTTCCCTGGAGGATCGTTTTCGAAAGGGAGTCATGACGAGTTACATGCCCAAACCAGGCAAGCTTTCGACGTTTCACTACTGACAAAAGTGGTTCTTGGTGGCCTGCATAGGTGTTTATCTTCTCTCTAACAAAGACATTTGTTTTGTGCTCTTTATAGCAAATGCGCAAAATTCTTCTATAACATTTATGCTCGAAAGCCTGAATCCTTCGCTCCGTATCTGCAGTGAGTGTCCAGCCCTCACACCCATACAAGAGAATAGATAATACAAGTGATTTGTATAATTTGATCTTCACAGGAAAACTGATGTTACTTTTCCAGATCACATTCAGCCTTGTCATGGCAGCTGAGGCCATCTCAAGTCTTGTCTTGATTTCTTTACTTGATCTTCCATCACTACATATAGTGGACCCGAGATATTTAAAGGTGTTAACTTCTTCTAACGTTTGCCAATTTAACGTAATGTTGGTCGGAACATGTTTCTTATGGCTATTCACCAATATCTTGCTTTCTTCTATATTAATTTCCATCCCATACGTTGTTGTTACTTTATCCAGTCTAGAGGTAAGGTCTTGAAGTTCTGATTCTGTTCCAGCTATCAGATCGATATCATCAGCAAAACGTAGATTGCAAAGAGGTCGGCCTCCAATTGATATGAAATAACTATAAGGCTATTTAATTTAAATGTAGAGACAAATTTCTCTCGAGGGATTAAGTTTAATTCTCATCGAGGGTAAATTCTAAGATAAATGGGATGGTGGAATAGAGGAAAATAGGACCCATAACCATGGGTTGGAAAACGCAATACCCAGGAGCGCGTTTCGTTTCCTTTCTTTTACCATAGTTGTTGTTGGTGCCAGGAGAGTACTAATCTCTGGAAAAAAGTGAGGGTAGAAGTGGACTGACGTAGAAACACGGGACCAGCTTGGCAGTTACTCCTTGATTGTTCTGGGAACGTGCTGCACCTTTAAGCTTAACCAGAGACGTGAGAACTCCAGGGACCTATCTGCAGAGAATCCATCAGCGGGAGCAGAAACTACTATTGGCAGCTAAGTGAAACGTATAAGCTGCAAAAGTGAACTTTTTTCATAAAACCTACTATCATTCAATGATGAACCTTTTCTTTAAAACTATTCAATTATTTTAAACACTGTTATAACTAAATGATTATTAAATCTGTTATTTGTAATTATACAAATTTAACATCGATTCAATTATTTTAAATGTACTGCATGTTTGTCTCAGTCAATTTACTAAACACACTCTAAACAGACCTATACCAGAATAATAATAATAATAATAATAATTCCACTGAGTAAATCAGAGGTGGGGGCTTGACGAGCTGAAAGTAATAATTGTTTAATCCTTCACAAAAGTTTTCGGCAGATCATAGAATTATCGTGCTCAGCCAATGCAGCACTGTTTTCGCTTTTCTGAATATCTTGTGAAAACACCCCTGGGATAGAAGCGTCATTACCCTTCTATCTACATCTCTGCCAAGAGTAATCTTGTGCGAAAGTTAGACACCTTTGACGACCCACTTTAGATACTCTTGAGTATTGGCCATTGTTGGACCACTACTACAAAGCAGGGGAGGCAATACCGTCACAATTGATATGACCAATGCCAGAAATAGCGCCATTAGGAGCTATAAGTCAGAAAAGCAGGCGTAGACAAAAATTAGAGAACAAGACAGGGCAGACCACTCGGCTAAAAGTGACAGAAATTTCTCCGAATCACGACACCCATGTATAACTCATTCGTGTGGTGTTGTCAAATACTTCTTGAAAATATATCGAACTTGTCTAAACCGTGACATTCTTGTCAAAAGCAAGGCGATTTGTCAGCGGAATAAAACTACAATCTTCTCTTTGGGGAAATAGATCAATTTGCTTTCTCCGCTCTTGTCTGCGATCCTTTTTGTTGCTAATCTGGTTTAATAAATTGTTGTTGCCAAAATTTATTCGTCCTATTTCCAGTTTCACTTACGTTTTTCTTTGTAATGGTAATATGCTAGCTCATAGACCGGTTATTTCCTTTGGGTTTCTGGGTAGACAGTGAAGGAACTCTTCCATCAGGCATCTCTTATGTGGTTGTCTAAAGTGCTGGCAATTTTATCATTTAAAATAAATTGCTATATATTTTGTTAGAAACAATCACATCAGCTTTTCCGGAAAATACGGAAACGGCGCTTTTTGTAGTGTGCTTTAAAGAAAAGCTCTCTCGAACATCCATTAGAACCATTGCACGTAAAGGCCAATAATATATCGTATTTTCAGATTTCACGGATCTCTTCAGAAGCAACCAGTCAAGAAATGACGGAGAAGCTTAACAATTTAGTTTCATAATTAAAAACCTACCTAATTCTTTTCACATTTTTTAAAACTTTAACAGTATGTTAAAATTAAAGACAGACGACTGAATGTTTTTGTTTTACTTTTAAAAAAATCACAAGCAGTAATTAAGGTGACTTAGTTTTCATTCCACATCAGTTTTGGGGCAAGTGATTCCAGCTTTCCTCTCATCTTGAGACCGTCAATTTCTTGTGCTGTTAGCTTTTGCCACGTCAGTCCACGAAGCACAGGGTCATTAATTTCATGGTGTAGGTGTTTACTTACCAGAAGCAATCTTTGATCATGGTCAACTTTATGTAGCCCTCACGCGAGGAAAGAACTTTAACAGATAGAAAGTACATTTTTAGGACACAAACTATTAAAACAATAATTTCAAAGATAGCTGTCCATTTGCAAAGAAAGTGTTTTTATTAAAGAGCTGTTAAGCAATTAGTTGAACTAAGCTCTGTGTTACGTGCAGTTTTCATAACTGGTAATGTAGTCGGTCTGTATATGTCGTGAAATATTCTAATCCCCATATATAAATTAAAACGTAAATGTAAAGCCTAACAAATAACTTCAATAAAAGGAAAGAAGAATGGTAAAGAACAGTGCTGTCACAATGACTGTACTCGAAATCCCCCTTGTTTTCTACTTCGTCTGCAAATTGTAACGTTTCACGTTGATAGTAAAAGCCTACTGCATCATTACACGCTTGCTTCAATAAAACGTGTACTGCCTTTCTAAGAAAAACCTTGAGATACGCAAGCTGATTAATGACCTAAATTAATACTAGCATTAATTACACTACGTTACCATAAACGAACGGACAGATGGACTTAGGATAGAAAGAAGGGAGGGCTGATCGGAGGAACACATGCAACACTAAACACGCGTCGCGCGATACACAATTGCTGCCATCACGCGTGTAAGGCCACATGCACTAGCTTTTTTTCAAATCGACAGTGATAAAAAACACTACCGATACCAGAGTTAGGTTTTAAAATCCTGAAAAACGCTTATTAGGAAATATGACATTATACTGGTTTACGTTTGAAAACATTACAGTACCCAGACACCACATCGTTTTCGAAGTAAACAGGAGGTAGAAGAAAGTGCATATTTTGAACGCAGCCACTTAGCTCCTTTAAATTTGTATATTTGGGTTCCTTAGGACTTGCTGACAAAAAATATGTTAAACGTTACGCAAATAGTCTAGGAATTACCAAATTATAGCCAAAAGAAATAGTGAGGGATGTCAGACAACACCCAAATCAGAATCGCTCAGTGGCAGATTTTCACACCACCATTGTACGGGAAATAGGCTGACATGTTACCTCCTATTTGATTGGCGGAAAATAAATGTAAGGCTAAACACGATTAGTCGGACTATAAATACTACTTCTTTGTTGTTAGGGGAAACGTGAGTAGGAGTACTTTTTTGAAAAGCTGTGTAAACATGGCATGATTGGTTAGACCTGCCAATATAGTCAATTAGAGGCGTCAGGTCAACACCACATTTGCAAATAAACTTACTACAGAATCAGTGCGTTGAGCGCCAGTGCATATTTTTCTAAATAAAAGCCTGGGACATCGGCAGATCGAAATTGTGTTATATTCAGTGCCAGTCAACGTAATTCTGTATTATTTCCATGAATTGTGGTAAGCTTGAAATATTTGATATCTTTTAATGAATATTGAATGTAAATTGATAATTTATGTCTGTATATATGTGTGGTTCAGTAGCGAACATGAGGTAAAGCCTATATAATGCTCCAGCCTGAACAGAAGGTGTCGGAGGAAAGTAAAACTACATGGAATTGCCAAACAGTACACTGACACCTATATTATTGACTAGAAAGACATAATGCTGGAATTGCAGAGGCGTAATAACCATTAGGGAGGAATATACTGGTGAAAATTGTTTCAGATGAAGATAGCAGTTGGCCTACCGCTCTGAACTCAGTGTTTGTTATGTATTGTGCTCAGTGTAGAAATAGAGTATAAATTAGTTCTGAAGTAGGAGGTACAACCTTCTTGTTTCAGGGACCGTGGTCCAAAAGTTATTGAAGCAGCACCTGGTCAGAGCTTTGCTGAATCCAGAGGCGGACAGCATACTCCTTGGTCCATATAGCAAACAGTGAGGTGTCTCCAGAACACAGGGGAGAAATCGAGCAGAGGAGTCTTTTCCTGCCGACATCACGAAAGATAAGACTATGTGGCCAGCGGAGCTCAACATTATGTAACCCCATCTTAAACTGACATTGTATAAAAATAAGAGGGGAAATTAATTGTTTTAATGCCAGGAACTGAGAACATCTCCAATACTAGTTCCAACAGAAACAAACACTTGAAGTCATGATGACAAATACCAACATAGCTTGAAAAATAAAACCAGTATTACCTCATAGTACCACTACACAACTGACACACATAAGATAATATTAATAAAATATGTCACTACAAGATTCATATTGATAAATTCTGTACATATAACTTGTAATTAAAATTGATTGTGATTCCTGGTTCACTTTGTATTTGAATCAGGACACATATATATTAATGAAAAGTACTTAATACATATTGATATTTGAAAATTTACCAGTGACTCATTTAAGATAGTCTCATAGAGTGTTATATGTATGTGAGTGTCCCAGTGTTGTCACGTGTGGTGGAATAAATTAAATTGTTTATCTGTCTGTTGTTGTTGTGACTTACACTTCATCATATACATACCCTAGACATTCAACGTAGTCATCACAATATTCCAGAATAATTCTGACTGAGGTATAAATATGTGGTAGCAAGTAAGGTCATCTGTAATACACTTCCCTTATTAGATACAGATACCTTCACAGCTGATCTCAGTCAGTACACTAAGTCCCCTATAAATATTTATAATATCCCACTTTACCACAGTATACTTGTTATGTTTGAAAATATTTTGAATAAGATTTTGGGTTTAACGTATTTTTCGTTAGAACCCTAATCTAAGGGCGAATATTCATTTTTTGCTTTGAGGGAAAGTAAATATGTAGTTACTCCTCTAAAAGGTTATACCAGCTGACTGCTTAGGTCAGAGGTGATGCGAACAGCGCATGCCCGAACGAGAGGAGTTTGAAGAAGATTTCCTGTGCGGGAGGCCGTTTTGTTGAACTGGGTCGGTCAGACGAAATGTCTGGTTACTTCTCTGCATTGCCTCTGGGGATGGAAACTCTTCCACTGTTATTTAAAGTCCCCTGTGTTATTTCTGTTCGTCAGGAAGACGACAGATTCTTCTAAGTTGTGTTAGGAATTCGTAGCAAGGTAAAAAACGAAACTTTCACACTTCCTTTGTAAGGATCATATTTTGAGTCAACCGGTGACGAGAGCTCACGAATGGTTGAAAGGCAGAGTATTCTACTTGTTATGCTCGTTGGAGCCATCTAAGACCGTTAGGTTTAGATTTACACACAGAGACCCAGGAGAATAGATGTTATTCTAAAACCCGCATGATTAGCGGTATATTTTGAACTTAGACACTTATGTCTACACATGAGGAATCCACAGTGTTTACTGTTTTATAGAGGCCTAATATATAATTATCTGGAGTGGAAGACCAGATGAATTACAAGTTATTGCTATTATAACTTTGAAAGTGAAAACTCGCCTGATGTACGAGGGATTTATATAAGACTATCTTCGAAAGGACAGCCTATCTTTGATACGTCCGATTAGAGGGATGGACTATGCTATTTTCGTCGCCCGCCATGTTTGGGGTTGACTTAAGAAGAGCAATTTAAGAAAAGTCAGAATGAAACTGTTGGATATTTATACAGTTATTTACCCGTTCTGTAATGCGGGGTTTTTTCTGCTAGTTGTGGAATGAGAGATAAATTGGAGTCTGCAACACTTTGATAATCATATATTTACTGGAACTTATGTACATGCAATTGTAGTGAACTGTCTTCATATCCGCCATGTTCCTGTGTCATGCTTACATGGATTTGTCTACGTCTTGTTGCTGTGACTATAATAAATGGTGAGAAAAACGTACACAGCTGTTCACCTATATTTTTGACTCCATACCTGTAACACGTACACATATGGTTCCATCAACCCTACATCTACACCTTTCAATGTGATGAGTGCCACACACACCCTTGTATGCTACAGGTTGTGATACAAGTCTGCACTGCTACACAGATGTCCACCTTGACGAACTTTCCAACACGCATTCGCGCTATGTCTACATCACCAGCCACTACCACCATAGCAGTATACCTGTATCAGTAGTGAACCACCAGCAGGTATCAATGGTGACCAGAACAGATTACCCACAACACACAGAGTTTGTATAAGTGCAACACCAATATATATCAGCCTTATTGCATCAGATTTACTGCATAAGCATTACTGCATCAGTGAACTTGTTTGCATCACTCTGTTAACCTATTCCATTCTCAATCGTCTAACTGTGCTGCAGATGCTCAAAGTTCAAGCATCCATCTATTTGTACTTTTTTTCATGTTATTGTTTTGTCCGGTATACTTTATATATATATACAGGGTGTTCCACGAAAAAGCGGCCCATGACGTCATGTACGTACTGAGCCGACACAGTACGTACATGACGTCATGGGCCGCTTTTTCGTGGAACACCCTGTATATTCATTGATTACACATGAGGGTTATGTGAAGCACAGGTCTACAACAAACTCACACAAAAGCCATTCTGTCTTGTGCTATCTGTTCAATGTCTCTCCGTGTCTTCTTCATCCCTGTGAAGCGTGTTTTCGATTGCCTTCTCCATAAGTTTTTCGGTCTCTTTCTTCATCCCTTACCCTGGGGATTCTACAACAGAGAACTGTTTTGTAAAGCTTTCAACCGGTTTCCTCAAAGTATGTCTCCTGTAAGGCTATTACTTTCACCTCGCGTTTTATTTTACTGGTATTTGTCGGGTTCTTGCCATCAGTTCCACATTTATGATCTAATCATATCATTTAAATCCTTGTATTCCGCGCAAGCATTTAACATGTTGAAAATAATTTATTAAAAATCACATCTCCATATATTTTCTTAATTCGCAGCTCTCAACTTTTTGGAGGATGATATCAACTCAATCACAGAGAACATGAAAGACGTGCTCATTGAATCAGCAACAGAAATACTTGGTAAAAGAAAGAAAATAAACAAACAATGGGTTACAGATGACATTCTGAAGTTATGTGATACACGACGGGAAATGAAAAAGGTTAAGAAAGAGGTTCCTGAAGCAGCATGGCAATACAGTATGGTGAATAAAAATATTAGAAAGAAAATGAAACAGGCCAAAGAAAAATGGGTAGCTGATCAATGTGAGTCCATTAATACGGGGCTAATAAAAGGTAACAGCAAGGCAGTTTTTGGCACATTAAGAAGACTATCAAAACCCCAACAGCCCAGGGTAACTGTCATAGAAGATAGCAATGGGGCTCTGCTCAATGAAAAAACAGCTGTAATGAGAAGGTGGACAGAATATTGTAAAGAATTATATAACTGTAAACTTGACACTGACTTAGGCATATTAAACAACATTAAGTGCGAAAACAGAGAACTCAGAAATGCAGCAATACTACGGGAAGAAGTGGAAGAGGCTATATGTTCGATGAAAGGAGGGAAGTCACCGGGTGTGGATAATATACCAGCAGAGCTCTTGAAATATGGAGGACCAGATATAGTAAAAAATCATGACAACAATTTGCCAGAAGATATGGAGTACAAAAAAAATGGCCAAAAGAATGGACGCAGTCATTAGTAATACCGCTTCCAAAGAAAGGAAATCTAAAAATGTGCAAGAACTACAGAACCATTAGCCTTATTAGTCATCCAAGTAAGGTGATGTTAAGGATACTTTTGAACAGAATAAAACAGAAATCAGAAGAAATCTTGTCAGAGGAACAGGCTGGCTTTAGACCAAAAGAAGTACCTCAGAACAAATCTTCAATATTAGATTACTGATCGAAAAACATCTCCAGCATCAACATGATTTATACCATAACTTCATCGATTTCACAAAAGCCTTCGATCGAGTCTGGCATGAAGGTTTATGGCAAATAATGAGAAAATTCAATTTTGATACCAACATCATAGATATCATTGAAGCACTATACAAGGACGCAAGCAGTGCTGTTTTTGCAAGCAATGACATTGGAGAATTTTTCAAAACAACTGTAGGAGTTCGCCAGGGATGTATCCTGTCACCAGTGCTCTTTAACATTTATCTAGAACATATTATGCAGGAGGCTCTCTACGATTATAAATCAACCATATCGATTGGAGGCCGACCTCTGTGTAATCTACGTTTTGCTGATGATATTGATCTGATAGCTGGAACAGAATCAGAACTTCAAGACCTTACCTCTAGACTGGAGAAAGTAACAAGAACATATGGGATGGAAATTAATATAGAAAAAGCAAGATATTGGTGAATAGCCATAAGAAACATGTTCCGACCAACATTACGTTAAATGGGCAAACGTTAGAAGAAGTTAACACCTTTAAATATCTCGGGTCCACTATATGTAGTGATGGAAGATCAAATAAAGAAATCAAGACAAGACTTGAGATGGCCTCAGCTGCCATGACAAGGTTGAATGTGATCTGGAAAAGTAACATCAGTTTTCCTGTGAAGATCAAATTATACAAATCACTTGTATTATCTATTCTCTTGTATGGGTGTGAGGGCTGGACACTCACTGCAGATACGGAGCGAAGGATTCAGGCTTTCGAGCATAAATGTTACAGAAGAATTTTGCGCATTTGCTATAAAGAGCACAAAACAAATGTCTATGTTAGAGAGAAGATAAACACCTATGCAGGCCATCAAGAACCACTTTTGTCAATAGTGAAACGTCGAAAGCTTGCCTGGTTTGGGCATGTAACTCGTCATGACTCCCTTTCGAAAACGATCCTCCAGGGAACAGTCGAAGGTAAACGGAGAAGAGGAAGGCAAAGAAAATCCTGGGCTGATAACATCAAAGAATGGGCAGGACACGGTTTCTCCACACTTGTACGCATTGCTGAGAATAGAGAGCAGTGGAGGACCCTGTCTGCTGATGCTTCCACCATGGCACCCCTACGACCCATGACGGGTTATGGGTTGAGATGAGATGATGATATATTTTCTTCTTCTTCTTCGTTCGCCCTGAAAAGGACGGTGGTTGCGTTGTGTCTGTTTACAACGTAGCTGTGATATCTGCACCTTTCGGTCGACACATCCGACTTCTGCACGGCATTTTTAAGGACCGGGTTTGCCTTCCCATTTCGATCCACACTCGCTCAGCCAGCCTGCACAGCTGCAGACTGTTTCCAGGACCACCACGTGGAGGTGGAGTGCGGTCTTGACCAGCTCTGGTTCGCTGGTCCTGACGCAGGCAGTCAAGCTATGAGTCGCTGACTGCGGTCTCTATTGCTGCGTCTTGAGGTCCCACATCTCCATATATGAAATAACTAGCAATAACCCGTCAAACTTAACGAGTTTTTAATTATAGTGTGCTGTTTCCGTTCCCGGATGAGCAGATAGAAGTACATTCTTAGAGTGTTTTTGTTTTCTCTCCATTATACAGTGTAATCAAACTGTTCATGAACACCGTCATTTGAACGCTATTCTTTGTTGATTGTAACTATTTTCGGGAGAGTATATATAATGGAAACAATACAATTTTTCAACACGGTTGTATTCCTCAGCTGTGACCAAAGTACACACGGCGAGAATTATGTTATTTTAGATTTATTTAAAAGTTCTTTGATGGCAACATTTCGTGTGAAAGTGCGTGGATTGTTTTCAAAGAGTGTTCACTGAAGTGGTTTTAACAAAAACTTTCAAGTTTTCATGATTTATACATCGGGTGAAGGCTCATGCGCATCAATTTTTACGCACTTTTTCTTTGTCGAGCGCTACTAATTTCGTGAAAGAATAAAAAAATAAAAAACTTTATTCTTCTTCCTCTTCCTCGTTCGTCCTGAAAAGGACGTTGGTTGCGTTGTGACCGTTGACAGCATTGCTGCGGTATTTGCGCCTTTCGGCCGACACATCCGACTTCCGCATGGCATTTTTTTTGGGACCGGGTTTGCCTTCCCTCTTCGATCCCTACTCTTCAGCCAGACTGCAGTGATGCAGCCTGTTTCCAGGACCACCACGTGGAGGTGGAGTAGGGTCTTGGTCAACTCTGGTTCGCTGACCCTGACGCAGGCAGTCAAGCTATGGGTCGCTTACTGCATTCCTCACTTTTGATGCGTCTTGGGTCCCAATAAAAAAACCAAAGTATTTGTTTTATATAACACCCACGCAGCGCAAGTTGCACACCGTGCGGTGCGCACTTGTTTTTCTGGCGCGAGTTACTATTTTGAGTGAGACCGACCGGCGTAACATACATCGGTAATTATGTTAGTTGGGATGGGATTGGGAAATATTGAGCCCGCAAACCTCTCTTTTGGTTAGCGAAACCCGACAGACCTCTGTTTTCGTTAACGTAACCCAGCAGACAGCTGTTTGATTAACCAAACCCCGCAGACCTTTGGTTTGGTAAACATAACCCTGCAGACCTTTGGCTTGGTTAACAAAGCTCCGCAGACCTTTGGTTTGGTAACATAATCCCTCAGACCTTTAGTTATGTCAGCATAACCCCGCAGACCTTTGGTTTGGTTAATACTTCTTCTTCTTCTTCTTCGTACACTCTCAGACGTCCACTTGAATGTTCTCAAAGAAAGCAGTAGTCAGTTTGAGGCTATTTGAATCCCCGTAAAGCTTTTCCACGAAAGGAGCTAGCGTCGGCCATATGCACTTTCTCTTTACCACATATAAGGGGCAACTTTGAAGCAGATGTTCAGCAGTCATTTTATCAGTGCCACAGTTACACTGATCGGTAGTTCCTATCTTTAGCTTGTTGAATAGATGGTATCTCAATCTGTTGTGGCCAGTGCGTAGTCTGAAGATTACCACTTGTTCTCTTCTGTGGAGCTGGTAGTAAGCATCATTCTGTGTGTGCCCTGGATGTTCTACATTCCATTTGTTTCTGTATCTGATTCTGATAAAACTCTTTGCCTCCTAAAAAGTTATGCTTGCATCAGGCTGAGGTAGATGTGAACCTTCTTTTGCCATTCTGTCAGCCTCTTCATTGCCGGTGATGTTACAATGAGATGGGATCCATTGGATCACAACACTTTTGAATCGTTGACAAAGTTTGTGGAGCACTACTCTGAGATCATCCAGGTCTGTATTATTTTGGCTTTTCAACGTTGCAATTACTGACTGTGCATCAGTAAAGAAAGCAACTTGTCTCTCTGCCGTTTCTTTTGTCAATATAACCTCTGCTGCAGTTTTCAAGGCCTCTGCCTCTGCTCTGAAGTTGCTGGTGAATCGTCCTGTCGCCACTGACAGCCTTTTTTCTGCACCAGTGCTTAAGGTCAGAAAGACACCCCCACCTCCCTTTTCTGTTGCATTTGTTGCTGATTCATCTGTGTATGCATGGGTCCAGGTGTTGCGTGGATAATATTTCTCTATGTATTTTGTCGCTATGGATTTTCTATCTGTTGCAGTTTGGCTCTTTTTACTTTCAATTCAAGAAATGTTTTCTGTCATTTTAGGGAAACGATTTTGTTTCCAAACAGGAAGCTTGTGTGCAGTGTAGATGGGTTTAACAGTGGATATTTCATCTATGGATACTGCTATCATTTGTGGTTTGCTTGATTCTACAAAATTACTTCGTTTGAGTCGTTGATTTCTAAGAGCATTTATTCTATGGCACATTGGGTGGTCTGTTAGTCTTTTGAATTTTTCGGCCTGTTGCTGAGCCCTGCAGTCTCTTCTATCTGTCATTGTATATATAATACAACCCCGCAGACCTTTGCTTTGGTGAGCATAACGCCGCAGACCTTTTGTTTGATTAACACAACCCCGCAGACCTTTCGTTTGGTCCGCATAACCCCACAGACCTTTGGTTTGGTTAACACAACCCCGCAGACCTTTGATCTGGTTAACATAACCTCTTAGACCTTTGGTTTAGTTTAAATAACCCCACAGACCTTTGGTTTGGTTTACACAACCCCGCAGATCTTTGGTTTGATTAACATAACCCCGCAGACCTTTTGTTTGATTAACACAACCCCGCAGACCTTTGGTTTGGTCCGCATAACCCCGCAGACCTTTGGTTTGGTTAACACAACCCCGCAGACCTTTGGTTTGATTAACATAACCCCCGCAGACCTTTTATCTGGTTAACATAACCTCTTAGACCTTTGGTTTGGTTTAAATAACCCCACAGACCTTTGGTTTGGTTACGATAACCCCGCAGACAGAGTGTCGCTTAGCGCTTCCTAAAAACTAAACAGGACATTACTGTAGATAAAAATACCTGTTCGTGTCTCCATTCGGTCTGTCTGCTATGTTTCCATGACAAATATGTTAGTTATTTGTACCTAACTTTGTAACTCCTTTTTCATTTCTTAATTATTTATCCAGAGCTTTTTTCTCTTACTCAAACACATGCATAAGGCCTGCATATATAAACACACGAATAGTCAACTTATATGACTCTCTTATTGACTCAAAACCATTTCCTCATCATGTAACAAACGACAGCAACTGTCGACCACCCCCTGATTTCTAAATGGGCTAGTCCTCCGTAGTTCTGCCCAGCGCGGGCTAGTTGCTTTAGTTTTCATTTAAACAGTTCTTCTCCGTGTTCTTTAAACTCCCCACTATTCTTGTCTGTGGGTCCTAGTCTATGACATATATAAGATATCCAGGATTGATTGTTTCTTCAGGTTATGTCCTATCCATTTCTAACTTAACGAAATCTCAGGTTGTATAGTTTCTTCTCGGGTTCTCTTTCGCAGAACTCTCTGTCTTTCTGTCTGTCTCTCTGTCTCTTTCTGTCTCTCTCTGTCTCTGTCTGTCTGTCTGTCTGTCTGTCTGTCTGTCTGTCTCTCTCTCTCTCTCTCTCTCTCTCTCTCTCTCTCTCTCTCTCTCTATATATATATATATATATATATATATATATATATATATATATATATATATATATATATATATATATATATATAAACACGAGGCTCTTGGCAAGAGCCTAGGTTGCCTATGCCTAAATCCACCACTGGCTGTAATGAAACAGTTGTTTATTCGTCATTGCCTAAATCATCCACTCTTTAACAACAATAGTCTATTTATCCTCTAAAAACTGAACCTAACAGTTGTTCACGCTTGGTAAAGGTAATGAACTCTTTAAATTCCCTTCAGACGTCAGGTTTGACTGAGGCACTAGAATGTGTATCAATTTTTTCCCACAGTTGATTTATTTTAGCACAATTATTAAACGAATTGACGCTCAATGTGAGCAACCCTGAGCCCATATCAGTAAGGAATCAGCAATTGGTACAGACAGATACCTTCACATACCTAGGAAGCATAGTAACACCAGACGGTGGGGCAGGCAAAGACATCAACATCAGAATGAACAAGGCAAGAACAGCCTTCTTTAGCCTAAATAACATCTGGAAGTCCTCCCAATACAGCACAAGCACAAAATTAAGATTATATCAGAGCTGCGTGCTTTCTGTGCTTCTCTATGGTGCGGAATGCTGGAGAGTCACAGAGAAGGAAATGTCAAAATTGTCCTCTTTTCACACAACATGCCTAAGAAAAATTCACCGCATTTTTTGGCCGAATACCATCACCAACCAAGATCTGCTTACTCGTAGCAAGCAAGAGGACATGCACACCATCATAGCTGGCAGACGCTGGAGCTGGGTTGGTCATGTCCTCAGAAGAGACCCCGATGCCATCACAAGAACAGCTATGCTTTGGACCCCTGAAGGAAAGCGAAAGAGAGGCCGACCAAAAACAACTTGGCGGAGGACTGTGGAGGCTGAGATGCAAAGAATGAACCAGAGTTGGGGCACTGTACGAAGGATGGCCACCGACCGTGCAAAGTGGAATCAATTTGTTGTTGCCCTACAAGACGCCACTAGGCGTGATGGCCACTGACTGCTTTGACGGTCGGTGGTTAAGGATCGAAGAAGAAGAAGAAGAATTAAACGAATATTTCCCGTATAGTTCCTGGGGGGGGGGGTATCTGATGAGACAAAGAAATAATACACCTACTGCTCCGTCATACATGTCGTACAAGGTGTGACGTATAATGGAAATATAGCCTACAGTATCTGACAGCCTTTGTGACCTCGTAGCGTTCTATGATTTGCTAGCAAAACCATGCATTTTTCTGCCTGTTATACTCACACAAGCTTATTCTTTATCGCCGCCTCTTTTCCTTAAACATAAACAAACGAAGTTGTTTACCAACTTTCGCGACCTGCCAGTCATAACAAGGAGCAAATCAGGTTTGTTCATCAAGTTTCTCACGCGAGCTGATCTGTCAATCATCGGATACCTGACAGACCGCACGTGGAAAACACCGGACCTTTTTGAAGTAGTCGCACGGGC
The DNA here is from genome assembly GCA_024509875.1 of Oreohelix idahoensis. Taxonomy (NCBI): domain Eukaryota; kingdom Metazoa; phylum Mollusca; class Gastropoda; order Stylommatophora; family Oreohelicidae; genus Oreohelix; species Oreohelix idahoensis. Next base: position 447,298 of record JAMPIV010021036.1, on the reverse strand, counting down.
TAAAATATTTCCCCGTGTACACTTTGAAGTTCGTACACAGAGGGGGAGTTAACTCTTTGATCTTCAGATACGGGCAAAATTTCCGAGAACCCGTTACACGGTTTTAAGTCTCTGATGTCGATTAGCAACGCTTCTGTTTCTCTGCCACGCATTATAGTGTGAAAAGTAGCATCCTCTAGAGATCAGATAAACATGATGATATATAAACTGTGTCTTCCGAAACCAGCTATCAGTTGTCATTCAGAATTTTCCGGATAGTCTAAACACGTAGTCTAGAACCATTGTGGAAGATGTGTTAATAGTATCCGTGGGGATTGTCATTCTGATGTTCTGGTAATCAAAATTAGTGCTTAAATGTTAAAGTGTTAAAGCTTTTACCGTTATACTTCACTTAGAGTTCTAGCTGTTAAGAGCAGTGAAATAATAATAACGCGTAGCTATTTTATACCAGATGTTTCAGTTTTAATGTTAATTTTACCACCCGCTTTTAGTTGACTGAGTATATGCTAGGCACTACTGATAGTGGCAGAATAGAATTCACATTATATTTCATTTTGTGTATTTATAGTAAGTGACTATTGTTTAATACCATACGATGACAAACAGAAGCCGACAATTTAATAGCCATTAACGACAGGCGATATTTATGTAAGTGCGCGTATGGACAATTAAATAATAATTGACATTGTACACTGATCGTTAACGCGCGCGTAAAGGAGCGGGGAGGGTTGCATACCTTCATCCGGCCTGAAATTGCCGCGCTACCGAAAAGCTGACCGTATAGTTGTGAAAAAAATAAAGTCACCGTGGGCCTTTTAACTTTAATCAGGACTGACGGAGTGGATAAGAGATCGTCTTGTCCCCGTCCGTGTGTATAAAGAATAGTAGCATTGTTTTTCATAAATGTTTGTTTATTCCACGCAGACCTGATCAAAGGGCGTCCAGCGGTCTTTTTTCATCATTTACTGAATGGTTAATGTTATCTTTTTCTTGGCTTGCGCGTCCCCAAGTTCATTTGTGAACAGGATCGGTCAAAGAGACAAAGAAACATTTTAAATCAAAAGTTTAACTGGACTTACAAAACCCAGAAATATTTTGCTCAATTTTATCAGCCCACTGGGATTGTAAAGAACAATAACGTTATCTGACGACTGACAGTCGTATTCAAGTGTATCATCCAGAATTACGCTGTTTCAGAATCCGACACTCACCTAGAGCCAGCCGATAGGATTACCATCATATATCAATTGTAACAGTTTTTAGCAACCAGATGTTTCCCAATACTGGAAGTATTTTCCTCTGCTTACTGTGAACCCAAGATCTCGGTTTTTCTACACTAACCATTCGAAGTGACATTTGTCCATCCAGGAATAAACCACCAAATTAGACGTTCACCTTATAAATCTTAATTATTTGAGGATGGACTGGGGCCAATTTGGGAAATACACCTGACAATTTGTATATTCAGGAACCATTGTAATTCCAAAGGATATCACCAAGATTAGGTAAGCGTGATTGAGTGGCCACTGTATGTCAGAGAGAGAGAGAGAGAGAGAGAGAGAGAGAGAGAGAGAGAGAGAGAGAGAGCGAATATTTTTCTTTGTTACAGGATCGTACTAACCTGGATTTTGCGTACAAAAAAACTGTTTACTTTACTGGGTAGCATTTAGTAGGAACTTGTTTCTTTACTGTCTATTCTGTAACATAGTGCTAACTTTTGACAATTGGGTTATTAACTTTTTGGGTTCTTTTCTCAAGAGGGGGAGGGCACATTTATTTAGTTATTTCCTATGTATGTAAATCTGATTTTATTTGATCTTTCTTTAGATGTTTGATGTTGCCAAGTTTAAATGATAATAAACAACAAAAGAAAATTAACTTTGTGTGTTGGTCAGACCCATACCCAATTAACCATAGTTTTTCACGTTTGTGTGTCTTGTTGTCACATATCTGTGTGTGTGTGTGTGTGTGTGTGTAGTTAAACGTATATTTACATGTATAAGGAGGGAAAAATTGTCTTGTACTAAAATTATAGTCGTATAGATAGGCTGGACTAGAGGAACTTACTCATTCCAGAGACAGATCTTCTCCTTAAGCTATTCACCCGTGAAATCTATTTCTCACACCTTTATTTCTCATGTACTTCTCACCATCCACTCTACTCAGACGGGACCATAAATAACTTCCAAACCTATCGGTACAACACAAGGCCATGAGGTTGTGAATGAGGCTAGCAACCCCATCACGTAGAACAAATGCTTGATGCAGGCTTCATACAAGGACCACATACAGTTGTAGCTCCATGCTCTGTTAGGATCTTTAAAATTGTCAATTCGCTGATGAGACAAACAAAGAACAGGAGTACAGCACAACCAGGCATGTCGTACAAGCGGTTAATATGAGGTTATCGAGGAGGCTGGCAACCCCATTACGTAAAACAAATTCCTACAGAAACCAGCACTCCAAGAGCATGTGAATGTTTGTTACAGGCTTCCTAGGAAAACCAGCTGCAGAAATGGTCTCACGCTACAGATAAAGCAAACAGGAAATGATTAAATGAATACATGGATGAGAAATTATCCTTTAAGACTTATAACATCATTGGAGTTCACGCTAGAGCAGCGTGAACTTGTATGCATCCCATTAACTTCTGTAAAACCACATCTCTCTTGCGTCGAGGGATCTTCTATGTACTGTAGGTCTTGTAAATTGGTATTCTTGTAAATTCGCTGAAGAAAATTTTGAGGAAGTGTTTTACGTGCTTCAAATAAGTTTGCTTTATGAAACATTAGGAGCCACGGTAGAGCAGTGGTTAGTTCACTGTCTTCCTAGCTCGGTGGTCCATGGTTCGATCCCCAGTTGAGGTGGGAATTCTTTTAGACCGCAAACGGCTCTGGGGTTGACCAAGTCTCATGAATTGGGTAGCAGAGTAACTCTGGGGAGGTTAAGGCGACCGGCGTGATGCTGACCACATCACCCCTAGTGTGCAGATGGTCAAGAGAATATGGGCCTAACACCATATTCACAATATGCCTCAATGGGCGTGTAAACGGGATCCTTTACCCTTTACCTTTATGAAACATAAAGTACGAGGTAAATTCGAAAGGGAAACTTATCTATAACCACGCGGGCGCCCTGGACGAACCCTGCAAGAATAATATACCATAGTGTGGCGCTCCATACGGTTTATGGACTTGAAAGAGTTAAAGGTGAAAGTCATACCTGTAACCGCCTTAATCAACGAAACATCAAATGAAGCACCACTCACAAAGAGAGACCTGTTACTGAGATATCCATCGGCGTATCCTACCACACAACTACTACCAGCTGTTACACCAATGAGTGCCAGGTCGTAGTGACATGACAGTAATTGAATAAACAGCTGGAACTTTCATCAAAGATCTACAAGTGTGTACAAAGTTATCAAATTAGTTGTTTTTTTTCTCCCCCAGGTAAACACTGAATTGTTAGTTCAGTCCGTGGGACGTATGTTCGTCAAGGAGTTGTCTAGATTACACGTTTTGTGATGTTGTACACATGTATGTAAGCATAACAAACTAATAGGATAAACATTGAGGAAATATGTTGATGGCCTTTCAAGGCAGTACATTTTCTGGAAACCCCACGGTAAGATAAATAGCGGGAGAAGCAAAAACACATGGAGAAGAGAACTGAAGATAGACATGAAATGGATACAGAAAACGAAAATGCCTTGAACGTATGGCAAAGGACAGGAAGGTTTGACATGAATGTTTTGTAAGCCTCTGCTTCTTTGGGAGCTGTAAACTAATGATTGAATGAAAAACTAACTTGTTGATTTAGCTGGTGTGATGTATGTTCAACATGTACTTGTCTACGACACAAGTTGTATGATATTGTGCAAAGGCACGTGTATAAAAATAACAACGCTAATTACACCAGATCCCAAGATCTTTTATATTTGTACATGTGCCCTAATATAAACGACGGACGCTGTGTCTACATTGTACGTAGCGCGTATCACCAAGACGAGGCAAAATTTTATGAAACACAGTTAATTAATAATGTAAAAAAGTAATTTGTAAGCGCTCTGTCTTTCTGGGCCTTTTTTCTTCTTCTTTATTTCTTCTTTTTTCCATTTTGTGACAGTCAGTAACGTATTTATTTTTGTTATTAGTTGATCACTTTTAGGCCTCATGTTTTCATAATTATTTCTGTCAGTTTGTCCAGATGGGGTAGCAACAAACAAAAGATGTGAGGTGGTGATACTTATCATGCAGATTAGCAAAAAATATATACGAAAGAATGTACGAGTATAACGGCTTACACGGTCATTTCAACCGTTATGCATATAGTTCGCTTGACGTCTGTTTAAATCCGTCTCACACTATTTATTGCTATCTCCAAAGATCTGTTTATTTTTATCCTGCAGCGCTTATATTTTCTCGCATGATTTGAAAATATAAATAATCTTTCACAATTTATAAGCTCTCTCGTGTTATTGTTGAAAGAAGTTCAGAACTCAATGAGCAGCAAAGATAATTATCTTATACGTAATGAAGAATGTTTGAGAAGAGCTAGTATTAGAGAGTTCACTACATTCGGTGTTCCCTGAATACTGAGGAGGTACGGGCAACGTTGGCGCAGCTGGTAGTCCTTTTCAGAAGTCCTTTTCAGGGCTTCACTGTGCTAGGAGATAGATAATGTTAGCCCTTTTAAGGACTTAGTTTCTATCAACGCTGATCGGGCTAGCAGTCCTTTTAATAGGACTAGTCCTTTTCAAGGCTACTTCAGGATAGCTGATAGATGCCAGTAGTCCTTTCCAGGGTTACATTTTATCAACACATCGCTTCAGTAAAGAGAGTTCACTTATTTTGTAATAGCATATTGCGCTCTGATATAACCAAATGACTTAAGTCTAGGTTGAAAGGTGCGTGTCTCGCCACAAGAATGCAAACCCAGAAAACAAACAAACAAAAAGAACTAGTGAAAGAATGTATATAACAACAATTATAAAATAAGACGATCAACTTTCGTGGGACATGTGATGAGAAGAGATGCTTTTAAAAACGTCTTGTCAATGAGAGGAGTGGAAAGGAAGAAAAGTAGACGAAGACAGATGAAAAGGATCATGGGAAGATTGACACTATAACATTGTAAAAGATCAACAGCAGAAGTGTTGAACTGCGTAAAAAAACCGGGTTCGTTTGAGGGACATTGTAACCAACACCTGGAGTCACGACACCTCATAATTCTATTATTCTGTCTGTGCTTCGTCTTCTGTTTCCTCTCTCTCTCTCTCTCTCTGTCTCTCTCTCTCTCTCTCTCTCTCTCTCTCTCTCTCTCTCTCTCTCTCTCTCTCCCTCTCCCTCTCTCTCTCTCTCTCTCTCTATATATATATATATATATATATATATATATATATATATATATATATATATATATATATATATATATATATATATATATATATATATATATATATATATAATGTGTGTGTGTGTGTATGGGTATGCTAATATAGAGCGTATTTCTCTGGAGACCAGTTGAGAACATATATAATTAAAGCATACGAAAAGAGAAAATCACAACTGTCAAAACATTAAAACATTTCATCATAGCCTATGTAGCCTATGGCGAGAACAAAATAGCTTTTGGCGACAGCTCCACATGAAGATGTCCGTAAGGAAACTTCACTCGAGTTAATATGTTCTATCGCTCCTTGAACAATTTTTATCTGCATATTGTTACCTCTTAGCGTATCTTGTCCTGGGTCAGACAGAATATATCTGGAGAAACAAATATTATCAAACTACGTCAGACTACAGATGTGTCTGCCAGTAAAATGTATTGTGATGTAAATGTATGATTCAAAACCAACTTAACTGTAATTTGTTGTTACTTCAGACTCTGCCTATATGCCACGTGAAGAGCTGAAGCTTATGAAGCGTGTGTGGTTGGGCCATTATCATCAGATTATTTCCTGGAGGTCTTGTTAATGATGTGATATCCCTCCTCCTGGGCCAGAGCCACGTCTGAAACCAAATCTGACTTCATCATGGGCCAGAGTCACGTCTGAAACCAAATCTGATCTCATCATGGACCAGAGTCACGTCTGAAACCAAATCTGACGTCATCATGGACCAGAGTCACGTCTGAAACCAAATCTGACCTCATAATTTTTCTTTACGCTCCTTACAGAGCATCGAACCACCACTGAAGCTGATCCCCTTGCAGAAAACCTGCACCAAACAGTCACGTGCTCTTGCAGCAGTGGCTTCTGTGGCAATTTGTTTTACGTGATGAGGTTGTCAGTCCTTTGCACGACCTCATATTAGTCCGCCTTGTACGACAATGCCTGAGGGTGAAGTAGTTCTCTGATCCCGAAAATCGTGCCCCGGAATCTGCTGGAGCGAGGACAAAATAGTCCTGGCTAAATTTTGTAAGCAAGCAGAGATGCAGGTCCCTGAAAAGGATGCAAACAAGAGAAATAGGTGAAGCGTTAGATATTTCACCATACTAGATGAAACCGTATGAGGTGGGGTGACCACTTACGTTCTTTGCCGCCTTTGCCTTCCCAAGCTGAAAAGCAGAGTCAGACACCTGTTTACATCTGGGTAGATTGGAGTGTGACCCTGCTAGATTTCGAACTCGGTACCTGGTAACTTTGCCGCGACAAGAAAGCACTCTAACCGTTTAGCCAATTAGACGCTCACAAGGAGTATATTAGTTTTTTGTAACATAATACAGACATGATACATACGTGACATAATACAGACGTGACATAATACAGACGTGACACGATACAGACGTGACATAATACAGACATGATATAGACGTAACATAATACAGACATAATACAGACGTGACATAATTCAGAGGTGACACGATGCAGACGTGACACTATACAGACGTGACACGATACAGACGTGACACAATACAGACATGATACAGACGTAACATAATACAGACAGGATACATACGTGACATAATACAGACATGACATAATGCAGACGTGACATAATACAGGCGTGACATAATACAGACGCGATATAATACATACGTGACATGATACAGACGTGACATGATACAGACATGATACATATGTGACGTGATACAGACATGATACAGAAATGACATAATACAGACATGATACAGACGTGACATAATACAAACATAATACAGACGTGACATAATACAGATACAGGCATGATGCAGACGTGACATAATACAGACATGATTCAGACATGATATAATACAAACATAATGCAGACGTGACATAATAGAAACATGACGCAGACGTGATATAATGCAGACATGATGCAGACGTAACATAATACAGACGTAATACAGACGTAACACAACACAGATATGATACTGACGTAACATAATACAGACGTACCATAATACAGAAATGGTACAGACGTGACTTACTACAGACATGATTCAGACGTAACATAATACAGACGTAACATAATAGAAACATAATACAGACGTAACATAATACAGACATGATACAGACGTAACATAATACAGACATAATACAGACGTAACATAATACAGACATGATACAGACGTAACATAATACAGATATGATCTCTTTACTACCGAGAACAAAGTGGTAAGCAAGACAATGCACACTCATCCTGCATAAAATCATGTGACTTGAAAATGGTGGTGTAAACCAGTCATATTGTATAGCTGTGAAACATAGAGAACAACAGCAAAAAAAACCTACATGGATGAGTGCGTAGAACAGAACGAATGAAGTGGAATGACAAGATCACTAATGTGGAACTGATGACAAGAAGGAGACACGTGACAGTGGAACAAGAGATGACAAGAAACAGACACGTGACAGTGGAACAAGAGATGAGAAGAAAACGCTGGAGATGAATAGAACAACACATTGAGGGAACCTGTTGATAGTATTGTAAGGCAGTCCTAGTTCTGGAATTCCCAGGACACGAGAGGAAGAGGAAACTATAGAGCACACCGAGACGAGAACTGGAGACAGACATGATGGGGATGAAGAGAGCATGGAAAGACCTTGACCTGATGGCACGTGACAGGAAGACTTGGTATAAGTTTGTTGAAGGCTTTTGCTCCTTGGAGAGCTGAGGGGTGATGATGATGATACTAGTGCTTTAAAAATGCGAGGGAAAACAGAAAGAAAACTAGCGAATGATCTTTGACAAAATAAGATCTCGAGACTGAAGCAGTAGACTTAAGTAAAGCGACCTGAATTTTTATTTGATTTAGATCAAATTTAGACTGGCCAGATAATATTTGCCTGTCTCGACTACGTAACGTTATTAGAATCGACCCGTAGTTCTTGAGTTACAGAAGACCTGGCAGAGAAATTGAAACTTGTAGCGTTTTTTGCAATCTTCCATTGCGAAAGCGCTGAAAAAAACGGAGTCACACACATTTGATGAAAGCGAAAAAAAAAAAAAAAAGAAACAACGAAAAAAGAATGAGAAAACAAAAGGATTGAAGTCAAGAAAATGTCGTTGAACATCTCGAGTAAATTTCGTTGCACTCTACAACAAGATTTGATTTTAACCCATGACAAAACTCGGTTGAACCTAAACATTTCTGGTTAGACCCCTTAATAAGATTTTATCGGGCACTAAATTTTGTTGGACTGTTGAAGAAGATTTGATTTGAGTGATCAACAGGATCTGGTGTGAATCTAAAGACGCGGCTAAACTCCTTAACAGTATTGAGTCATCTTATGGAGAGTAACCTGTGTCTACAGACCATCGTATGGAGAGTGAGCCTGAAATTTGAAATCATATTATGGTGAGTAGGCGTGCCTCTTGAAATCATATTAATGCAAGTAAGTCTGCGTCTTGAAATAATCTCATGGAAAGTGTGAATGCGTCTTGAAATCATCTTAATGAGAGTAAGGCTGAAGGACATGCGTTGGTGTACCATAACCGTACACAGATGGACATGCGATAGCGTACCATTACCGTACACAGATGGACATGCGATGGCGTACCATTACCGTAGACATGTCGACATGCGTTGGTGTACCATAACCGTAGACAGATGGACATGCGATGGTTCACCATAACCGTAGACAGATGGACATGCGATAGTGTACCATAACCATAGGCAGATGGACATGCGATGGTGTACCATAACCGAAGACAGATGGACATGCGATGGTGTACCATAACCGTAGACAGGTGGACATGCGATGGTGTACCATAACCGTACACAGATGGACATGCGATGGTGTACCATAACCGTACACAGATGGACATGCGATGGTGTACCATAACCGTAGACAGTTGAACATGAGTTGGTGTACCATAATCGTAGGCAGGTGCAAGACAAAATGGGAACACTTTACGAGAAATCACAGCAGGTCAGTCTGAATAGTTGCAGGAAACAAAGATTATGGAAATAAATGACAGCGAGATTACTGTAGGACAAACATTCTTACAAGTTGTGGACTCATTTATACTCCATCTTGAACACAATATTGACAAAGCCCAGTTCCCGGGGGTCTCTGATGAGACAAAAAAAGAACTGAACTTCTACTGCCTCAGGCATGTCGTACAAGGCAACTAATATGACGTTGTGAATAACCCTGGCAACTTCATGATGTAAAACACATTGCTACGGAAACGACTACTGCAAGAGTATGTGAATGTTTTATGAAGACTTACTGCAAGCGGGTCAGCTGAACTGATAGCTCCATACTCCCCAAGGAGCGAAAGGGAATATGAAGGCATGAATGAATGAATATAGACACAGTTGGAGGAACGGGCAGTGCTATAAACGTAGAATACATACGGCAAGAGTAGCTTTCGTTACATTGGGAAATATAGGGATATAACAAAAATCAAGTCCAGCATAACAATAACAATATTCATCCCAGATGTTGTCAGAGATTGCCTCCCCTGCTTTGCAGTAGTGGTCCAACAGTGGCCAAAACTCAAGAGTATCTAATATGGGCCTTCAAAGGTGTCTACCTTCGCACAAGATTACTTTTGGCAGAGTGGTAGATAGAAGGATAACGACGCTTCTGTCTCAAGGGTGCTTCCTAAGATATTTCCGAAGTCAAGAACAATGCTGCATTGGCAGGTAAATTGTTAACTGTATAACGGTCCGCCGCCTTTTATGAAGAATTAAGCACTTATTAATTTCAGCTCGTCAAGCCCCCACCCTGATTTACTCAGTGGAATTCTTATTATTAAGGTGTAGCTTTGTGTAGAGTGTATTTAGTAAACTGACTGAGACAAACATGCAGTACATTTAAAAGGATTAAATCGAAGTTCAATTTGTATAATTACAAATAACTAATGTAATAATCATTCAGGTTTAACAAGGTTTTTGAAAATTTGAATAATATTTAACAGAAAGTTGTCATCACTGTTGTGATGGAATGAAAGTTTATAAAGGAGTTCACGTGGCAGCTTATTTGTTTAACTTATCTGCCAATGGTACGTTCTGCTCCCGCTGATGGTTTTGTTCTTGTTAGACTGATCACGCTCGTCGCTGGTCACGGTTGTTAGGGCGCAGCACGTTCCCAGAAATGTCAGGGAGTGTCTACGAAGTTGGTCCCTCGTCTTAAATCTCAGGCCACTGTTCCCTTCTTGTTCCAGAGATAGTACTCTCAACTGGTACCACCAATAACTATGGTAAAAGAATAGAAACAAAACATTTAAATTGAATAGCTTTACCTTTATTTTACATTTAAATGCAAAGGTTAATAGAACAGATAGAATATGTTTACATTTACATCTCCCCTGATTGAAAAATGGTCACAACATAAATTGAATATGTTTTCATTTATGTTTACACTTGTTGAACAGTTTGAAACTTTCATTAATTTTAAAGTGAATATGTTTACATAGACATTTACACTGGTTTGAAAATGTAAATATTATACATAGAATGTACAGCGTTTCTTTCATCTTTCCCTCCCTGCTCCATATGGAACTAGGGACTACTTATGCTTTTAGCTCTCTTTAAGAAACTAGCGATAAAGCAGTCACCAGCCCTTGCAGTGGTGGTTCAAGAAATCATCGTTCTATATGCTAAGGTTGCCAGCCTCAAATAACTTGGACATCCACTAGCGATTTTCACATATTAAAATTCACATGGCAATATATACATATTAGTTCACATGTTTGTATGATTAGTAAAGAAATGGAAAGAACCAAAACAGACATACTGGGCATTTCTGAATATAGATGGGCCGGACAAGGTCATTTTATAACAAACAGGAGAGACCTTCATATATTCAGAGAAGGAAAAGGGCGGTAAGAGCGGGGTTGGTTTCCTCCTGACAAAGAAAGCATCTATAGCACTACTTGGATACAATCGAATTAGTGATCGACTTCTCATGATTACACTCAAGAGAAAGAACAGGAACACCACAGTTTTACAACTTTATGCACCCACATCTGCAGCAGATGATGATGAAATTGAGGAATTTTACAAAGTTTACAAGAGACTTTAGGGAAAGTGGAAAAAAGGGATATCGTGATAATCATGGGCGACTTTAACGCGAAAATTGGCATCGAAAGAACAGAGGAAGAGGAAAAGGTACGAGGTCCATTTGGTGTAGGACATAGAAACGAAAGAGGAGAAAAACTAATCGAATTCTGCTTAGAAAACAACCTCTCTATTACAAACATTGTGTACATCCGGCGGCGGAAGTCACTTTCTGTTCAGCCACGCGGTCATCAACAGACAGCGATTTTGATAGAATTTCGGTTCTTGCCTTCAGGGAAGTACCCAGTTTTTATTTTATTTAGTTTTTATGTGTCCTATCTAGCCTTCACTTTCTTTCCTTTCCTGACGAAGGCCTTGTGGCCGTAACGTAGACTATTTTCTTTGTCTTTTGTCCTCTTAAGACGAATCACCTTTTTTCGATTTTTTTTCAAACCCATCCATTGTATTACAAACACCCTATTTAGACAACATCCTAGAAGGCTCTACACATAGACCTCACCAGATGGCAACAGCAGGAATCAAATAGATTACATCTTGATACAACAAAGATGGGGGTCAGGTATATCATCTACAAAGACACTCCCAGGAGCAGATTGTGATTCAGATCATGAGCTACAATAATTGCAGATTTTAAGTTAAAATTGAAAAAAGTGACAAAAGGAGCTCGACCTCTCCGTCTTGATGTAAGCGTCATACCACCTGAATATAACATAGAAGTACAAAACAAATTCGAAGCACTGATGGCTGTACAAGAGGATATGACACCGGATTAGCTAGCCACACACGCGAGAGATATTCTCATCTCATCAGCAGAAAACATGATCCCTAGAAAAGCAGATATACATCACGGATGAAACATTGAGGCTCATAGAAGAAAGAAGAAAAGTGAAGCAAACAGGGGTAGAACGGAACAGTGACAAATACAAAAACTGCACAAGAGACACCAGAAGAGAGATTAGGAAAGACAAGCAACATCAGGAGAGAGATTAGGAACTGCACAAGAAACATCAGGAGAGAGATTAAGAAAGACAAGAAACAGTACATAACAAACACCTGCAATAGAATAGAAGATCTGCAATTGCAGGGAAATGATGGGGATATGTTCAAGAAAATCATAACGCTAACAGATGATTTAAGACCATCTTTACATGCAATTAATGATAAAAATGGTAATACATTAACAGAAAGTAAGGATATACTGGAGAGATGGAAGGAGTACTGTAGAGAAATGTATGAAGATACTACAAAGACCCCAGACATGACGATTGAAAGTGAAGAGAGAGAGCCAGAACCTACATTAGATGAAGTACATGCGGCAATAAAAAGCCTGAAGAAAGGGAAATCACCAGGATGCGATGATATACCAACTGAACTGATCCAGGCAGGAGGAGAAGCCATTGTCCGCGTTTATCATGCACTATGTGTGAAGATCTGGAACAGTGCAATCTGGCCCAAAGCATGGAAAAGATCTGTGTATATCCCTCTCCCAAAGAAATGGAATTTAAAACTGTGTACCAACTATCGTACTGTTGCTTTAATAAGTAATGCTAGCAAAATCCTCTTGCGGATTATCATGAAGAGGATAGAAAGAAAGTTAGAACATGAAATACATGAAGTACAGGCGGGTTTTAGACAAGGCAGAGGTACGAGGGACCACATTTTTAATGTGAGAAACATCCTCGAGAAATGCAGAGATTACAATGTAGATCTTCATGCCTGTTTTGTAGATTACACCAAGGCCTTCGACTGCGTACAACATCAGAAATTGTGGAACATCACGAGAGACATGGGGTTTCCGGCGCATTTGTTCCATCTAACAGGAAACGTTTATGTCATTTATGTCTGTCCATAAGGTGTCTCACAGATGAGTAATCTCGTTATCTATCACTTGAGCACACAAAACCCGTCTCTTTACCACTTTGGCGAAGACGCACCCTTGCCTTATCAGCGATTAAACAAATACGCTGGGGCGATTTTAGTGTTAATCTATCGAGGCCAAGGTTTGGTACACGAGAATTAACCAACATGACTGCCGTTTCAATATTGCATCACCTGTCTACTATCTCATCAGGGATGGGCAAGTAAACAGATAAGACGAATTATTACCAAAAGGAGTGTAAGAATGAAAGTACAAAATATCTGGTACATAGCAGAGAAAGAAAAAAGTGCTGACCATGGAAAAGCACACAATTAGTCAGTACAACAATTGTAACTGATTACTGCCGCAGTGAAAGAGAGATCGAGAAGGGGTCGCCACAATTTCATCCTGTGACATCGTTCGACTCAATACCACCATAACTATTTACAATTAATGTGCGGCTCTATAAGGCTCCACCTGTTTTCCAGTCTTGAATGCGACTTATAGGCAATGACTACAAACCCACAAAAGCTAGCTTCAAACCTTAGAAATGAGGTATCTGATGAAGGTGGTCAAAGTAACAAGAAAGGACATGGTCCTCAACCAGACGATTTGCCGAAACCCAGCCACTGTAGACCAGAGGGGGGTAGTCCCAGTTAAAATGGGTTGGTCATGTCTGCAGTATAGAAGAAGATCGGCTACCATGCCAAATATGAGAAACGAAGAGCCCGGGACCCAGATCTCCAGGATGACCCACAGTTCACAGGGAGGACATCAGACAATCCCCGAAGCACCGAGGCCTGGACTGAAACAAGGCCAAAAGGAAGACATCTGATAGGATAGTATGGCGCTCTCTCTGGCAAACCTCTACACCCCGGGGTAGAAGAGGCGCGACTAAGTACATTTAACTGTGCTTTATAAATGTTTTGTTTTAAGGTATAGAAGTTAGTTTTACAAATGAGCAATAATGCATTAGAAATACGATATGTCTTGGAGTTAACCCTTCGTCAACCAAATCACAAGCAATAAATAGACAAGATACATTGAAAGCCTAAATGGATAAGACACGCAATAAAAATACTATACAGGAAAAAAAAATTCTCATAGCAAAGAAACTAATTGTAATAAGATTACACAGAACATCAAATACAATAAAATAAAAGATACGGCCTGCTGATAAAGTATAATCCGGCGATAAATCAATGTCATTAAGGAAAACGCAGTAACAAGGGCAGATATAGAACAAATATAACGGGGAGGGGGACCCTGTCTGTGACCCGCCCCGCTCCCCTTCCCCTCCAAAAAGAGTCAATTGTTCTCAAATGGTTTGTTTCCAGACGATGTTTTAACAAATATATTTGACAAGGTCACACGCCCTAGTTTCTAATGCCATTTTTTAAAGCCTCGCTCTCGTGTCTTACGAGTAGATATTATTTACCAATTTTTGTTTATTAATCACCAATAGATTATTTATTTATCTTCTATAACAATACTTTAACGCTAACGAAAAATCACATTTGGATGTGACAAAAAATATCTTATTTTTTCACCAATATTCCGTGACTTTTTTTAAATGTTTAATATTTAAAGCGGAACAGCTTTATTTAACAAAAGGACACGTGAGACAAAAACAGATCTGTTCAACAAAATGATATAGAAATAAAAAAAAACTAACTTTGTTAAGTTAAAATACGTCTGTCATTATTGGTTTCGTTTGATTCTAAGGACCATCTTCATTGCACACGGACAACTCCATCAGTGCTCAGTAGATCACACAAGGAGGATCTCAGCACAGTGCACTAACTCCGTAGCACCTGCGAGGATTCCAATGTGTATACATGAATCACACATGCAATAAATATTTTTTTGGTGGTAACGTTTCCTAATTGTTTAATTTGGCCAGGGCAGCAGTTGTATGGCCCACTCTTTACAATTTCCAACTGCCAAGGGTTTTTAGCTTGCGCAACTTGCACACAGTACCTCTTATTTTGTTTGCCCTTATTCGAGAATGCTAGTCATCCGATCTCACTACAGAAGGAGATCAGCGGGGAGTGTGATATCATTAGAAACCACTGGTTCTAAAAATAATTTCCATCAATCAAATTTTTTCATCGAGAAATCTGAACTGTTTAAAATGGAGAAGCCGATAATCAAAAGCAATTTTGATATCTAATCAGTGGCTGTGCCCCGTGTACAATTAATAACAAACGTAAATGGATATGCTGCAGGAATTTGGAAAAACAAGGAAGTAGAAAATTAGACAGCAGATAGGAGTTAGAAGTGAGAGGCTTAGCGGGAATCAAACCCAGGGCTATCCTTATAGGGATGCGATGCGACGCCGTTCGGGTGGTCTTGAGTTCTCGGTAAGCTCATCCCTTTTATTGTTTCTGTTGTTTAATTTTCTACTTAATTATTTCTCAGGAGTGTCAGCCCCATAACTATTTATTATATTATTTACTAAAATGTGTTCGTCTGTTTTGTTGTATTGTAAAAACAAATTTTACTTTTCGTTTATAATGAAATAATAAAATGAACATATTATAACGTAACTGCATCGTACTCTAATACGGCACTCTATAACGTAACAGTATTGTACTCTAATACTGCACACTAATAATTATCATAATTAATGGAACAAGCATGTACAGTGCTATATTAAGATTAATGGGATTACTGTCGTAAGTACGAAAGGTGGTAAGTCGCGTATGTAACCGCGCCGCCACCTTCGCACAATCAATCCATTCTCAACACAACCACGGCCTATCATTTTATCCGCCATTACAGTGTTACTCAGTTCTAAAAATAGAACACTAACCATATCTACTGATGAGATAGAAAAAATCCGTGCAAAGGTGCGTTGTCGGCAGGATATATGGCATTGAGAAAAGTCTAACTATACCATACAATCCGCATAGTAATGATCAGTGCGAGCTGTTTAACAGAACATTGCGTGATCTCCTGAGACCACTTTCCACAAATGAGAAACGGAGATGATAGTCTGACCATCGGGGAGAGGTCCTTGCAGTCTTCAATTCAACTCCTCATGCATCCACAGGTTATTCCTTTTACTACCCTTTGTTTGGGAGGGAGCCGAAAATGCCTATCCATTTTATACTAGGCCATTCATCTGATGAAGAACTAGCAACCATTGACCAGTGGCTCGAAGGTGACATGACCAGGCTACGAGAGGCGCACCTAAGAGCAGAAGCACAGTTGCAGAAGTCAGCTACAGTCAGGAAAGAGAGATGTGACAAGTTGCTGCGTTCTATTCCCCTGCAGGTGGGATACTTTCTGAGGAAGAGCACTACGCTGAGAGGTCACAGTTCGTGACATGTGGTCAGAGGAAGAGTACATCGTTGTTCGTGTTTCCACAATGACAGGAGGTCCATACCTTATCCAAAGAGCCGATAGAGAGGGACCGAGCATTAGAGTCACTGGCGATAAAGTCCACGAACACTGTCTGAGTGTTCTATTGTAATAAATTTTGTTCCACGTCAGCGTAATTTTGTGATCAATCAATAGTGACAACCACTTTCATGAGATCCTAAATTAAGTTTTCTTAGTGCGTGGGTGTGAGATAGCCAAAACGACATGTATTGACACTCAACCATCTTAGCACCAGTCATATATACGCCATAATTTGAGGAGAGTCAGTATTAATGTGATGTAAGTCTTGCATACATAATTATTATCGCTTTATTTCGCGCAAAAGAGCAATTGGTACAAGGCAACTAATATAAGCTTGTGTATTGGGCTGCCAACCTCATCATGTCAAACAATATGATAAATAAACCACCGCTGCCAGATCACGTGAGACTGGGGCACGTATCCTGCAAGGTGGCCAACTGCAATGGTAGCTACATGCTCTGTAAGGTGGTCAACTGCAATGGTAGTTACATGCTCTGTAAGGTGGCCAACTGCAATGGTAGCTACATGCTCTGTAAGGTGGCCAACTGCAATGATAGCTACATGCTCTGTAAGGTGGCCAACTGCAATGGTAGCTACATGCTCTGTAAGGTGGCCAACTGCAATGATAGCTACATGCTCTGTAAGGTGTGCAAAAAAAATGATGATATCGAGTAAAGTGAAGACATGAGAAAATGGACAACAGCAAACATGGGCACACTGCTCAGCCCTTGTCAGGCTAATAATAACGTGCCATAAACTTGACGCTATTGTCGGCTCACAGAAGCTTTCTTAGGGGACGCTCAACCCAGTTTGGGAAACGTTGTCATAGGCAAATGAATTGTCGGCTCACAGAAGCTTTCTTAGGGGACGCTCAACCCAGTTTGGGAAACGTTGTCATAGGCAAATGAATTGTCGGCTCACAGAAGCTTTCTTAGGGGACGCTCAACCCAGTTTGGGAAACGTTGTCATAGGCAAATGAATTGTTGGCTCACAGAAGCTTTCTTAAGGGACGCTCAACCCAGTTTGGGAAACGTTGTCATAGGCAAATGAATTGTCGGCTCACAGAAGCTTTCTTAGGGGACGCTCAACCCAGTTTGGGATACGTTGTCATAGGCAAATGAATTGTCGGCTTACAGAAGCTTTCTTAGGGGACGCTCAACCCAGTTTGGGAAACGTTGTCAAAGGCAAATGAATTTTCGGCTTACAGAAGCTTTCTTAGGGGACGCTAAACCCAGTTTGGGAAACGTTATCAAAGGCAAATGAATTGTCGGCTTACAGAAGCTTTCTTAGGGGACGCTCAACCCAGTTTGGGAAACGTTGTCAAAGGCAAATGAATTGTCGGCTTACAGAAGCTTTCTTAGGGGACGCTCAACCCAGTTTGGGAAACGTTGTCATAGGCAAATGAATTGTCGGCTCACAGAAGCTTTCTTAGGGGACGCTCAACCCAGTTTGAGACACGTTGTCATAAGCAAATGAATTATCGGGTCATCGAGGCTTTCTTACGGGACACTCAACCCAGTTTGGGAAACGTTGTCATAAGCAAATAAATTGTCGGTTTGCCTCAGGGATGGTCATAATTGTGTCTGATTGTATCCTGGGGACATAACTATATGGGGTTTGAAGAGCAATTATGTGATTGTAAACCTTTTCTTATTCTGGAATCTCCAGGGTAAAAGAATAAGAGAGAGAGAGAAAGAGAGAGAGAGAGAGGGGCGGAGGAGAGACAGGAAAAAAACACACATAGAGAAGGAAATTGGGGACAAACATGAAAGGTCTTGAACAGACGGTCCTGGTCAGGAAGACCTGGTGTAAATTTGTTGAAGACCTGTGCTCCATTGGGAGCTGACAGATGATGATGATGAAGTTGTGGTGATAATAATGATGATGTTGTTGATGGTGATGATGTTATTGTTGATGGTGATGATGTTTTTGTTGAGGGTGATGATGTTATTGTTGATGATGATGTTATTGTTGATGGTGATGATGTTATTGTTGATGATGATGATGTTATTGTTGTTGATGATGCTGTTGATGATGATAATGCTGTTGATGATGATGATGTTGTTGATGATGTTATTGATGATGATGATAATACTGTTGATGTTGATGATTGTGCTTGTCATGATGATGATATTAATGATGATTATGATGATGTTGCAGATAATTATGATGATGATGATGATATTTTTTATGATTATGATGATGATAGATAATTAGTAATGTTAGGTAGCAGTAATAAAATTTAGCATTAATGGTAGAAAATAATATTATACAGAAATAGTAACGGTAGTTCACAGTAATACAAAGTAGTAATGGTGGATAGTTGTAATGTAAAGATGTAGCCGTGGTAGCTAGCTGTACTACATAGAAGTAGTAATGACAGGTAGCAGTAAAGCAAAGTAGGTAGCAGTGTTTAATTATATTATAACAGTGTAGCAGTATCATTAGTAGCGGTAGTACTAAATAACAGTAATAGTAGTCAGCAGTAGTACTAAATAACAGTAATAGTAGTCAGCAGAATTAACAAATAACAGTAATAGTAGTCAGCAGAATTACCAAATAACAGTAATAGTAGTCAGCAGTAGTACCAAATAACAGTAATAGTAGTCAGCAGTAGTACCAAATAACAGTAATAGTAGTCAGCAGTAGTACCAAATAACAGTAATAGTAGTCAGCAGTAGTACCAAATAACAGTAACAGTAGTCAGCAGTAGTACCAAATAACAGTAATAGTAGTCAGCAGTAGTACCAAATAACAGTAATAGTAGTCAGCAGTAGTACCAAATAACAGTAATAGTAGTCAGCAGTAGTACCAAATAACAGTAATAGTAGTCAGCAGTAGTAATCAAAAGTAGTAATGATTCTTAAAAGTAGCACAGAATAGTAATCAGTATAGAGAACCATGTTGATTATGGAACCACAAATTATAAACCAAGGAATATAACCAGCCCAACCTACTAAACATGCTGTAAATGTCTCCTACGAATGGTTGCACATATTGCTGGCAATCTCAAACCACTAAACATGCTGTAAATGTCTCCTACGAAGGGTTGCACATATTGCTGGCAATCTCAAACCACTAAACATGCTGTAAATGTCTCCTACGAATGGTTGCACATATTGCTGGCAATCTCAAACCACTAAACATGCTGTAAATGTCTCCTACGAATGGTTGCACATATTGCTGGCAATCTCAAACCACTAAACATGCTGTAAATGTCTCCTACGAAGGGTTGCACATATTGCTGGCATGCTCAACCCCACTAAACATATGTAACAGTAAGGCCTACTACTCCAGCATTATCCGTGCCCAATGAAATAAGTTCATACATTTTAGTAGCACCAATCGAAACCATCGACGGTGGCAAGAACCCACACCACCTGACAGCTAACTAAAATTTGTGAAAAGAAATCCTAAGGGAGGTTCCGAATAGAAGGCCTCGGCGAAGGTTGTGTCTGTACATGTGTGTTGAGAAGCCATGTTTGTGCGGTCTCATCTATGCAGAACAACCAAGACATTTATAAGTTTTGATTCTTGAAGTTCTTCAAAATGAAGTTAGGTTGTGATAAAGTTTAACGCTATCATTCACAGAACAGAATAACGACAGTCGCTATATTCTGAACTAGGAGAAAAGACTAAGTAAGATAGTAACTGAAGTAAGTACATCTCGATTTTTCAGTCCCCTGCTAGAATTTATTTTGTTAGGGGAAGAAACCGAAGAACTGCTATAAATCAGTTGAAAGGTCAGAAGCTGGAGAGAAGTATTACATTTAAGTAAGAAAACAGAGGCTTAACTACTTTTACTGAACTTTATGGAAAAGAAGGTCAAGGTAACTTAGGTCATGAACCACACGGGATTTTTTTGTATCTCACACACTTATGGAGAGAGACGGTAAAAATACTGGTACATATAGAAACCAGCTTCAAATGAAAGAAATTGATCTGGTACCAGCTGCATTTGTTCATTATGTTTTATGTAAATAAACAATGTTATTTGACTCGGCTGAATTCTGCAGATTTTGTCAAGTATAGTTCAAAGTTACAGCTCTATTAATTAGTACACCACCATAGCACACAATAAAAACTATCGAGAGACGAACGAACCTGTTATACCTCTACAAGAATAAACATCTCTAGCGGACGGCTAGTAAACTAACTTGTCAGATAGTAAGAAGCAATACTATACCTGCAATCTGTCACACAGTATTTACACAGAACTGACCCGATCATTAACGACTTACCCACAGACACATAATCCGTAAATAGCGCGGTCACACATGCTGTAAATGTCTCATACGAAGGGTTGCATATATTGCTGGCAAGCTCAACCCACTAAACATGCTGTAAATGTCTCCTACGAAGGGTTGCACATATTGCTGGCAAGCTCAACAAATAAAACAACGTGTTTTAGAAAACACGACAGCAAGAGAATAAATAGGGATTTGGCGCAGACTTCATACAAGATGGTCAATTGCAGTGGTTGTCCAATGCTGCTAATACTAGAAGTAAAATAGGAACTACAAGAAGGGCTGTATCATTGTGTTGCCAGTTGTAATAGCTAATTCATTTCATTATCGTAGAAGTAGACACTGCCCAAAAATCGTTGGAGACAGTAGAACACCATCTACTACTGTACCCTGCAGTCCAGGGAATGATACAACTCCTCCTACCATACATCCATTGAGAATACACTTCATGGCAAAACAAAACATCTTATTCGAACTGCGCAGTACCACATAATGTCATGAAGGTCATCAATGGATGACGCTCAGTGACAGCGGATCAAAGTCAAGTCAAAGTCAAGTCAAAGTCAAGTCATTTCATTATTTATCCTTTAGTTCTCTTACACCCACAGCCTTTCAACCAATTATTGTTAAGCACTTCTGTTCTGTGCCTTTTATTCGAGACTTTTCTATGTCTTTTGCATGCCTCTCATGTCTATCCCAATCTTCTCTTCTCTGCGTTTTTTTCGGTCTTTTTTTAAACCTCTCATGCCATGGTGATTCCAGAACAAAAATTGCCTTGCAATACTATCAAAAGGTTTCCTCAGTGTGTGCCTTATCCACCGCGTGCGCCGCCTTCTCCATTCTTAGTGCACTGGCACTTGTCTGGTTTTTGTTTGTTCCATATTAGTGATCTTGTCAAATCACTTTAACCTTTATAATTTGACGCAAGCACATATTTATGAAAGTCGTAATGGCTAATCCTAGTTGTTGTTGTTGCTGTTGTTGTTGTTGTTGTTGCTGTTGTTGCTGTTGTTGAACTAGGGCTGCTGAGCTTCTCGCTCTTTAGCAGCCAACACCAAGATGAAGACTCCTTGGTATTATCTACACTGTAGATCTAGGCTTTTCCTGTGGCTTTTCTGCCATTCTCAAATGTGTTGAGTTGAAGTCATGAGCTCCAGTTTCTCCAGCTTGGCTTGCATTTAAAGGATCGTCACATCTAGTCCCAAGCTAGGAGTAAGAAGTGTGGGGCATACTGTGCATTCCCCGCCATCCAAGGGGGCTCTTCAACTATGCAGCGCTAAAGTACTGTACTCTGGTTCGCGGCTCTCCCAAGGAATTGTCACGTCCTGCACAGAGCCACTTCTCAGCTTCCCCTGCCTACCACTGGGTTCACTAGTGAGATCCTTCTGCATGCAGTCAACCAAGTGAAAGCTAAAGAATTACGCCTGGGGCTCAAGTGACTTCTCCAAGCTTAGTGTGCAATGCTGTATTCTCAACAGGTTTCACCACAGGCGGAATCTCTGGAAGTGTGTGGATGATTTCAAGAGTCAATGAGGATGCAATTAGCCTCACAGACAGAGGTTCACTTCCACGTACGTATAGTGTAGCATTGTGCATAGCTGGTGGTCATAGAATGATGACTCCAGATCTGCCTCCATGCATGGCTAATCCCAAGTCAAGTATAGAAGTTTATTTTTAAACACTTAGAAAACATTTACTTCCTATAACTCAGAGGTTTTCAAACTGTGCGTCGCGGCTCCCAGGGGCGTCGCGGCCCTCGGCTAAGGGCGTCGCGGTGGCTTGGGAAAAGTGTTGGGCTCGATATTATGAGGCAAGGTCCATCAATAAATATAGATCTTCTTAGTATAGAAAGGAGCCGCGGTGATTTATGCACAGGTCAAGGGAGCCGCGGACCAAAAAAGTTTGAAAACCTCTGCTATAACTCATTTATTTTACGACTTAAATTACAGAAAACATTGCCAGATTTGTTATCCCAGCCCTTACAATTTACCCACAAAAAAAAAAAACAGTAAACGAATTCCTTTAACACGTAAACTCTGGCACATACTTCTTACAAACGTAACTCAAACAGAGAAGAGTTTATAGTTGTTAGTTTATGGCGCTAGAAATTATAACACGCCTCTAAGGATTACTCCTCCTTTCAGACTTACTTGCTCGTGACGTAATCAAACAGAATAAAGTATGTCGGGAAATAAATACGTCATGTAATCAGAAACGACACGAGGCTCTAAGTGAGAGCAAAGCGGCAGTTACTCTGGGAACGAAAAAAATTTATTTAGTGGTTTTGTTTTCCTCTTCACGCTAAATACGTTTTTGATATCTTTTATCGTTTTCCCAGAATTCACTTGTGTATCCTTAATGACATCATTTTGATTCGACTTTGGAAAAAGCAGTGAAGGGGAGAGCATTAACTGGTTAAAAACTTACTTGTTAAATCGTTTCGTGTTATGAAGTTGTAGAGTTCTTGTCTCTCTCTCTCTCTCTCTCTCTCTCTCTCTCTCTCTCTCTCTCTCTCTCTCTCTCTCTCTCTCTCTCTCTCTCTCTCTCTCTCTCTCTCTCTCTCTCTCATGTCTCTGTGTTTTTCTAGAACCATCCAAAAAGGAATTTAAGACAAACAAAAAGCAGGGAAGAAAATGCGCTGTCAAAAATATAACACGATTAACAGCGAGCAAAGAAAAGGGTGAATGAAGGAAAAACATGTTTACTTGAAAGAATTTGACAGAAAGAACTAAACAGGGTCTGTTTTGACAGAGGAAAATGAAGAAAAACTGAATTCGCAAATATGAGACTTCGGCCAATTATGCTGAGATACAAAATGAAGAAAAACAGTGAATTTATAAACGTTGTTCACTCATTTATGTGCTGCTTTCGTCTCTCCCTCATGCTTAGATAGTTATGAATTCACTCACTCACTCACTCACTCACTCACTCACTCACTCACTCACTCACTCACTCACTCACTCACTCACTCACTCACTCACTCAATGATTGTCCATCTCAATCACTATCTCATTCATTCACTCACGCATTCACTTACTCCCATGAACGCTCACTTATTCATCCCCTCTCTCTCTCTCAGTCAGCCTTTCCCTCCATTCCATTACTCACACACTGACACATTCACTCACACTCAAACATGCTCACTTACCAACATACACACTGACTCACATGTATTCACTCACCCAACAATTCACAATAAAACCGCCCTAAAGCATATGCGAAAGTATCCAGTTCTATTTACATAATGTCAGACATACGCCACTGTCTTAACATTCTAGCATAGACCACCCTCATGAGCATAACTGTTTTTACGACTTTGACAAGCCTGTTTTCTTGTACATTTTTTATGTGTACTATGTAGACTAATGGAGGTGAGGGAACACAGAAGTAGAATGATAGACACAACCGTGAAAACAGACAAAAACTGTCACAGAAGGAACAATAAATGAAACAAACCACGACTCAGATTCACTAAGTATATACCAGGCTTCTAAACTTCTGACATTTGGAGAAAGAATTTAGATTGTTCTTCAGTCAGATAAATTCTTGGATGGTCTGTAGAGACCACCTGATAAACGATTAACCTGGTTAATGGCATGAACATCTGTTGCTATTGTGTGTGCATGTGTGTGTTTGTGCGTTTTGTATTTTGTTTCTAAGAGAAGGGATGGGGCAGGCGTGGAGTAGAGCTCCATTTCGTCGTTAGCTTAATCTGTTTTAGTGCGGCGTTAAAAAAAAAAAAATTGTTGCAGATTGCTGAAAACTTGTTCGAATTGTTGTTTTTGTTTGTTTTTTGTTTTTGTTTTGTTTTGTTTTTTTTTTAAACGTGTAGCTACTTTTCTTCGCAGCACGCCCCTTTTACATCCAGTGATTTAAATGGGTATTTTTATGGAAACTCTTCCACTTTTGATTAAAGTTTTATAACTATGTTCAATTCTTCGTGCTTTTATTTTTACTGTTTTTATCATTTACTGTTTTATCGCAGTCGTCATCGGTTTTCTTCATTGTCATTTAAGATCCCTATTTCTGGTAATCCTTCACGTAAATGTTCTCTTTAGACTAATAAATTCACTGAAAATAGTTCTTAGTAACCCCCCTTGAAGTGCTAACATTACAAGGGGTTTCACTCTATATTTTACTAGTCTGAAGAGAACCTTTACCTATTTAATTTGTTTCCATATTTTTCTGTTTTCTTTTAACCATTTTTCATTTTTTTCGCTAAATCTATGAGGCTCCTTCACAACGTTCATTTAACTTGTCAATGTGTGCCAGATACTGATTTGTTGGGGTCGTTGACATTTGATGTCACGCATTTTTTGTCATTTTAACCGCTGCTCTGTCATTGTCACATTTCGTCAGAAAAATCCAGTCCCCACTCTCGTGTGCCGTTACATAATTCTTACCCCCTCCCTACAATTTTTAACACTGAAAAGAAAGAATGTAATAGAATGTAAATTAACTAACTAGTGCAGGCGAAATTACAATTTTCAAGTAAAATATTGTTAATTAATCAAGCTTTACAAACGTCTTCCATTACATGTTCCGCGCCCTTGAACGAGACAGAGCCCAATCTTTGCTCTACCCAACTAAATGCATTTGCATCACCACCACTTACACACACACACACACACTCACACACACACACACACACCCACACCCACACACACACTTACACCCCCCCACACACACACACGTAAATATTCACGCCGATCCGAATACAATCCATCAGGTTGTGTGTCTTGAATCTCATCGGACTGTTGTCGGGATGGTGATAACTTTCTATTGTTTTAAAATCTAACTTTAATCAACTGTGCAGTTATTTAGCCCTCATTTTGTTTTTTGAGGTGTGTATTACATTATATTTTTTTAAAAAAGAAATATGTAGTTAAAAACAATTTAAACCAGTTAAAGATTATCACAATTATTCGATATATCAGGAGAGATTATAATATTAATAAAAGCCGTCCATGAGGGAGTTGTTAACCATTGCCCATAAAGCAGACCATCAAGATGGAGATAACAACATTTATTTTATGAAAGAAACGATCCTCACTTGTATTTGTTATCTAATGTCACATTTCTTTTTAACTCCCTTCTCCCTTTTCACCTATCAACACACTTCGTCACAGAATTGTGGACCCACTCCACCCTCCTATGTGGACGACTCCCATTGATTGTCACGTTTGGTTGAGGTCAGGAGACAAGAAGGTGGTGGGATGCTGGGAAGAAAGCTACAGTTGAAAGACGTGAATCATTAACAATACTGGCTTTGTTTATTATTTAAACTTCTGGACAGAATTCATCTGTGTTAGTTTGAGCGATATGTGAATTAGTGTGACCGATGTGGTGTGTATTAGTGTAAGCGATGTGGTGTGTGTTAGTACAAGCGGTGTATGCGTGTGGGTTACTGCGAGCCACTTATGTACGTATGTAATGTGAGAATATTATCAGATTATTCAGTTTCAAGGGACACAACCGCCACATATTTCAGGCCTCACAGAAGGTGGAACCATGTCTACGATCAATGCCAGAACCGGCGGATGTAAGAATCATCAATGCCAGACTAGACTATAATTTACCGCTTCCAGCACGCAACTTTATGAAGGTCAATATTTAATGTTGTCATGGCTTACATTTCAACACGGCTTTCATGTTCAAGCAAATTTCAACGTGAACAAACTATTACTTTTAATAAATCAATCAATACTCTTTACCTCCCCAAGGAGCATAGGCCTTCAAAGAACACATACCTAGTTCTCTTGTCACCTGTGCTCTTTTTGCTGCGTGACCTAATGAAGGCAGTAATTCTTCTGTGGCCATTTCATTATCTTCCATTTTATCGGATCTTTGTAGCTAAACTCATCATGATTTATGGTCAATGGTTAAAGAAGTATTAAGAGATTGAAAGGCTCTTTCAATGGGTGTTCAATGTTTTTTCAGGGTGCAACGCGCGTAGTTTTAATATTTTCCTGAAAATGCACCATGAAAAGATTGCAAGATGTGCTCATTCTTTTAATGTGTTCAATTTAGCAATCACTGTGCAATGTGTCTTTTTCCGTATTTTTCCGAAAATGTCCGGAATTTTTTTATTGTTGTTACAGACTTTTGGGAAAGACATTTAGCATACTAGGGATTAGGTGAGTAACAGTACTAGTTCTGGTATCTACCTGTCTTCTTCTTGCAAATTTGCCTTCAACTTGTTTCTCCCATTAAGGTTTCCAACAAGTTTTTGTGTCTTGTTGTATTTGAGCAAATTATGATGTCTGACTTTGATCTCGTTCATTAATTCTCTTTTCATATCTAGCTTTTATTTTAGGACTTTCAAATTTGTTCTGCTCTTTCCATGACATGTACCCCTTGTTCTAAATATCCATATTTCAAGGGCCTCAAAATAGAATACAAATATAATTTAGGCTCTTGGATTGCGTAAATAGGGTTAATTTAGAATCTCGACTTATTTATAGAAATGAAAACTGGCCCACATTAAAACGCTGTTGATTTAAAGGTTAATGACAGTTCTGTTAGACAAAAAAAAAAAAAAAAACCTCAGCAAACTCTGCGATATGGCATGCACACGGTTTTTCCGGCATGCACATTAGCCATTGTGTCGCCAGTGCGACCAATTATCTGAGAGCAAACACGCCAATCAGCAGTAATGACTTAACCGTCGAAGATCAAAGCGGGCCAGAATTTACTGGCTAGGAGAATCAAAACGGGTTGACCCAAACAATTGCTGTTGGTTATCTGAAGCAGATAAATGACGGTCAAAATAATTGTTTGTAAAAACAATAGCAGTTAACAATCTTTTTATTTCTGTCTTTTTCTTTCCTTTTTATTTAGCTTTTTTCCCCAACTAAAAATTATGTGGGAGATAACGAACATTTCTGCATTTCTATCATTGTTACTTTAAAAAAAAAAAAAATTAAAAGTTACAGTATTTCATAGCAGATACTGTCATAGGGGAGTGATGTGTTAGAGACGTCACCATATGCAGACCAGATTTTTTTATGAGACGGGGTGATCAGTTCCGTTCCTTGCGGTTTTTTTGTGTGTGGTACCTAGTCGAACTCGAAAGCAAAGTCAGATACCCATTTTGGGTAGACTGGATCATGACGCTACCAGGTTTTGATCCAGGAATCCAATAACTTTGCCACGACAGGAAACCGCTTTAACCATCATTTATTAATAGTGTTATTATTATTGTTGTTAGTGTTATTATTATTGTTGTTAGTATTATTATTATTATTATCATCATCTCAGCTCGTAACCCGTCATGGGTCGTAGGGGTGCCATGGTGGAAGCATCAGCAGACAGGGTCCTCCACTGCTCTCTATCCTCAGCAATGCGTACAAGTGTGGAAAAACCGTGCCCTGCCCATTCTTTGATGTTATCAGCCCAGGATTTTCTCTGCCTTCCTCTTCTCCGTTTACCTTCGACTGTTCCCTGAAGGATCGTTTTCGAAAGGGAGTCATGACGAGTTACATGCCCAAACCAGGCAAGCTTTCGACGTTTCACTATTGACAAAAGTGGTTCTTGGTGGCCTGCATAGGTGTTTATCTTCTCTCTAACATAGACATTTGTTTTGTGCTCTTTATAGCAAATGCGCAAAATTCTTCTATAACATTTATGCTCGAAAGCCTGAATCCTTCGCTCCGTATCTGCAGTGAGTGTCCAGCCCTCACACCCATACAAGAGAATAGATAATACAAGTGATTTGTATAATTTGATCTTCACAGGAAAACTGATGTTACTTTTCCAGATCACATTCAACCTTGTCATGGCAGCTGAGGCCATCTCAAGTCTTGTCTTGATTTCTTTACTTGATCTTCTGTTAAGGTCAAAGGGGAATGATACGTACTATACTGATTATACAGTGTGAATTCAGGGTTGTAGCACTTGTCGGCTTGTTTAATTGTGAGTTGTTTAAAGATTTATATGTTAGAAAACAGAGTGTACAGAAAGCGTGTGAGCGCTGGTCATGTAGTGATCCTGTACTGGTTTCGGCCGGCTGTGAATAGCTCACGGCTAGTCCGTGAACAGCCGGGTCCGGTGTCTGTTTTTGTGCGGGAGATGTGTCATCCCGTGGCAGTCTAAGTTTGGGCGGGTGACTGGAGAGTCAGCCCTGTATCTTGTGTGTGTTCCCAGGGTAGTGTTCGGGAACGATATTTGGCCATTTTTCGAGGTATACTAGTACTTGCCTATTTAGGTGTGTTTATCTGCAGATAAGATGTGATAATTCTGCAGATAAGATGTAATAAGGGAAAATAAGAGAAGATAAGGTGTACTTTATGTTAAGGACATGTTCTGAGGCCTTGGTGTCTACAGGCCGATGTGTTGGATCATATTTATCTCCCTGATAGATTTCTATTGTGCAGGAACGGCGCTAGGAGATAGTAAGGCCATTGTTCCTTATGGAGGGAGAGTTTTCTGGAGATTATAAGGCCAGGAGTTGTGTAGGCCAGATTACTTATAGACTACAGAGCGGACAGTCTTTTGAGTATATATAGATTTAAGGATCCATGAACAGATATCAGAGTTATTGAAGAGATTATAAGGCCAGGAGTTGTGTAGGCCAGATTACTTATAGACTACAGAGCGGACAGTCTTTTGAGTATATATATAGATTTAAGGATCCATGAACAGATATCAGAGTTATTGAAGAGATTATAAGGCCAGGAGTTGTGTAGGCCAGATTACTTATAGACTACAGAGCGGACAGTCTTTTGAGTATATATAGATTTAAGCCTGGGTGGCGTTTTGTAACTGCAGTGTCAGCAGTCGTTCTGGTGGAACATTAGAACTGCTAGTATATATATAGATTTAAGCCTGGGTGGCGTTTTGTAACTGCAGTGTCAGCAGTCGTTCTGGTGGAACATTAGAACTGCTAGGATATATAGATTCAAGCCTGTATGGCGTTTTGTTAACTGCAGGGGTATGCAGTCGTTGAGGGAGTCCTATAGATGTACGCCTGTGTGGCGGGTTTTGTAACTGCAGTGTCAGCAGTCGTTCTGGTGAATTTACTGATGTAACATTAGAACTGCGATGTAAACAGGGTTTACATCATACTGAACAGCTGTAACATTCTGCGCAATTGATTATTATTGATTTTTGTGTATCCTGATGTACCTGTGTAGTGTATCGTATTGGATTGATGTTGCTGTGTAAATAAATGATGTGCTGTCAATTGGAAATGAACACTAGTCTGATTCGTTGATCTAGGCTTGACAGTACAGGGTGAGTGACTGTACCCTTCATATCACTCACTACAGACTTTATACACAGGGACAATACAGAGCTAACCTATTATCTGCTCTGTGTGGGCGCATGTACTACAACAGTCTAATCACTTCAACAGAGAGATACTTTACAAAATATACATCAACAGAACTTTATCAATTACCCGGTGATAGACTTTATCACCATTTGTATACCCCACCATTTATCGACTATAACATTTGGTGGGCCAACCTTACGGGCGTTAGACCCATGACTTCGCGTTGTAAGATTGTTTCTACGGAACTTTGACCTGTTTAAGAGTGTGCCCTGTGTGTGGCATAATTTACTAAGAAGTTCTCGCATTGGCAACGGTAGTTAGCCCTATATGGGCGTGGCTTGGATTTAGAATGCCTGTTCTTACTGCTACATTGTTAAGAAACAAAGACGAATTTTCTACAGTTTTGGTGTCGATCGTGACCTGTAATCGGCAAAGCCTCTACTATACACAGACAGTTGTGTGTCACTCATGACCTGTAATAGGTGACACGGTGAAGCGTCTTGTGTTTACATGCCTCCATATGACATTTCCGCAACGTTTCCAGTTCTACGTTTCGGAGGGAAATTTTCAAGTAAACTTTGACATGGTTATGGCGACCTATCCTGATTCGTCATCAGCGATATCTGCATTATGAGAATTGCAGTATGTTCCAGTTTTATATGCAAGTTCGAAATATCACGTAACTCTTTCCAACAAGAGTGACAGACAGTGTACCTTCGCGACGACAGAGGGAACAAGTGGGTAGCTTGCACTGTTTCCAATTTCCAGTGCTGTGTACGAACACATAGCATATTGTTTCAATGACCTGGAGTGAGAGTTGTCGACGAGTGCAGTACCTGTGCCTGCACCTTTCAACATGAGAGTCTACTTATGTTCTATCATCTTTGATGTTGATGCCCATCGATTGTAATGGGAAAGGACGAAATCAGTTACTATTTGCAAGATAAGTGGTTTTCTTGTTGTGGAAACTGTGTTTATGTATGTATGCTATCAAGTCTTCTCATATTGCTCATTATGAATTATATTAACTGGTTAATATAGGATTTAGTGCATAATTGATTGTTGCTATGTAACATAACCTTATTAGAATTATAAGTGGTCTAAAAATATAGTACATTCAACGATTGAATCACCATGGATTGTGACATTAATCCAGGCGATATGAGGCCTATGTTGAGGTTTGCATTAGTAGATGGTAGGGATAATGAACGATTGAGAGGCTCACGACTTGAAGCATGGGTGTTGGACGATTTTTTGATGAATGCGGCTAGATCCTTAGAGTTGTTTGCTGAAGATAATTTTCGGTTTGATCATAATTTGATAATGGCTAAAGATTTGGTGGAGTTGATACAGCACCTTCGTGTGTTTTTGTATCAGTATAGGAAGGTTGAACACGGACAGATTGTGCAAGGTATATTAAAAATAATCCGCAACGGTGTTTCTGACGTGCAAAAAAGGGAATTGGAGAATGAGAAACAAACAAGAGTAAACAAACAGAGTTCTCTACAGGAAAGAGATAAGTTTTTACAGGATAGTGCTGAAAAGAATAAACTTCAAGAAACAGTGTCTAGGCTCACAAGTGAGTTACAGAAATCAAACTTGGAGCTTGCTAGTGTGAAAGCAGCATTAGACTCTGAATGCAGTAAAGTTAAAAACTTAGAAGTTCAGATAGGAACTAAAGATGGCGAGATTAGTAATCTCAAGCAGGAGATTGAAAATAAGAGAGAAATGTATGAGAGGTTAAAGATTGATAGCAATGTAAGTGAGAAGAAGTATATAGATATGCTCCATGATGTGTTGAATGATAATGATATTCTCAGTAGCCAACTGAAGGAAAAGAATAACGTATCTTCCGAGAAGATTAATGAGTTGAGAGCACAAGCTGCTAAAGTTGGGCTTCAGGCTCAGGTGGCCCTTATTCAGCCACATTTAGAAGACATGCAAAAGAAGAGATTAATGAAATTGGAACCACAGAGGAGAACAAATAGAGAAAATGATGATAAGGAGAGATTAGAAGAGTTAACGATGTACAAAAGGAAAATGACTGATATTGAGAAATTACTCATGTAGGAGAAGAGTAAGCTTTTAACGTCTAATGACTTAATTAAGAAACAAACTGAAGACATCTCACTTAGAAATGCTGAGATTAGTGATCTGAGAAATAGAGTTAATGGTTTGGTGGATGTTATTTTAGGCATCAAGGGGTTGTCTACTGTCAATGTTGACAATAGTAGACAGAAGGTTGCTTATCAACAAGTAAAACAAGCAAAGATCCAGCCCTATACATTCTTTGCTGAGACGAAAATCGAACATGATGGACGGAGATCACTACGTGGCAAATACAATTTCCCACGTACTACTTCTGGTAACATTACTGACTCGTGGCGTCAGGCCAGCAAAGATAATTCTGCTATAACAGTCAGTTCTATAGATTGCAAAAAAAATGGAGATAAATTTCAAGGCAGATCTAAAAAGACCAACCATTATTCTAATTATGGAAATACTGATAAACAAATAATAAGGGACAAAGCTATTAGTAAGACTTGTACCCAAAATAAAACTCAACATGTTGATAACCATAAGAATTTAGTTATCACTGGTACTGATCAATTTAGTAAGCATATTGTCACAAAGGAGAATAGAAACAGTTGTGGTGAAAGAAATAACTACAATAAAGGTTATCAGCCTTATAATGATGGTTCTAGAACACAACAAAATCCATCGGTTAGATATTTTTATAGAGGTAGAAATACTAATCATAATAATGTTGCACAACAAAAGAACAATCTTGGTTGTAAACAAGGTAACAGTAAGGGTATTGTTTCAAATACTACTGCTTGTTATGCATTTTGAGTTCTAGAGAATATCTCGTTGTGTTTGAGTAGGATTTTATTTCAGCTTACTGTTGTGATGACCTTCATTTCTGTCAGGATGTCTTATCCTTCTGTGTTATCTGCTGTGTGACGAGGAAATGATGGCATCATATAGAAACCAGACGTTTTCACTGCCACACGTTTGGGTAAATGTAAGACTAACTTTCCGTTTTACTTCAATAAATCTCACAAGTTGATTGAAATAGACATTTTCGTTTGTATTTTCCCACAGTATTCGGCTTTGCGTTAAGAATCTTCGCACCGAAGTTATTTTTTACTGTGAGAGGAATGTGGGTCAACCTGTGACCAGGTGTCTAGTCAAGCGCAACCCAGCCAACCTGTTGACACGGTGTTGTATGACATCACCCCGTGCGGTTTACAGAATGCTATCGAGGACCGCGGATTTGTGACCTATTTATTTTTTTGTTTGTTTAGGAGTTAGTTTAAGATTGCTATAGTGTTTTTTACACTTAATTTATTTTTTGGATAATGAATTACTGTATTGTATAGTAACTTACGTTACATAATGTCTTAGGTATTGTGTATGTTCATATGTATGCACTGTTGTGACTGTCATTATTTACATGATTGTTTTGTTGATAAACATTGCATGTGTTATGATTGCAATGAAATGATGACATATCACTTTGTAGTGACTTATCTTTAATTTTTGTAATGAGATTGTGGATTTGTGATTTTTTCATACGCTAGTCGGAAGACTATTCCACTTAGACCATATTATGTATGACCATAGGTGCTACGTTGTGAAGTTGAAGCAATGATAGTTGATTCATCAAACATTGATATGTTTTGCAGCGTTGGTTCTTAGGAAAATTTTGGATTTGATGAGATTGCCAGCCCTATGCACAAACTCATTAGCGTCGAATATGTGTTAGTTGTTTCAGAGAGTCTTGTTATTCATTAAATTTATTTTTTTTCTTTTCTTTTATTCTGGTGCTATGTCTAATTAATATTACCATATACAGAGGTTATATGTAGTAACTATTGTTTTGTGAAATGTAATTTTGAAACTAAACTTGTATGTGTTAGTTATGATTTTGTATTTGTATTTGAAAACATATTTTGAAATATTGATTTCTGGTTTTTTTTTTTTTGCCATGTATTTTTTTTTTCTGCTGACTTCTGTTTAAATTAGTATGCGTTTATTATGAGTCTACTTAAGTATTGGAATTCTTTTTTGTTAGATGTCATTCATTTGGTTAAAAGATGATTTCATTTTGGTATATTAGTTATAGATTTAATCTAGAAAAAATTAAAATACTATTTTTATTTAACTTAGCTTTAAAGAAACTTTTTTGTACTGTAATTTTTTTTTTTTGGAAATGTATTTTTCTTTGACATTGTTATATTTTTTCTGCGCCAAAGCGCTTAATAAGGTGTAATAATATATGTTGATAGTAATTTTTGTTTTGTTTTGAGATTGTGATAATTTTATATATCGCACTTTTTTGTGTGATGTCTGTGATAAATCATTTTAGTTATGAATAAGTTTTGTAATTTAGCTAAATTATTTATTATGCGTTAGTTACTTGGATTGTTGTTGGGATGTATTGTTGTCGTTTTTCTATGCATTCATCTTTTGAATTCCCTTCTTCCTTTTCGAATGATTCTTCGTTT
Source organism: Oreohelix idahoensis (assembly GCA_024509875.1). Classification (NCBI taxonomy): domain Eukaryota; kingdom Metazoa; phylum Mollusca; class Gastropoda; order Stylommatophora; family Oreohelicidae; genus Oreohelix; species Oreohelix idahoensis. The sequence continues at coordinate 412,543 of JAMPIV010021036.1, read as the reverse complement.
CACTACATTTCTTTGGACGCGGTCTATACTTTGGTTATGCTTCCATGTTTCATCTGGATGTTACTTGATACTAGTTGTATACGTTCACTTCTTACACTTCTTATACTTCCATACTTTGTATTCTTACGTATTGTAATATGGATTAGTATATGTAATTATTAGTGACAGTTCTATGTATTTCATGCAAGGAATTGATTAGCTTAAATGTTACAATTAGGTATTATGGATCTTTCTTCCTATTTCGATTTCTGTGTTGATTTGCTGTGCTGATCATGCTTCTTTTGTTTGATCTTGACTTTACTTTCTATTTATTGTGTTATGTTTGGTCTACAGTAATAATACTTAACTTTGTTTGTAAATGATTATTTCGGTGTATTTGGCAGATTATTATGGGTAATTTGTTTATTGTACACTTGCTTTATTATTTGGCGATGTATTATTTTGACCTTATCATAAAACTATTGTTGTAAGCATATATTAGAGCTTAGCTGACCCCTCATTTGTCGGTGATGTAGTTTTTTTCAAAAAAATGATAAATCATTTTTTTCTCCGGACCGGGTGGTAACTGTTAAGGTCAAAGGCGAATGATACGTACTATACTGATTATACAGTGTGAATTCAGGGTTGTAGCACTTGTCGGCTTGTTTAATTGTGAGTTGTTTAAACATTTATATGTTAGAAAACAGAGTGTACAGAAAGCGTGTGAGCGCTGGTCATGTAGTGATCCTGTACTGGTTTCGGCCGGCTGTGAATAGCTCACGGCTAGTCCGTGAACAGCCGGGTCCGGTGTCTGTTTTTGTGCGGGAGATGTGTCATCCCGTGGCAGTCTAAGTTTGGGCGGGTGACTGGAGAGTCAGCCCTGTATCTTGTGTGTGTTCCCAGGGTAGTGTTCGGGAACGATATTTGGCCATTTTTCGAGGTGTACTAGTACTTGCCTATTTAGGTGTGTTTATCTGCAGATAAGATGTGATAATTCTGCAGATAAGATGTGATAAGGGAAGATAAGAGAAGATAAGGTGTACTTTATGTTAAGGACATGTTCTGAGGCCTTGGTGTCTACAGGCCGATGTGTTGGATCATATTTATCTCCCTGATAGATTTCTATTGTGCAGGAACGGCGCTAGGAGATAGTAAGGCCACTGTTCCTTATGGAGGGAGAGTTTTCTGGAGATTATAAGGCCAGGAGTTGTGTAGGCCAGATTACTTATAGACTACAGAGCGGACAGTCTTTTGAGTATATATAGATTTAAGGATCCATGAACAGATATCAGAGTTATTGAAGAGATTATAAGGCCAGGAGTTGTGTAGGCCAGATTACTTATAGACTACAGAGCGGACAGTCTTTTGAGTATATATATAGATTTAAGGATCCATGAACAGATATCAGAGTTATTGAAGAGATTATAAGGCCAGGAGTTGTGTAGGCCAGATTACTTATAGACTACAGAGCGGACAGTCTTTTGAGTATATATAGATTTAAGCCTGGGTGGCGTTTTGTAACTGCAGTGTCAGCAGTCGTTCTGGTGGAACATTAGAACTGCTAGTATATATATAGATTTAAGCCTGGGTGGCGTTTTGTAACTGCAGTGTCAGCAGTCGTTCTGGTGGAACATTAGAACTGCTAGGATATATAGATTCAAGCCTGTATGGCGTTTTGTTAACTGCAGGGGTATGCAGTCGTTGAGGGAGTCCTATAGATGTACGCCTGTGTGGCGGGTTTTGTAACTGCAGTGTCAGCAGTCGTTCTGGTGAATTTACTGATGTAACATTAGAACTGCGATGTAAACAGGGTTTACATCATACTGAACAGCTGTAACATTCTGCGCAATTGATTATTATTGATTTTTGTGTATCCTGTTGTACATGTGTAGTGTATCGTATCGGATTGATGTTGCTGTGTAAATAAATGATGTGCTGTCAATTGGAAATGAACACTAGTCTGATTCGTTGATCTAGGCTTGACAGTACAGGGTGAGTGACTGTACCCTTCATATCACTCACTACAGACTTTATACACAGGGACAATACAGAGCTAACCTATTATCTGCTCTGTGTGGGCGCATGTACTACAACAGTCTAATCACTTCAACAGAGAGATACTTTACAAAATATACATCAACAGAACTTTATCAATTACCCGGTGATAGACTTTATCACCATTTGTATACCCCACCATTTTCGACATATAACATCTTCCATCACTACATATAGTGGACCCGAGATATTTAAAGGTGTTAACTTCTTCTAACGTTTGCCCATTTAACGTAATGTTGATCGGAACATGTTTCTTATGGCTATTCACCAATATCTTGCTTTTTTCTATATTAATTTCCATCCCATACGTTCTTGTTACTTTCTCCAGTCTAGAGGTAAGGTCTTGAAGTTCTGATTCTGATCCAGCTATCAGATCAATATCATCAGCAAAACGTAGGTTGCACAGAGGTCGGCCTCCAATCGATATGGTTGATTTATAATCGTAGAGAGCCTCCTGCATAATATGTTCTAGATATATATTAAAGAGCACTGGTGACAGGATACATCCCTGGCGAACTCCTACAGTTGTTTTGAAAAATTCTCCAATGTCGTTGCTTGCAAAAACAGCACTGCTTGCGTCCTTGTATAGTCCTTCAATGATATCTATGATGTTGGTATCAAAATTGAATTTTCTCATTACTTGCCATAAGCCTTCATGCCAGACTCGATCGAAGGCTTTTGTGAAATCGATGAAGTTATTATTATAAGTTGACATAAAAGACCAAGAACTGACGTCAAACTTGTGGCGGGTTCGCTATAAACTTGGATTAAACTTGATTTGGCCAATCAAATTCAAATATTTAGCCACATTGATAACTTAATGTTGAAAATACACCACAGAGATGTGCGTTAGAACTCGCCATAAATAACAACACTGAACAACACAGGAATTATCTTGTCATTGAATACAAGGAAAAGAGTAATGAAGTGCTGCTTTTAACCATGTTATTGTGTGGAAGTTATATGCTGGCTGGCAAACACAATGGTGCGACGTTCAATCATAAACCTCTCAGATTCGTTCATCCATTTGGTTAACTGTTCTAGTGGCTACTGGTTCTATAGGTTGAGAACCACTGTTGCTAGTTCTTTATTTTCCACTGTATTCATTATTCTAGCTGTCTATCTTAATTTTGTTCTCATATGTTTATCTGCAACTATTCTAGATGTATCTGGTTAAGGAAACTGGCCTGGTCTTTCGAACACAACACATTTCTCCCACTTGGAAACACTGACATCTCGTCCTCAGGATAATTAAACACTGTCATACACAACCGTGGCAATTATTCGAGATAGACGTCTGGGTGATAGTTCAGTTTTTATGCCACCGCAGAAGCAACCAAGAACATTGGCTTATTACCCGATGGAACTTCTACTCACTACCACATCTAGAAGCTAACTCTTTCATATCTGGGAGCAAACTAACTTAATCTAAAATATCAGCCAAACTCAGTGTTCGACCCAACCCAGTTGGCTGAATGGTGGTTACTTTTGCTGTATAGATATTAAACTGCACCGGTGATAGTGGAGAACCCTGGGGTAGTCCCGGACAAATGCGCAATGGGTCTGATGTTCATGTTCCCAAGCGAAATGCCACAGTTCTCTCAGTTAAGTCAACTGCTATCAATCTGTTTAATCAAGGGTTAACACCGCAAGCCATTACACAGTTCATTCATGTTTGAAAGCCCACACTGTTATAAACATCCTCTTGGTCAATTGCTACAGCAACCGCTTCTCGTTATCCTGGACCCCCTCGTACACATCATAAGCAGAAGTTCCAGCGTTACCCCATGCTACTTTCATTGGCCTATAGCTTCCGAGAGTATCAGGTAGGATCTGTGCATTTTCGAAGTGATTCGTTATTTTCCGTGCTACTATCTTTTGTAGTAGTTTACGTAGACATTCTGCATTGTGATAATTCTATAACTAATGAGAAGTGTGGGATCTTTACCAGCTTTAGGCAGTGGCTGTAAGTAACTATTTAGCCAATCTCCTGGCACTTCCGCATTCAGTATGCTGGGGTTGAAATCACTCATCACATTCTTAATGCTCGTGTCATCGAGCTGTTTTGTGTGGCGATACTGTACATAGATCTTTATGTGTGTGTAATATTTATTTACACCATCAGTACCCAGGAGCAGAAACACACACACACGCACACACACACACCCCATATATATATATATATATATATATATATATATATATATATATATATATATATATATATATATATATATATATATATATATATATATATATATATATATATATATATATATATATATATATATATATATATATATATATAGGAACTCCTGATTCATACGTGTGCACGTCTCTCTGTAATAACTGACTCAACTATGAATTTGTACAACATATAACAAATTTAATGATCAGTTATTCTTTAACAGTTTATATAAATAAAAGGCAAAGTATGTTTCTATGTTCTTAATACAAATCCGCATGCCTTATTATTTCTTGATGAATTTTGGAACAGTCTCTCTTTAGTTACCACCGAGTAACGCCATGCAGTTATTTTATAATTTAATATTGTAATTATGACATTATGAGTAATTAAATTTTTTCGTAAGAAATGTAAAGAAGCCATTTATTTCTCAGGGGCCATAATCAAATAAATACATATCCAATAAAGTGTTAACATACGGCTGTGAGAGTTGGAAAATAACAAAATCATTGGAGAACAAGCTGAAGTATAAAATGTATGGTGCAACTCAAATAGTTGGGAAATCTAGACTTCTTGCTCAATAGTCTTGGCAACTTGATGAAGATGCCTCGAACACGCGTCTGGGGTATTATTTCTATTTAGAATCCCTCAGTGACTTGTGAGCGATTTTACAGGATTCCAGTTTTCGTTTCAGACGATGCTCCAATATGTTTTGTCTGGTCCTATAATTTCGGAATCCTTACTCTATTCTATCTTGGCTTTGTCTGGGCTGTCTACTCTGACGGTTTTGGAAAACAGTGTCGTAAATCTTGAATGTGCTACTTTATATCCCAGTTTTCCTGTCCACGCGTGTGTCATAAAATTAACAGTGATACAACGTAAAAATATCTCCAAAGGATAAAATGTAGGGATAAAAAGAATGCGTAAGTTACTAGAAGGCATGATCGCCCACGCCGCGGGTCATCACCCGCCATGGAAATTAAATTGCTGAAACGGTTACCATTTGAACGGGATGAGAACGGCGGATCAAAAGGAAAAAAAATATGACTGAAAAATTGCGTGAGACTAGCAAGGTTAAGGAGACGCAATTGGGAGGGGGGGGGGGGGGGGGGAAAAAAAAATTCACGTCCCCAAATTGACACGAGGTACGGAAAGGGACGCTTATGCGATACCAAGCCTTTTATTTGAATTCAGCGGCAAAAGCATTACAACGCAGATGCTTGAAATATTACAAAATTTAAAAAGTAACTTTTTCTTAATACTAATGTTAGGAATATAAAAATTAGCTGGCCGGATGGCCCATTTTGAGCAGTGAAATAATATGCTTTTATTTATACAGACGGATAGATAATAATGAAGACATTGACAAAAGACTGTGTTGTTCACATCAGCGAAAGACTGCATTGAATCAAACATGTCACTAATTTGCACAAAAAACAACGCGACCTTGAGACTCAAGTGTTCAAACCTAGTTAGAATGAAAGAGGGGGACATTGGTGGGAGCTGTGGCTAAAAATAACTTTAAAGACAAAATTTGTAGAGGGGACGGATAGATTGGTTCAAAAACCAAGTACGTTTTTGTGAAAACGCAAGTAGAGACGGACGGACTAACAGATAAAAATCCATACTTGACTGAAGCATGACTGAAATGACTTTAGTGTAGGAAATTTGAATTTGAAAAAAAAACACAAGGCATTGATTGGCCACAGACAATCATATTATCAGCGCTCAGACGAGCTTTTTTGCCATTCCTCAATAGTTGTCCAGTGATAGACACAGTAAATTTTAAGTGTGGTGATTTCCAATGAAGTAAATAGAAATAAGTTCAGGGACGCCATACTATAGCCAGCAGCTCAGCTGAGTTTTGCTAGCATTTCTGTGTTCTTTATTCATAATCTGAGCTGTGAGTTTTTTATGTTGACACCAAAAGGTGGTGTCAAATGCTGGGTAAATAATTGACAGTGAGGACCCGTGCAGTGTCGCATCTCGGCAGAACAGCCTTGTATTGCCCCCAAGCACGGAGAGGTGGGGCCACCCGATATATTGCCCCCAAGCACGGAGAGGTGGGGCCACCAGATTCCAGCACCAGAACTACTCTTTCAAAGTTACGTAAGCAGGCTGGTCTGCTGGATTTACACCAACTTCATAGACATAGCACCCAAAGTGAATTACTACTAAAGCATCCATTTCCTTCTATCATTAATGGACAATGTTTGGTAGGCATAGACAGGGAGGGATGAAGCCACCCCAACAGCACATCTATTCATCGTTCTCCCAGGGAAAATAAAATTATGAACTGTAGAAATATTAACTACTCGTGAAAATTGTATACGTACACACCTTTTATTTATCATGTCATTTATTCATGCCATTCACTGATAAATTCCAAAATCTTTCATATACTCTGGCCAAAATAAAACCTTGGTTCAGAACAAATAAATTTAAAAAAAGATTTACTTTCTAAAATTTCACCAGCTGAATTTAGTTCATTGTGTTCTAAATTTTATTGATAATATTATATTATTTAATATCTGTGTGTGTGTGTTTGTATATGTCAATACAACACATTACATTCAGTACCCTAGATTTTAACGTAGCCACATTCATTAGAAAAAAAGATAGGTGTGAGGTCGTAGTGGTAGCAAGAAAGGCCTTCTGAAAATTCACAGCTACATTTTAACCCAGGAGCCTTCACAGCTGACCTCATACATCACACTTAGTAATATCACCATCATACAATACCATCAAAACCACTACATATATTGGGGTCTTGTCCAGGGATAATTAGCATAAACAGTAATATAAGGATCTCCTGGTGGGAGAAATAAAATTAGGGGAACAAAATTGTAAAATTCCCTTAAAATTAAAAGTGTCCCTTTAAATTAAAAGGGCAATTAGAAGTTGGTGAATCTTCACAGCCAGTGTTAGTTAATTAATTAATTAGAATTATTTTAGTCTAGAGTAATTATAAGTACTTTAGTGGTTGGAAATTTTACTTTGCTTATTGCTAGATTTGTTTAAAAAGTATGGCGGAGCTGGCAAAATTTAGATCAGCTGCTGTGCTGACGGCAAAGGAGATGGGAATGGATGGTCAGATTTTAATTCAATACGTAACGGCTGACTGTGATAAGTATATTGAACGGGAAGAAAGAAGATTAGAAAAAGAGGCTGACAGAAAATTAGAGTCTGAAAGGTTGGCTGAAGAGAAGAGGTTACAAATTGAGGCTGAGACTAAGAGGTTGCAGATTGAGGCTGACAAAGAGGCTAAAGCATTGGAGGCAGAAGAAAAACGACAGCAAAGGGAGGCAGAAGAAAAAAGATTGACTGCCGAAAGGGAGGCAGAAGATAAAAAGGCCGAAAGGGAGGCAGAAGATAGAAGGTTGCAAAGGGAGCACGAATTACGACTAAGGGAGCTGGAATTACAAGGCCAGGCTCCTGAAAATGGTGCCAGCCCTTTTGCCTCAGATGTTACGCCCAGTCTGGGAGCCTCAAACTCAGCTATGGGGTTTCATTTAGACCATTTTGTTGAAAAAGACGATGACATAGAGGGGTACCTAGGACGTTTTGAGTTATTAGCTACTACATATGGGTTAGAGAGAGAGAGGTGGAGTTTAAAGCTATCACAGGGACTGAGAGGTACTTCTTATGAAGTCTTCGCAAAAATGAACAGAGAAGACCAAGACAATTATGACATGTTAAAGCAGGCTTTGTTATTGAGGTACGAAAAAAAATGGGGAATTTTATCGTAAGAAATTTAGAAATGCCAAACTGTTGTCTGGGGAGACATACCACCAATTCTCTGCCAGACTGGAAACCTATTTGGAGAAATGGACTGCTCTTGGGAAGACTGTAAATTTTCTTTCTTTCCCACGCTGTAAAGTGTCAATCTGTAAAGATGTGTACATAGTTGTTGAGATCAGGCATGCTCCAGTCTACCCAGCTGTAAATGGGTAACTCACCCTAGTCCTAAGTTAGGGAAGGCAAAGGCAGCTGTAAACAGTAGTTTCCCTCTAAGGCTCCAGGGGAAGCAGGCCCTAAACTTGGTCACTTCAACCGACGCAGGATGGTGTAGATATGGGTAGAAGTGTAGAGTGTGTTTAACGCGAATGGTGTACTGTTCGTGTTCTGACCAATCTAAACACTCATTCACTTGTGTCTACAAAGCACCAATGCAGACTGCTGGAATCTTTGTTTACACAGTTTATTGAGACGCACACACTGGGACATAACGAGTAAATCATGGATAGGTTGACATATCAATTTGCAGGCATACATAGCAGATCCGAAGTCATGACACATTTATAAATAATGGGTAGTACATCAAAAGTTCAATGTCATGATACATTATGGCCGCATCCCCTATCTGACTAAATGCGTCAGTGAAGGCGGATCGGTAAGTAACAAAAGTTGCTTGACGTCCATAGTTTGTAGTATATTATGAAACCACGAAAAGGGGGTTTCTATCAAGATTGAGATCTCCTTGTCACTGTCCGAGTAATAAGATACATGCCCCGTTCTTTGGACAGTGATACTAAAGTATGATGACAGGAATTTAACATGGCCGCCTTCCTGAGTTGTCGCTCACTCGCTCACAGGAGGATATATTTATAAGCCAAAGTTAATTTGCAATACATATGCATAATTTCATAAAGTTCCTCCATACAGATCTACAGTAATCCAGTTACCTCACGTAGACATAATTATAGTATGGAGCCCGTCATCTCCGTCGATACAAACTTGACCCTAGCGTTGCGAAGCACTAAATTCCAGCTAGGTCTAACCGACCTGAGATCATCAATAACAGGGACTGGCATTACATGGAGTCCGAATCATACATGGTACCGTACCTTAGGAGAGTCTCTAACACAAACTCTAGTAGATGAACAATCTCCTATAGAAGGAAAACCACTTCATAAATCATTTTTCGTTAAGAATCTGCCAGCCCTAGAAAAGGCGTACCCGCCATTGTCACGGTACATCGGAACTCCTCACGACTAGACAAGACAACTCATACTTCCGCTAGAGCGGAATAACAAGAATCTAGTCCCGCCTACCCATCCAAAATATACAATATAGGACTGATTCTACTTGTACTAATAATATGTAATACATATGAATTCAGGCCATAAACATAATAAGCAAATTAATCTATTTTCTGGCCCTAAAAAATAGGTACAGGCATGAGAGCAAAATCCATGCGCAGGATCAATATCAAGAACGATTACTTCCTATAATCAAAAGTGTGAATCAAACATGGATTCTCTCGCTTTTACCATAGACAGCATTTTCATACACAAATGAATGAATGTCTATATTTTTCCCATATTAAATAGCCATATCGATTTTTGTAATATGTGCGTCAAAATATGCACGTAACAGATTACCACACCCCTCGGGAAAAAAAATGGTACTTTTTTTTTTGAAATACATCTAGGAGCAACATACAATAGGCTCACAACGCACCAATAACAATGCGCAGATGATAAGCATAAGTTTTTTGACCTTAGAGAAGGTACTTCTCTAAGTATTAATATTTCCAGAGAGGTGTCACCAACGCATACTACAATATTAGCAATGACACAATTTCCACATTAGTTTATACATAAATTTCATCTAAGATATCTTAACATCATGATCATCAAAGACGAAAAACATTGAAAGATCAGCGGTGAATAAATATCAATGAACCGCTAAGTAGTGTTACAATCAATATATGATATATTACATATGTGTACACATTTCAACATAGAAACAACTGTATCAAAGTTGTATAACAGTTATGAATCATGTGGGCATCTAGACAAAATATCTGCCATCACATTTTCTGACCCACGGATAGCTCGCACCGAAAAATGAAATGGCTGTAGAGCAATCGCGTATCGCGTTGATCTCGCGCTCTTCAGATTTTTACTCTGAATAGCCGTAAGAGCTTTCTGGTCAGTTTCCACAATGAAATGCGCGCCCAGAAGAAATCTTTGCAGTTTAAGGATTGACCAAACCATAGCCAACAATTCACGGTCTAGGACCGAGTAATTCTTCTCTGCGGCATTTAATTTCCGAGAAATATACATCACAGGATGCAGAGTTCCAGAGTACTCTTGCATTAGTGCTGCTCCAATCCCGGTGGATGAAGCGTCACTACGAAGAATAAATGTCTTATCCTTAGAAGGCAATACTAGGATAGGTGAAGTAGAAAACATAGTTTTAACCTTATCCAAAGAGGATTGACATTCTTGAGTCCAATGGACTACATTAGGAGACCCTTTCTTTAGCAAGGAAGAAAGAGGTGACATAATGGAGGACAGATTCGGAATGAATCGTCCATAAAATTGTATTAGACCTAAGAGACTTCGCACTTGCTTTTTAGTCTTAGGAATAGAAATGTTAAGTATCTTACTTGTATTATGGTCTTCTGTTTTTAGGAACCCATGACCAACACGGTGTCCTAAGAAAGATATTTCGCTAAAACCAATACATGCTTTCGATGGTTTTGCTGTCAGGTTATGCTCGCGTAAGATAGACAATAGTTCATTTATCCCATTATAGTGATCGTTCCAAGTATCACTGAAAAGACAGATGTCATCAAGATACGCAATGACATCTGAGCGATGAGATAGGATTCGACGCATCATGCGTACAAATGTTGCAGGGGCGTTCATAAGACCGAAAGGCATGAAATTCCATTGGAATAGACCCCTAGGCGTCGAAAAAGCAGTAAACGGTTTGGCGTGTTCGGATAGTGGAACTTGCCAATATCCCTTAGACAAATCGAGTTTAGTAAAGAAATGAGAATTCGATAGTCTCGTAAGTAGCTCTTCTAGTAAAGGCATAGGTTCAGCATCAAATTTAGTCACTTGATTCAATTTGCGATAATCCACGCAAAGACGTATGTTATTGTCTTTTTTTCGTACAATAACCATCGGCGAAGAATATGCTGATGTGGATGGTTCAATAATTTTTAACTCTATCATCTCATCTAACTCTTTCTCTACCTGTGCTTGAAAATGTATCGGGATAGGATACGGTCTGACTCTTATAGGACTATGGTCAGTAAGAATAATGTCATGTTGAATGACATCAGTTTGACCAGGAATGTCAGTAAGGACATCCTGAAATTGTTCTAACATAGTAGAAACTTGTTTCTGCTCTCCTGGACATAATTCTGGAGAAATTGCAACATCTTTCCATGATTCATTAGAGTGAAGAGGAATCATTGGAAAAGGTAAATTTACATCCGAGAAAGTCGTTTCCTCATCCTGTATTACTGACAGAGATGAGTATTGTCCATGTTGGACTGGAAAATCGTCCGTTGCCTGGAAAACAGGTTGTAAATAATCCGGACGTTCATGGAATTCCGTGAGCATGTTGATGTGGAAGGTTTTACGCTTCCCGTCAATATCGACGATATAGTCAACATCGGAAACTTTTGATATTATATCGTACGGACCTTTCCAAGAAATAAGAAGTCTATTTTCCCTACAAGGTAGCAAGACAAATGCTTTGTCACCTGGACAAAGTTGTCGCAAGCATCTCTTTTTATTGGCAAATTCCCTTGCCTTCTGTTTCGCAAATTCAGAAGAAGCAGTTGCCAATTTGCATGCTTCAATAATCTTGTGTCTAAGTGCGATGACATATTCATAAGAGGATTTTGTGTCATCGACAATATTATCAGCAGTTATAAGATCATGAAGTAAGGACATAGGACCTCGCGGTTTCGCGCCAAAGACAAGTTCAAAGGGAGAAAATCCTGTATGTTCGTTGGCGACCTCTCTATATGCAAAGAGAGCCGCGGGTAAAACCCTATCCCAATCCTGAGGATGATCTTCTGTTATCTTACCTAGTAGGTTTTTTCAGAGTTCTATTCAAACGTTCCACCATCCCATTGGACATAGGATGATAAATACTACTCAGCGATCTCTCTATCTTAAGAGTCGACATTACTTGAGACATGGTATCCGATATGAGTTGGGTACCATGGTCGGATAATATTTCTGCTGGAAACCCCAGACGAGAAAATATTAACCAAAGAGCATCTGCGACATCAGCAGTGGTTATGCTCTTTAGAGGAACAGCTTCCGGCCAACGTGTGCACATATCAACACACGTCAAAATAAATTGGTGTCCTCTAGCAGACTTTATCTTATATGGACCAATGATGTCTATCGCCATTTTTTGAAATGGTCGAATGGGAATGTCTGCAGCCTGAATAGGTGCATCATGGCGTGGACCTCTGGATTTAATCTCTTGACATACTTTACAAGATCGACAATAGATTCGTATGTCCTTATTCACAGCAGGCCAAAAGAAAGATTGAAGAACTCTAGCTTTAGTACGGGAAAAACCCATATGTCCAGCACACTGCGAATCATAAGCGTGCTGTAAGATTTTAACTCTCATATTTTTAGGCACAAGGATTTGAGAATGAATGGACTTAGCGGAGTCTTGTACCATACGTACAAGTACGCCATTCCTCATCGTAATCCAAGATTTACGATTTGTATCCTTATTCGGATCACCTTTTGTTGACAGAGTAAAGAATTTCTTTAGAGTAGGATCATCTTCCTGCTGTTTGATAAAGGAATCATGGGAAATCTCCAAGGGATCATCTTGGATCTGCGCATCATTATCTTCAGAATGTGAAGATTGTGGCATATTAAGAGCTTGAGCCCTAGTGATTACTGCATTAGCAGATTGCATATTAACATTTTCCCAATTAGAAATTTGCTGTGGAGTGCATTCTTTCACTCCATGAATGCGACCGATGATAAGATCAGCGATCGGATTCGGCAAGAGACATGCTTGCACCTCTCCTGTAAAGAAAGGCGTAGCAATATTGATAATGGCAGTGGAGTACTTCTCCAATGTGCCACCAAATGTTACACATTTGACTATATTGCCTGTAGCTCGAGAAGGATTTACGAGTGATTGCCTCACTCCGATGGTAGTGCACCCCGAGTCGAAAAGAATTGATACCGGAGTACCATCTATTAGGCCCCTATTAAAGACAATAGCACCCCTTCCATTATGCGCGATTGACGCAGGAAGAGCGGGAAGCGGGTGACCGCAGCTTAAAGTAGAAACTGTGGTTGGATCGAATAATGTTTTGCATTGCGAACACTCAGATGCTCTAGCAAAATCGAAAGCGGAATTTGCTACACTGTTGGAGTCTTTTTTATCATTATTCTGATTATCGGTGTCGTGGAACTCCTGTTGTGCAGAGTTAGCCTGGTAATACGATTTACCATGTCTTTTGTGTTGCGATCTACCTCGGTTATGATTGTCTCTATAATTATTATTTCCTCTGTTATAACCCCAATTTGGGTTTGAATCATAATATTCATGATCATAATCATCACGCTCATTATACTGAGTATCCCTGTAATATTGGTTCTTTTCTCTCCATGAAGAACTTGGGTAGTTCCTATAGCTACTCCCCTTTCGAGAATGTCTAAAATTATGGGTACCCCTCGCGTGTCGAGGACTATCAGCCCGATTCCAGTTCTTCAAAGAAGAACTCTGATTTGAGTGGTTATCTTGGTTTTGATACTTATTCCAATTAACCTTTTTATCAAATTTATTTTTAGCTCCTTGGAATTTGTGTGAGTAATTCTGATTATATTCTGTTGCCGAAGCAACTGGCATACTCTCTTTAATGTTAGAGTTACTAAGAATCATGTCAGGGTGTGCCGTGGCATACTGGTCACAATATTCTTCCATTTGCTTTAATGTACTAGGTTTACGCTCATGTAAGAACTCTATGAATGATTTATTTACAGAAGACATGACCTTGTCTCTTAGCAATAAATCCGTAAGACCATCAAATGTTTTCTCTGTTTTGGATAATTCAATCCATCGTGAAAGTGTAATTCGTGCTTTTGAGATGAATTCTGAGAATTCTACACCTACCTCAGGTCTCATTGTTTTAAACAAAAGACGATAACCTTCCTCAGACAGCTGATATCTCTTTATCAAAGCTGCCCTAACAGCATCATAATTATCCTTGTCGGCCTCTTCAACAAAATATAACTTACTCAGAGAGTCCCCTTTCAGAATTTCAGACAACTGATTCACATACTGTGATTTGTCAACATTATGAGCTCGACAAACCCGTTCAAATCTAGAAAGCCAAAATGTTATGTCATCACTGGCAGAGTTGAACGCTGGTACCTTGACCTTGTACACAAAGGGTTTACCATTACCACCAGATGCCTGATTAACATTACTCATACATGTCAATTTTAATTTCTCTAATTCAAACTCATGTTCTCTTATTGCTTTTCTCTCTTCTGCCTCTCTATCTAATTTTTTCTGTTCTGCAGCAGCTTCTAATTTTTTCTGTTCAGCTGCAACTTCTAATTTTTTCTGTTCTGCATCAAATCTCCTTTCCTCCACTTGCATCTGCAATTTCTTTAGTTCAGCAGCAATATCAGCTTCTTTTTCTAATCTTTTTTCTTCAGCCAGAGCTTTTCTCTCTTCAACAGCAGCTTCTCTTTCTAATCTTTTCTCTTCAGCCAGAGTTTTTTTCTCTTCAGCAGCAGCTTTTCTTTCCTCTGCAGCTAATGCTTTGTCATATTGATCAACAGCCCATTGTTCTAAGTCTTTCCCAGTCTTATCAAGGGATTTTCCTTGTGCAATAAAATAATCTAATGTAGACATCTTGTCTTCTTAAATCAGAAACCTGAAAAAGTAAATAAATTACCTTATTTCACTTTAATGGGAGACAAGTCTATACCATAGACTTAGTCTTAGTGAAAAACTTGTATGGTTTATAATAACCAATGATAACTTGAGTACCTGTGGACAACAATAACTGTATCTCAAATACTGTGGGAGACAAGCCTTACAAAGGTCTTGTATACCTCAATGTAATCAAAGATCACTTGGGTACCTGTGGAAATTAATCATAAAGTACTGATCTGTACTATACTATCAGTGTATACCACTATAACTTCTATGTCATATGTCAACTAAAGACATTACAAAGGACAAACGAGAAAAGACAATATGAACACATTTGCAGAGTTCAAATTAAATTAAATAGGAGAAATGAAAAAAAATGATCACAGAAACTGTGATGATAACTGCAATAAGATAACAAGACAAATAACGCCACAGTGTATAAACATAAGGGTGTAAAAAACTGAAATGAAAGGAAAGATGAGACCTACAATTATACAAACAAATTAAACAAAAATAAAGAACAGAAAAAATGTTACAAATACAAATATGAAACAGTCGTCACAACTAACCAAATATTTGCAAACTATGTTGCATGCAAATTTCAATTAAGAAATTGCTCCCTATAGAACGCCAGAACAAGACCAATATTACTCGGTATTTCCTGTTCTAGTCACCTCCCATCCAGGCCCGCAAAGACATAACAATCACACATATAAACAGATAATATATAAACATAAATATATATAAATCATCAATGTGTGTATCATATCATGCAATGTGTTGAAGTTGCAATGTATAGTACTGTATGCTCAGTTTTAATCAATTAGACTACCACTTTATTGAGTAATAGATTTGCATTCTAACTATTACACTGTCCAATTTTTTTGAGCACATTAGAAGATCCACCGATGAAATTTGCACTATGTTCAACAATGCTCTTGTATTACAGCAGGATAAACAATCACTGGTTTAGAACACTGACTGTATTGTGCCAAATGTCAACAAGTGCTGACCCAGATATTGCTACACTTGTCAGAACAGGTCAAGCTGACATTGATTGTATAGCTGTCCTACTGGTGTTGATGTGGTCAAACAAATGTTCTTGTAACTGTAAAATGTGATTCTCAACACAAGACTGCGTAGGCTGGACCCAGGGATCTGGCTCACCACTGTAAAGTTTCTTTCTTTCCCACGCTGTAAAGTGTCAATCTGTAAAGATGTGTACATAGTTGTTGAGATCAGGCATGCTCCAGTCTACCCAGCTGTAAATGGGTAACTCACCCTAGTCCTAAGTTAGGGAAGGCAAAGGCAGCTGTAAACAGTAGTTTCCCTCTAAGGCTCCAGGGGAAGCAGGCCCTAAACTTGGTCACTTCAACCGACGCAGGATGGTGTAGATATGGGTAGAAGTGTAGAGTGTGTTTAACGCGAATGGTGTACTGTTCGTGTTCTGACCAATCTAAACACTCATTCACTTGTGTCTACAAAGCACCAATGCAGACTGCTGGAATCTTTGTTTACACAGTTTATTGAGACGCACACACTGGGACATAACGAGTAAATCATGGGTAGGTTGACATATCAATTTGCAGGCATACATAGCAGATCCGAAGTCATGACACATTTATAAATAATGGGTAGTACATCAAAAGTTCAATGTCATGATACATTATGGCCGCATCCCCTATCTGACTAAACGGAGCCCGTCATCTCCGTCGATACAAACTTGACCCTAGCGTTGCGAAGCACAAAACTCCAGCTAGGTCTAACCGACCTGAGATAATCAATAACAGGGACTGGCATTACATGGAGTCCGAATCATACATGGTACCGTACCTTAGGAGAGTCTCTAACACAAACTCTAGTAGAGGAACAATCTCCTATAGAAGGAAAACCACTTCATAAATCATTTTTCCTTAAGAATCTGCCAGCCCTAGAAAAGGCGTACCCGCCATTGTCACGGTACATCGGAACTCCTCACGACTAGACAAGACAACTCATACTTCCGCTAGAGCGGAATAACAAGAATCTAGTCCCGCCTACCCATCCAAAATATACAATATAGGACTGATTCTACTTGTACTAATAATATGTAATACACATGAATTCATGCCATAAACATAATAAGCAAATTAATCTATTTTCTGGCCCTAAAAAATAGGTACAGGCATGAGAGCAAAATCCATGCGCCGGATCAATATCAAGAACGATTACTTCCTATATTCAAAAGTGTGAATCAAACATGGATTCTCTCGCTTTTACCATAGACAGCATTTTCATACACAAATGAATGAATGTCTATATTTTTCCCATATTAAATAGCCATATCGATTTTTGTAATATGTGCGTCAAAATATGCACGTAACAAAGACCCAAGATCTTAAAGAAATGATCATGATTGAGCAATTGAGAGAGTCCATGGCTCCAGACATGAGAAAATTCCTCATGGAACAAAGTGCAGAGAAATTGGGAGAGGTTTTAAATGTCGCTGAGAGGTATCAGGCAGCCCAGGCAGAGGTAAGTGGTGCTAAAAAGAAGCACATAGACAATTTTAAAGCTCCACAGCAATTTAATAAATTTGATAATAGAGAGCAGGGAAATAAAGGTAGGACAAACTTTGAGCGGCCAAGAAATGACTATCGCGACAGAAACTCACAGTTCAATGACCAAAAGTTCAATGAAAGAAAACCGTTGAACCAAGGAAAAAGATGGTGTAAATGGTGCAAGAAAGATAACCATAACACCGAATTTTGTAGAAGGAAACCTTCAAACATTGCTGCAATGAAGTCGGGGACGCAAAGATTAAAGGTTAATCCTAATGGACAACAGGAACCTTATCACCCCCCAGTTTGTGAGGATGTTATTTGTAATGGGGTCACCATAAGGTGCCTTTATGATACAGGTTTGGATTATGATTCAGTTGTGAAGTCTAGCCTAGTGGACCCAAGTCAGCATACCACAGAAACAGTGGAAATACAAGGGGCGACTAAGGACATACCACTCATGACACTTCCCATCGCAAGGATAACGGTGAAAACTCGCTATGTGGAAGGAGAAATCAGAGCAGCAGTGATAGATGAACCAATCTACCCTCTGATATTGGGGTGTAGATACGTCTTCTTGGGGAATCCCGAGAGGCCTGTGATCATGGCGACAGTGCAGACCAGGTCACAGAAGAAGGAGGAAGAAGGTGAACCTATAAATGCTCATCCAGAGGAGATGAGGAAGGCGCAGGCTGAGGATAGGACACTCAAGCCATGTTTTAAAAAATTGCCCAAATGCCACACACCTCCGAGCAAGGGGGAATATTTCATGAAGAAAAAACTATTATACCGGAAGGCCGGAACTGGAACAAATGGTCACAACCAGCTGGTTCTTCCCACTTCATATAGAGATAAAGTGACGGAACTCGGGCATGCGATTCCCTTCAGTGGTCACATGGGGATCAGCGCCACAGGACAGCGTATAGCTTGTCATTACTTCTGGCCAGGGATAACGGAGGATATAAAAAGATATGTCAAATCCTGCCCTGAATGTCAAAGGGTAGCTCCAAAGCACTGGACTGCTCCTGCAACTCTAGGGGAAATGCCCATAGTGGGAACACCTTTCGAGAGGGTTGCAGTGGATATTGTGGGACCTCTCACTCGGACCAAGAGGAGGAACAGTTACATCCTTACTCTGGTGGACACTTGTTCTATGTGGGGAGAGGCGGTAGCCCTGCCATCAATTGATTCAAAACATGTAGCAGAGGCACTACTTACAATATTTACCCGATTAGGATTCATTCATTTCATTCATAACCCTCCACTCCCAAAGGAGCATAGACCTTCAACAAACACATGCCAAGTCCTCCTGTCACGTGCCATCATCTCAAGTTCTTTCCATGTTCTCCTCATCATTTTCACCTCTGTTTCCAACTCTCTTCTCCATGTACTTCTTGGTCTTCCTCTGCCTCTCTTGCCCTGGGGGTTCCAGAACAAGGACTGCCTTGTAATGCTATCAACAGGTTTCCTCAGTGTGTGTCCTATCCATCGCCATCGTCGGGTTTTGTGGAGCTGGTCTATTGAGAAGGTCCCCAAAATATTCCCGATTAGGATTCCCGCAACAAATCTTGACGGATAATGGTTCTCAGTTCAAGGGGAACTAACGGAAGAAGTTTTTAAGCTATTTCAAGCCAGAAACTTTCATTGTAGTCCGTACCATCCACAAGGGAACGGCCAGGTAGAGAGGTTCAACGGGACTCTCATTTCTATCCTGAGAAAGCTGGCACACGAAAAACCGGATCTGTGGGATCAATTCCTGCCCGCCGCATTGTTTGCGTATCGGGAGGTACCACATAGTTCAACCGGGATGGCTCCCGCAACTCTGCTATTTGGGAGGCCAATAAAAGGTCCATTAGAAGCTTTATTAAGGACCTGGACGGATGAGAAGGCGGAAGAACCTGTTACCTCATCTTATCAATACGTGAACGAACTGAACACTCGTCTGAAAGCTGGATGGAAACTGGCAAATGATAATTTGAAACAAGCCAGGAAGAAACATGCAGCATATTTTAATAGGAAGGCAAAGGACCGAGAACTAGCTGTGGGAGAGAAGGTGCTTCTTCTACTACCCGGTAGCCAGAATAAATTACAAATTGGTTGGCAAGGTCCCTATACGGTTCTAGAGAAGGTGTCTAGAACAAACTATAAAATTGACAAAAAGGGGAAGGAGAAAGTTTATCACGTAAACCTGTTAAAGAAGTATCTGGACAGACCACTCCAGGAAAGCACCCCCTTACTGACCTTAGCTATCGCAACTCAAATGCAAAAGGAACCACTCACCTCACATGAATACCCATTACATCCTTGTGAAACAGCAGCACAGGTAAAAGTCAGTAAGCACCTGACTAAAAACCAGATGGAGAGAGTTCAACAGGTTCTGGAGGAACATACAGATGTATTAACAGATAAACCAGGCCATACAAATTTGCTACAGTATGACATGAAACTGGTAGACTCAAACCCAATCTGTATGAGAGCCTATTCTATTCCGTTCGCGAAGGAGAAGGCATTGAAGGAAGAAATAGATTATTTGTTGAAGGAGGGGATTATTTCGCACAGTGAATCATCTTTTAGTTCTAGTGTCGTTTTGTTGAGAAAACCGTCTGGGGAACACAGACTGTGCATAGATTACAGGAAACTGAATGCTGTCACAGAAGGACAAGTGGATCCATTACCAGACACAAAACAGTTATTTGCCAGACTGAACAAGGCAAAATACTTTTCAAAGGTGGATCTTAGTAAAGGCTATTACCAGATCCCAGTGAAGCCTGAAGTGAGACCTTATTTGGCTTTTAGCACTTCGGATGGACATTATGAATTCAATATGCTACCATTCGGACTGAAAAATGCTCCGAGTGTATTTTCAAGGATGATGCGCAAATTGTTGGATCCCCTGAATAACCCATGTATCACGAATTTCATGGATGATATTCTCGTCGCCACAGAGACATTTGAAGAACACATTGAAGCTCTAGAAATGTTATTTAATAGGCTTAGGGAGGCGAACTTAACTGCTAGGCCAACAAAATGTTGTATTGGATGCAAAGAGTTGGAATTCTTGGGACACACTGTATTTCAGGGTAACATGACCCCTGACCCCAAGAACTTGGAAAAACTGCAGAGAGCACCTAGACCACAAACAAAAAAGGACGTGCGATCATTCGTGTCGTTATGCGGATTTTATCAGAAATACATCAAAAATTTTAACGCTATTTGTGCTCATCTGACTGATCTGACTCGCAAGGGACTTCCAGATAAAATTATTTGGACTGCACAATGTGAACTAGCGTTCCAAGAGTTAAAGGAAAAACTCACTCGCAAGCCTATTCTCAAACTGCCTGATTTGACACAGGACTTTGTCTTAAGAACCGATGCAAGTAATGTAGGACTCGGAGGGGCTTTGTTGCAAAGATCATCTTCACCTGATGGGGAACTGAAACCAGTCGCTTATGCAAGCCGCAAATTGAATAAGGCGGAACAAGGATACTCCACAAGCGAAAAAGAATGTTTAGCGTTAATCTGGGCAATAAAGAAGTTTCAAATCTATCTGTATGGTAGGACTTTTGTGGTCGAGACGGATCATCAGCCTCTCGTATTCTTATCTCAGGCTAAGCATGAAAACGCAAGATTGCTGAGGTGGTCTTTTGTCGTGAAATATTCTAATCCACATATATAAATTATCAGGTAAATATAAAGCCTAACAAATAAATTCTAATAAAGAAAAGAGCAATGGTAAAATAACAGTGCTGTCACAAAGAATGTACTCGAAATCCCCCTTTGTTTTATGCTTCGTCTGCAAATTGTAACGTTTCCACGTTAAATATAAGCCACTGCATAAATACAAGCGTTCCCACAACACATTAAAACGGGTATTGCATTTCTAAGAAAAACATTGAGAGGCACACTGCGTAATGACCTAAATTAATCCTAACATTAATTATACTACGTTACCAAAACGAACGAACAGATGGACTCAAAAAGGATAGAGAGAAGGGAGAGGCATAAAGCCGAACACGTGCAACACTAAACACGCGTCGCGCGATACACAATTGCTGCCATCACGCGTGTAAGGCCACATGCACTAACTTTATTTCAAATCGACAGTGATAAAATTCACTACCCTTCCCAGAGTTAGGTTTTAAAAAAACCTGGAAAACGCTTATTAGAAAAGATGACATTAGATGGGTTTACGTTTGAAAACATTACAGTACCCAGACAGCACATCTTCGAAACAGGAGGTAGAAGAAATTGCATATTTTGAACGCAGCCACGTAGCTCTTTTAAATTTGTATATTTGGGTTCCTTAGGGCTTGCTGACAAAGAATATGTAAAACGTTACGCAAATAGTCTAGGAATTACCAAATTATAACCAAAATAAAATAGTGGGGATGCCTGACAGCATGAAATCATTTCTGCTCATAAAATTTTTTTTATAACGTGTTTGAAAAAACCTTACGTTACGGAAATAGCCTACCATGTTAACTCCTAATTGATTGGAGCGCAACAAATATAAGACTAAACACGATTGGTCGGGCTATAAATACTATCGTGTGTTGTTATGGGAAACGAATAGAAGGGGTACTTTTTTGAAAAGATGTGTAGACGTGGTGTGATTGGTTAGAGCTGCGAATATACACAATTCAGAGCGTTAGTTCGAGACCACTAGTTCAAATAAGCTTGATGAAGCAACAGTGCGTTGAAGCCAGCTCATATTTTTGCTAAATAAAAGCCTGGAACATAAGCAGATGGGAATTTGTGCCAGTATTTGTGCCAGAATTCATTGCTAGTCAACGTATCTGTGTATTTCCATGAATTGTGGTAGGTTTGAAATATTCAATATCTTTTAATGAAAATTGAATGTAAAATTGTTAATTTATGCCTGTATATATGTGTAGTTCAGTAGCGAACATGAGGAAAAGCCTATAATGCTCCAGCCTGAACAGAAGGTGTAGGAGGAAAGTAAAACTGCATGGAATGGCCAAACAGTACACTGACACCTAGATTATTAACTAGAGAGAAATAATGCTGGAATTGCAGAGGCGTAGTAACCATTAGGGAGGGAAATACTGGTATAAAGTATTTCAGATGAAGCTGACAGTTGGCCAAACGCTCTGAACTCAATGTTTGTGATGTATTGTGCTCAGTGTAAAAAGAGAGTATAAATTAGTTATGACGTAGAAGGTACATCCTTCTTGTTTTCAGGGACTGTGGTCTTAACGTTATTGAGCAGCACCTGGTCAGAGCTTTGCTGAATCCAGAGTCGGACATCATACTCCTTGGTCCATTTAGCTATCAGTGAGGTGTCTCCAGAGCCCAGGGGAGAAATCGAGCAGAGGAGTCTTTTCCTGCCGCCATCACGCAAGATAAGCTGATGTGGCCAGCTGAGCTCAACATTATGTACCCCCATCTTAAAATGACAGTGTAAAATACAATTAAGAGGGGAATTTCATTGTTTTAATATCAGGAACTGAGAACATCTCCAATACTAGTTCCAATAAAGACAAACTATTGAAGTCATGATGACAAATACCAACAGAGCTTGAACAAAACAAAACCAGTATTACCTCATATTAACACTACACCACTGACACACATAGGATACTATTAAAAATACATGTCACTACAAGATTCATATTGAGAAATTCTGTACATATAACTTGTAATTAAAATTGATTGTGATTCCTGGTTCCATTTGTATTTGAATCAGGACACATATTCATTCATGACAGCACTGAATACATATTGTTATTTGAAAAGTTATCAGTGACTCCTTTAAGATATCCTCATAGAGTGTTTTATGTATGTGAGTGTCACAGTGTTGTCAAGTGTGGTGGAATAAATTAAATTGTTTATCTGTCTGTTGTTGTTATGACTTACACTTCATCATACACATACCCTAGACATATAACGTAGTCATCACACTATTCCAGAATAATTCTGACTGAGGTATACATATGTGGCAGCAAATAAGGTTATATATAATACACTACTCTTATTAGATATATATACCTTCACAGCTGATCTCAGTCAGTACACTAAGTCCCCTATAAATATTTATAACATCCCACTTCACCACATATATTGGGGTCTCGCTCTTGGGATTTTGAATCTTTACCTATTAAAAATAGTGGGGGTAATTCACTTCAGGGAATATAAGAATTAAAAGGTATCCTTGGGTGGAATTAAATAAGGTTGAGCTCACGGTGCCTGTGTTGTCCATTAGATATATATTTAGAGATTGAATTGTTGGTTAGACATTGTATAAATTTACCTGATAGACAATGGCGGACCTGGCCAAATTTCGATCTGCTGCTGTTCAGACTGCAAAAGAGTTAGGATTAGATGGGCAAGTTATGGTTGCCTATGTCACTACGGAATGTGACAAATTTATTGAACGCAAAGAAAGAAGGTTTGAAGCCGAAAGAAAGTTAGAGGCTGAAAAATAAATTAAGAGGTTGCAGATTGAGGCTGAGGCTAAGAGGTTGCAGATTGAGGCTGACAAAGAGGCTAAAGCATTGGAAGCCGAGGAAAGAAAACAAGCTGCAGAAGAAAGAAGATTGACTGCAGAGAGGGAAGCAGAAAAGGAGGAGAAGAGAATACAAAGGGAACATGAGTTACGACTAAGGGAGTTTGAGTTTCAAGGCCATGCTCCTGAAAATGGTGCCAGTCCCTTTGCCTCTGATGCCACTGCTGGCCAAGGAGCCTCAACCTCAGCTATGAATTTTCATTTAGATCATTTTGTTGAGAAAGACGATGATATAGAGAGCTATCTAAATAGGTATGAACTATTAGCTACCACGTATGGGTTAGAGAGAGAAAGGTGGAGCTTAAAGTTATCTCAAGGACTTCGTGGGGCAGCTTATGAAGTTTTTGCAAAAATGAGCAGAGGTGATCAGGAAAATTATGACATGCTAAAGCAGGCTCTTTTGTTAAGGTATGAAAAGAATGCAGAATTTTATAGGAAAAAATTTAGGAATGCTAAACTACTGTCAGGTGAAACCTATCACCAGTTCTCTGCACGAATAGAGACATACTTGGAGAAATGGACTTCTCTGGGGAAAACCCAAGATCTTAAGGAAATGGTCCTTATAGAGCAATTAAGAGAGTCCATGGCTCCAGACCTGAGAAAGTTTCTCATGGAACAAGGTGCAGAGAGGCTGGGTGAGTTGCTAAATGTTGCTGAAAGGTATCAAGCAGCTCAAGCAGAGGTAACAGGTAATAAAAAGAACCAAGTGGATAATTTTAGGGCACCACAGAACTTTAATAAATTTGATCCTAGGGATCAAAACAAAGGTAAGCACCAATTTGATAGGCCACGGTATGAAAATAAAAATAAATTCCCACAATTCGATGAAAGGAAATATGATGAAAGAAAATCTTTCAACTAAGGAAAAAGGTGGTGTAAGAATTGTCAGATGGACAATCATGACACTGACCGTTGCAGAAGGAAACCTGTGTATATGGCAACCCTTCAGGTCAGGTCGACCTCAAGACAGGAGGAGGATATTATGTGGGATACCACTCCAGAAGAGATGAGGAAGGCACAGGCTGGGGATAAAACACTCAAGCCTTGTTTCAGAAAATTGTCAACTTGTCATACAACTCCAGGCAAGGGAGATTTTTACATGAAAAACAAGTTGATGTATAGGAAGACTGGAGCTAGATCCAAAGGTCAGGGACAGCTGGTACTTCCTAAAAGATATAGGGCAGACTTAATAAGGAGCCTACATGTGAAACCAGATGGGGACCATGAGAAGATAGGTACCATCATTCAAAAGGTGGCTCACAATTATTATTGGCCTAAAGCAAGATGGGACATTGAGAATTTTGTAGAAAGGTGTAGCATAGCACATGAGGGAACACCCACAAGTGGGGACATTGATCAGGACCTGGACACGCCACGGGGCAAAATTAGGCCTGATAATAAAAAGAAAAATAGATTTGATAAAGTGGACCAAATGGAATGGGAAGCCTCTTTTCACGGACAAGCTTCACTTAACTGTTTTACAATGGCCACTATGCGGAGAGTGCAAACAGATGTCTTACCCCAGGATAAGCCGACAATCCCTCAATCGGACTTAAACAAACTGGAGGAAGAGGATGTAGAGAGGAAATCTCTCATCAAGAATTTTAAGTGGGGAGAAAGCCCCAGGAAAAGAATTGGTAGCGGTCGTTTTGTGAATGATAATTCTGGGAGGAAAAATCATCACTATAAAGCTTCGAGTGGAAGAGACCATACCGGTGCATGGACAAAAAGGTCCACAAAATTAAAGGTCCATATGTAGCTTTGTTAAGAACGTGGACTGATGAAAAGGCAGAGGAAAACATTACATCTTCATACCAATATGTGAATGAGCTGACCACTCGTTTAAAAACTGGCTGGAAACTTGCCAATGAAAATTTGAAACAAGCCAGGAAGAAACATGCTGCCTATTATAACAGGAAGGCGAAAGACAGAAATTTGGCTGTGGGAGAGAAAGTACTGCTTCTTTTGCCCGGGAGTCAGAATAAGTTACAAATTGGATGGCAGGGTCCATATACAGTTTTAGAGAAGGTATCTAGAACAAATTATAAGATAGATAAGAAGGGGAAAGAAAAAATCTATCATGTGAATCTCCTGAAGAAATATTTGGAAAGAGAACATCAGGAAGAGACACAGTTGTTGACCTTGTCCATCGCCATGGAGATGAAAAAGGAACCACTTTCATCATTTGAATATCCATTACACCCCTGTGAGACAGCAGCACAGGTGAAAATCAGTACACATTTAACGAAAACTCAGAAAGAGAGAGTGCAACAGGTTCTAAATAATCATGCAGAGGTGTTAACAGACCGACCAGGGCATACAAACCTATTGGAATAGGATATGAAACTGATAGACCCCACACCTGTCTGTATGAAACCATATTCGATTCCGTTTGCTAAGGAGAAAGCTTTGAAGGAAGAGATAGACTATCTATTGAAGGAAGGAATTATTTCACACAGTGAATCTTCGTATAGTTCCGGTGTTGTACTCTTAAGGAAGCCCTCTGGAGAACATAGACTCTGTATAGATTACAGGAGACTGAATGCTATTACAGAAGGACAGGTGGATCCATTGCCGGATACAAATCAGCTGTTTGCCAGACTAAATAAAGCTAAATATTTCTCAAAAGTGGATCTGAGTAAAGGATACTATCAGATTCCAGTAAAGCCTGAGGTTAGACCATACCTAGCTTTTAGTACCTCAGAAGGACACTATGAGTTTAATAGATTGCCATTTGGATTGAAGAATGCGCCTAGTGTCTTCTCTAGAATGATGAGAAAATTGTTGGATGTAAACATTTCGGAGGAACGTAATGAATCCCTGAGTTGCCTCTTTGATTGAGGATATTCCGAATGTTTCATACAGGATAATAAGAAGATTATGGGATCCACTACGAAAACTCTGCTATCACCAGGTATATGTTATCTCCTCATAACGTACATTTTGAGGGAAATATAATGTTCTCTGGACATGTCATTGCGCAGACTCAGAGAAGAGAAATGGTGAATACGGGTTGCGAAGCAGCATTAAGACAAGCACTCACACTTGCGGCTGTTCAGTAACATAACCGAAATATATTATTGGTTGTAGAAGTCTGAGGCAGATTTCATGAGTAGTGCCTACTCTGAATGGACCCAACTACATAAAACCATGATAGCACCACAGCAGAGTAAAGTCAAGTTGACTTACATTTATCTATGTGTATATAGAATAAAGGACTGACATATAATGTCTGTTTTAAGAGGGGAGGTGTCGTGAAATATTCTAATCCACATATATAAATTATCAGGTAAATATAAAGCCTAACAAATAAATTCTAATAAAGAAAAGAGCAATGGTAAAATAACAGTGCTGTCACAAAGAATGTACTCGAAACCCCCCTTTGTTTTTATGCTTCGTCTGCAAATTGTAACGTTTCCACGTTAAATATAAGCCACTGCATAAATACAAGCGTTTCCACAACACATTAAAACGGGTATTGCATTTCTAAGAAAAACATTGAGAGGCACACTGCGTAATGACCTAAATTAATCCTAACATTAATTATACTACGTTACCAAAACGAACGAACAGATGGACTAAAGGATAGAGAGAAGGGAGAGGCATAAAGCCGAACACGTGCAACACTAAACACGCGTCGCGCGATACACAATTACTACTATCACGCGTGTAAGGCCACATGCACTAACTTTTTTTCAAACGGACAGTGATAAAAACACTAACCTTCCCAGAGTTAGGTTTTAAAATCCTGAAAAACGCTTATTAGAAAAGATGACATTAGATGGGTTTACGTTTGAAAACATTACAGTACCCAGACAGCACATCTTCGAAACAGGAGGTAGAAGAAATTGCATATTTTGAACGCAGCCACGTAGCTCTTTTAAATTTGTATATTTGGGTTCCTTAGGGCTTGCTGACAAAGAATATGTAAAACGTTACGCAAATAGTCTAGGAATTACCAAATTATAACCAAAATAAAATAGTGGGGATGCCTGACAGCATGAAATCATTTCTGCTCATAAAATTTTTTTTTTAACGTGTTTGAAAAAAACCTTACGTTACGGAAATAGCCTACCATGTTAACTCCTAATTGATTGGAGCGCAACAAATATAAGACTAAACACGATTGGTCGGGCTATAAATACTATCTTTGTGTTGTTAGGGAAACGAATAGGAAGGTAAAATTTTTTCAAAAGATGTCGTGGGACGTGGCTTTCCATTGGTTAGAGCTGCGAATATAATCACTTAGGAGCGTTAGTTCGAGACCACTAGTTCAAATAAGCTTGATGAGCAACAGTGCGTTGAAGCCAGCTCATATTTTTGCTAAATAAAAGCCTGGAACATAAGCAGATGGGAATTTGTGCCAGTATTTGTGCCAGAATTCATTGCTAGTCAACGTATCTGTGTATTTCCATGAATTGTGGTAGGTTTGAAATATTCAATATCTTTTAATGAAAATTGAATGTAAATTGTTAATTTATGCCTGTATATATGTGTAGTTCAGTAGCGAACATGAGGAAAAGCCTATAATGCTCCAGCCTGAACAGAAGGTGTCGGAGGAAAGTAAAACGGCATGGAATGGCCAAACAGTACACTGACACCTAGATGATTGACTAGAAAGAAATAATGCTGGAATTGCAGAGGCGTAGTAACCATTAGGGAGGTTAATACTGGTATAAAGTATTTCAGATGAAGCTGACAGTTGGCCTAACGCTCTGAACTCAATGTTTGTGATGTATTGTGCTCAGTGTAAAAAGAGAGTATAAATTAGTTATGACGTAGAAGGTACATCCTTCTTGTTTTCAGGGACTGTGGTCTTAACGTTATTGAGCAGCACCTGGTCAGAGCTTTGCTGAATCCAGAGTCGGACAGCATACTCCTTGGTCCATTTAGCTATCAGTGAGGTGTCTCCAGAGCCCAGGGGAGAAATCGAGCAGAGGAGTCTTTTCCTGCCGCCATCACGCAAGATAAGCTGATGTGGCCAGCTGAGCTCAACATTATGTACCCCCATCTTAAAATGACAGTGTAAAATAAATTAAGAGGGGAATTTCATTGTTTTAATATCAGGAACTGAGAACATCTCCAATACTAGTTCCAATAAAGACAAACTATTGAAGTCATGATGACAAATACCAACAGAGCTTGAACAAAACAAAACCAGTATTACCTCATATTAACACTACACAACTGACACACATAGGATACTATTAAAAATACATGTCACTACAAGATTCATATTGAGAAATTCTGTACATATAACTTGTAATTAAAATTGATTGTGATTCCTGGTTCCATTTGTATTTGAATCAGGACACATATTCATTCATGACAGCACTGAATACATATTGTTATTTGAAAAGTTATCAGTGACTCCTTTAAGATATCCTCATAGACTTCACCACATCTTTATTGCTTCAACCTTATCAGTTTAGTATCCAATATATCCCCGGCAAATTGAATGTCGGTGCAGATTTCCTCAGTCGGCACCCCTGTGTTCAAAATTAGAGTAATGGCAGACGTGAGGAGAGATTTTATCTATGTGTATCACTGGTTTTAGAACTTGCCGTAGGCATGTTTTCAAGTGGGGAGATGTATCATAAAATTAACAGTGATACAACGTAAAAATATCTCCAAAGGATAAAATGTAGGGATAAAAAGAATGCGTAAGTTACTAGAAGGCATGATCGCCCACGCCGCGGGTCATCACCCGCCATGGAAATTAAATTGCTGAAACGGTTACCATTTGAACGGGATGAGAACGGCGGATCAAAAGGAAAAAAAAAATATGACTGAAAAATTGCGTGAGACTAGCAAGGTTAAGGAGACGCAACTGGGGGGGGGAGGAAGGAAAAATTCACGTCCCCAAATTGACACGAGGTACGGAAAGGGACGCTTATGCGATACCAAGCCTTTTATTTGAATTCAGCGGCAAAAGCATTACAACGCAGATGCTTGAAATATTACAAAATTAAAAAAGTAACTTTTTCTTAATACTAATGTTAGGAATATAAAAATTAGCTGGCCGGATGGCCCATTTTGAGCAGTGAAATAATATGCTTTTATTTATACAGACGGATAGATAATAATGAAGACATTGACAAAAGACTGTGTTGTTCACATCAGCGAAAGACTGCATTGAATCAAACATGTCACTAATTTGCACAAAAAACGCGACCTTGAGACTCAAGTGTTCAAACCTAGTTAGAATGAAAGAGAGGGACATTGGTGGGAGCTGTGGCTAAAAATAACTTTAAAGACAAAATTTGTAGAGGGGACGGATAGGTTGGTTCAAAAACCAAGTACGTTTTTGTGAAAACGCAAGTAGAGACGGACGGACTAACAGATAAAAATCCATACTTGACTGAAGCATGACTGAAATGACTTTAGTGTAGGAAATTTGAATTTGAAAAAAAAACACAAGGCATTGATTGGCCACAGACAATCATATTATCAGCGCTCAGACGAGCTTTTTTGCCATTCCTCAATAGTTGTCCAGTGATAGACACAGTAAATTTTAAGTGTGGTGATTTCCAATGAAGTAAATAGAAATAAGTTCAGGGACGCCATACTATAGCCAGCAGCTCAGCTGAGTTTTGCTAGCATTTCTGTGTTCTTTATTCATAATCTGAGCTGTGAGTTTTTTATGTTGACACCAAAAGGTGGTGTCAAATGCTGGGTAAATAATTGACAGTGAGGACCCGTGCAGTGTCGCATCTCGGCAGAACAGCCTTGTATTGCCCCCAAGCACGGAGAGGTGGGGCCACCCGATATATTGCCCCCAAGCACGGAGAGGTGGGGCCACCAGATTCCAGCACCAGAACTACTCTTTCAAAGTTACGTAAGCAGGCTGGTCTGCTGGATTTACACCAACTTCATAGACATAGCACCCAAAGTGAATTACTACTAAAACATCCCATTTCCTTCTATCATTAATGGACAATGTTTGGTAGGCATAGACAGGGAGGGATGAAGCCACCCCAACAGCACATCTATTCATCGTTCTCCCAGGGAAAATAAAATTATGAACTGTAGAAATATTAACTACTCGTGAAAATTGTATACGTACACACCTTTTATTTATCATGTCATTTATTCATGCCATTCACTCATAAATTCCAAAATCTTTCATATGTTCTGGCCAAAATAAAACCTTGGTTCAGAACTAATAAATTTAAAAAAAGATTTACTTTCTAAAATTTCACCAGCTGAATTTAGTTCATTGTGTTCTAAATTTTATTGATAATATTATATTATTTAATATCTGTGTGTGTGTGTTTGTATATGTCAATACAACACATTACATTCAGTACCCTAGATTTTAACGTAGCCACATTCATTAGAAAAAAAGATAGGTGTGAGGTCGTAGTGGTAGCAAGAAAGGCCTTCTGAAAATTCACAGCTACATTTTAACTCAGGAGCCTTCACAGCTGACCTCATACATCACACTTAGTAATATCACCATCATACAATACCATCAAAACCACTACAGCGTCCATCTGGTTTTCTGACCGGCTTCCAATCAGAACGAATGTATATTTCTTGCTCTCATTTGATCCAATCCGTGAGCAAGAATGAAGTGGGTCGGGGCGTGAGTTATTACCTTCTCCCTCGTGTTTTAAAATATCATTTGAAAATTTTAATACATTACCTCATCTCCATATACGGCCGTTCACTCTTAGGTAACCTTTCAAGTCAGACTTGTAACCTAATCCCTGCAAGATAGTGTCCTCGCTAATTTGTATCCCCTGGCGGGTTTACCTGTAATTATTATCACAGAAAATCTCTGGACGGGAGTGATTATTCATCGCCTCTGCCCTGTTTACATGTGGGGTAACCTTAACTTTGTCGCTGATGCAGACACACCCAACCTGGTTTTCTTTGTATTCTCCGTCGAAGTGTTTGAATGCGTTTGCGATGAACACGCACCCAAACGGACGTTCTTGTATAGAAGAGGTGTAAATTGATGTGACCAAATGTCTTCACAATGGGAATGCGCCCCTGAGGTGACAGCCCTCCGCTGCTTATTTTTCGGTTGTTCCTTTCCACGTTTTCTCCTCTCTTTTACTTGCCACGAGAGCTTCTTTTCTGAGTTGGCGTCATAGAGGTTATGATGGACACACAACTCCAAGAATCCTGGTCCATTTTCATTTATCTGAGGTGGCGCCGTAGCATCGCCACTTGGCGAGATCGGCAGCTTCATCCTCCCAGGTTGCTGGATTTATGTTCAGTGCCCTCATTTCTCTCTTGCACACATCTTTGAACCTCAGCTGCGATTGCCCAACTGTTCTTTTGCCACCTGCCAGTTGTCCGTAGAAGATATCTTTTGGGATATGACCATCTTCCATGCGGCGAACATGGCCAAGCCAGAGTAGTCTGCGCTGTCTAAGCAGTGTATACAAGCTTTGATGGCCAGCACGTGACAAAACCTCGAATTTTGCCACTTTGGCCTTCCACGAAATACTGAAGATGTGGCGTAGACACCGTAGATGGAAGGTATTGAGCCTTCTTTCTTGTTTAGCTGTCACGGAATTGCCTCCCCTGCGTTGCAGTAGTAGTCCAACAGTGGCTAAAACTCAAGAGTCTCTAATATGGGCCTTCAAAGGTGTCTACCTTCGCACAAGATTACTCGTGGCAGAGTTGTAGATAGAAGGATAATTATGCTTCTATATCACGGCAGTATTCATAAGATATTTCCGCGAAGTCAAGAACAATGCTGCATTGGAAGGGCAATTTGTTAACTTATATGAAGAATTAAGCAATTATTAGTTTCAGCTCGTTCAAGCCCACACTCTGATTTACTCGGTGGAATTCTTATTTTTATGGTAAATCTCTGTTTAGAGTGTATTTAGTAAATTGACTGAGACAAACATGCAGTACATTGAAAATGATTAAATCGACGTTAAATTTGTATATTTACAAATAACAGATTTAATAAGTCATTTAGGTTTTAACAAGATTTTAAAGAAATAAATAATTATTTATTAAAAAAACTGTTTATCATCACTGTCGTGATGGAATAGAAGTGTGTAAAGGGGGTCACTTGGCAGCTTTTAGGGGTTACTTAGCTGTCAGTGACGGTTCTGCTCCTTCTGATGGGTTGGTTCTTGGTATCACGCTCGTCGCTGGTCAAGGTTGTAGGGCGCAGCACGTTCCCAGAAGTGTCAGGGAGTGTCTACAAAGTTGGTCCCTCGTCTTAAAGCTCAGGCCACTTTTCCCTTCTTGTTCTATAGATAGTACCCTCAACTGGTACCACCACCAACTATGGCAGAAGAATTGAAGCAAAACGCTCTCCTGTGTATTGCGTTTTCCGACATAGTTATGGGCCCCTTTCTCCTATTCCACCATCCCATCTACCTCAGACTTTACCCTCGATGAGTATTAAACTTAATCCCTCGAGAGAAAACTTTCTTTACAGTTAAATTGAATAGCTTTATATTTATTCAACATTCAAATGAAAAGGTTAACAGTATAGATAGAACATGTTTACTTTAACATCTACACTGATTGAAAAGTGTTCACAATATAGATTGAATATGTTTTCATTTACATCTACACTGGTTGAAAAGCTTTGAAACTTTCATTAATTTTAAAGTGAATATGTTTACACAGACATTTACACTGGTTTGAAAATGTAGATATAATTAGAATGTGCATCATTTCTTTAATTTTTCCACATGGAACTTGGGACTACTTATGCTTTTAGTTCTCTGTAAGAAACTAGCAATAAAGCAGTCACCAGCCCTTGCAGTGGTGGTTCAAGAAATCATCATTCTATATGCTGAGGTTGCCAGCCTCAAATGCCTTGGACATCCACTAGCACTTTTCACATATTAATATTCACATGGCAACATATACATATTAGTTCACATGTTAGTAATGAAAAATATATAATGTAAAAACTGCAACTTACGCTAATTTTGGCTCCCAGACTGTTTGTTCAGAGAAGTAGGTTTAAGGCACTGGCAGATGCCTTTTTTCACGTGTTCTTGGGGGTCGTTAATTTAACAATTAATTCCCACTATGACTCCGTGTTTCAGTTTCCTCAGATTCCGGTTCCTTATTAAAATTGCTTTCCTGGGCTCTTTAAGTCCTTCAAGATGTTCCACAAAGTTTGGTGTGATAAACGGAATTCTGAATTCTAACTTCTGGCAGTCTAGTTTCGTCTTGGCAAGCGACCCTCACAGTGTCTTGACGCTGAAACGTGTCAGGTTACATTGCCTGTCTTCCCCAGCATTTGTTTTGTGACGATGCTAAGAAAGCTCCAATCGTTTCAAACATGCATGTTTAGTGGGGTAATTTCAAAATTATTTCCGCCTGAAATAATATGCGTGATGCAAAAGGTCACGTCTCCCATATATGGAATGAAAACATCCGATCCTCTCTCGGCAATGTTTACAAATAACTTATTATTACTTTAATCTAAAGTAATGTCTTTGTAAGAAGGTGTGCCGGAAACGATGATGTCATGCATGTCTGTCCAAAATGTGTCGCACAGACGAATAATCTCGTTATCTTGAGCACACACAATCCGTCTCTTTATCATCTTGGCAAAGAAACGAACCCTGGCCTTTTCAGCGAGTAATCAACTGCGTTGGGCGATTTTAATGTTACTTCGTAGCCTGATGTCGGGTACACCCGAAATTAAACAACATGGCTGTCGGCTAAAATTATTTTATCAGTTCCTTCCCCAGCAGATATGATCAGGTAAACAAACAAGACGAATTATCGCTAAGAGGAGTGTAAGAATGTTGAAATTACAAAATATCTGCTTCATAGCAGAGAAAGAAAGAGGTGCCGAGCGTGAAAATCATGTAATTAGTCAGTGCAACAAATGTAACTGATTACTGCCGTAGTGAAGCAGAGATCGACCCAAAATAATTATGTGACATTAGCATAGGTTGTCCATGTCTCGCTGCCATATAGAAGTGTGTTGGTGACGCAGCTTTGGTCTTCGTTTTGAGTTTCCCCAAACACGGGTTGTGAGGCGGGCAAAGATGGCGGCAGCTTTGCCAATGCGGCTGTCAATTTCTATGTCCAGAGAGAGTTTGTCGTTGATTGTAGACTCCAAGTATGTTATGTGGTGCACCACTACCAATTCATAGTTATTGATAGGGATGACTGGTGCAAAATTCACATCCTGACCCAGCAAATTTGTTTTCTTTAGACTTATTGTAAGGCCAAAGTCCTTGCATTCTTGGATGCGATTCATCAAGCTCTGAAGCTCCTGTTGGCTTCGAGTGACGACTGCAGCGTCATCAGTGAATAACAAGTCTCTTATAGTGACCCTTGTGATTTTTGTTTTTGCCTTCAGCCTTGCAAGGTTAAACAGTCCGCCATCTGAACTAGTGTAAAGGCATATTCCTTCAGTTGCATCTCTGAGTGCATGTTTCAAGAGCAAGGCAAAGAAGATCCCGAAGAGGGTCGGAACCAGGTCGAAGCCTTTGTTTGACGCCACTGCGAATGTCAAAGGGCTGTGGTGTGTTTCCAGCATATTGGACTGTTCCCTTCATGTCTTTATGGAATGTCCAACAATTTAGTGGGGCAGCCTACTTTCAGGAGAATTTTGAAGAGTACTTCCCTGCTAACCAGGCCAAATGCCTTTGTGAGGTTTATAAAGGCGATATATAAAAGCATTTTCTGCTCTCTTTTTGCCTGAAGCTGGCGGAGAGGAACGATCATGTCTGTTGTTGATCTACCAGCTTATAATCCACACTGCGACTCTGGATATATGCACTCAGCTAACTTGTGTAGTCGCATTAAGATGACTGGCAAAAACCTTACCAACAATACTAAGAAGAAAGATGCTTCTGTAGTTATTGCAATCGCTTCAGTCTCCTTTATTTTATACAGTGTTACAATCTTGGCATCTCGCATGTCTTGAGGGATAGTTGTCT
This sequence comes from Oreohelix idahoensis, assembly GCA_024509875.1. NCBI lineage: Eukaryota > Metazoa > Mollusca > Gastropoda > Stylommatophora > Oreohelicidae > Oreohelix > Oreohelix idahoensis. The sequence goes on along the minus strand of JAMPIV010021036.1, from coordinate 376,684 downwards.
CTTCCCAGCACTGGCACAGCACAATATGTAGGGGATGTAATAGTGTGCGCTTAATAATTTGATTAAATCGGGAGGAATCCTATTATTGCCCGGTGCTTTGCCAGAGGCCAAGCTATCAATGGCCTTGCTGAGTTCTTCCAATGCTGGTTCAGCCCACAGCTCCTCCATAGTTGGCAGACATTTGACAGCATCAAGGGCTGCAGGCGTAACGGTATTTCTTCTAGCGTAAAGCTCAGAGTAGTACTCGACCCACCTCTCCATCTGTTTACCTTTATCGGTTAGTTTCTCCCCGCTTATGGTTTTTAGCGGTGCCGTCTTTCTTTTTGGGGGACTAAGGGCTTTATTTATACCGTCATACATTTGTCTAGTGCTGCCTGTTTGCGCTGCGGTCTGTGTTCTCTCGCTGAGTTGTAGCCAATAATCATTTGCACAACGTCGAACAGTTTGTTGAACTTTGCTTTTCGTAGCCTTCAGGATCTGTAGGGTTCTAGCACTCAGTGAACGTTTGTATTCAGTCGCAGCCCTGCGCTTAGCTTCAATGACAGGTGTCATCACATTTGATGAAGCATCAAATCAGTCATTTGACTTTGCTGTTTTCTTACCAAAGGTGGCAAGTGCAGTACTATAAACAGTGTTCCGCAGGTGCTCCCAGTTCTCTGTAACAGTATTACCATGCTGTGGGCTACTGAGCACTTTCTTGAAGGTCGCAGTAAATTGAGCGATCATGACGGGGTTTCTTCTTCTTCTTCGTTCACCCTCAGATGCCAACTTGAATAAGTTCAAAGAAAGCAGTGGTCAGCCTGAGGCTGTTAATATCTGCGTAGATTTTCTCCAGGAATGGTACTGGTGATGGCCATGTGCGTTTTCTGTTCCTCATATGTTGGGCACCTTTGAAGCAGATGTTCGGCAGTCATTTTATCGGTGCCACAGTCACACTCATCAGTAGTTCCTATCTTTATTTTGTTGAATAGATGGTATCTCAATCTGTTATGACCTGTGCGAAGTCTGAAGATTACCACTTGTTCACTTCTGCTGAGCTGGTAATACGGATCTTTTTTTGTGTGGCCTGGATGCTCCTCTTACCACTTGTGCCTGTACCTGCGCTTGATAAAACTCTTGGACTCCTCATAGGTTATATTTGTGTCAAGTTGAGGAAGTTTTCCCCCTTCCTTTGCCAATCTGTCAGCCTCTTCATTTCCAGGGATGTTGCAGTGAGAAGGGATCCACTGTATCACGACTCTTTTGTACTGCTGACATAGTCTGTGAAGTGTTACTCTTATATCATCCAGTTCAGCATTACTTTGACTTTTCAGCGTTGTAATCACTGACAAGGCATCTGAGAAGATAGCTACTGGTCTCTCTGAGCTTTCTTCTGTCATTAGAATTTCTGATGCAGTTTTTAAGGCCTCTGCCTCTGTTCTGAAGTTACTTGAAAATTTCCCTGTTGCGATGCTAACTTTTTTTGTGTGCCAAAGCTCAGAGAGACTCCTCCACCCCCATGTTCTGTTGCATTAGTTGCTGATCCATCTGTGTATGCATGGATCCAGGTGTTGCTTGGGTAATGTTTCTCTATATATTTTGTGGTTAGGACTCTCCTTTCTGTTTCATTTTGGCTGTTCTTTGACAGGGGTTTGACGTCTTGCTGATGTCGCTGCGTGGTTTCATTTCATGTCTGACACGACGGAGTTTTCTTGGTTGTGCTCTGATTTTGCAGTAAACCAAGGAGTGATCTGTATCACAGTCTGCACTATGGTACGAGCGCACGGATTTGAGAAGTGGTCTTCTGACAAGAATCAGATCCAGTTTGTGCCAGTGCTTGGATAGTGGGTGCCTTCTGACACCTTATGCTAGGGTTTTGTCTGAATATAGGTGTTTGTCATACAGAGGTTATGATGGACACACAACTCCAAGAGCCGTTGTCCATTTTCATTCATCTTGCCAATACCAAACCTGCCCAGACATGAAACATTATCGGCACCCACTCTAGCGTTGCAGTCATCAAGGAGAACAAGTTGTTCTTGCCCAGGTGTGCTTTTTATGACTTGACTGCTGCTAGATTCTCGTAGAACTCGTCTTTAGCTTCTGAGGCAGAGTACAAAGGAGGAGCATACACACTGACAAGGGTGATGGGACCTGCACTAGTTTGCAGGCGGAGCGCGAACAGGAATTCTGATCCATTCTCACCTGGTTCAACTATTCTAGTAGGCGATTTTTTTTAACCGCAAAACCTACTCCGTGTTCTCTAGTGTTATTAAGGTCTTTCTCTTGCCAATAAAATGTGTAGTCCTTCTCGCTCACATTCCACAGCCTGCCAGACGCATTTCCTAAAGTGTAGCAATATCCACCTGAAGTCGTTTGAGTTCGTCATTGAATACGGCTGTCTTCCTGACATCGTTTATGTCCTGTGGGTTTTCGGATAGTCCGGACGTTTCAACATCCCAATCTGATAGTTTGTTTATTTCTATTACTTCTTGTTTTGTGATTATTGCTTGGTTCGACATTGTCTGTCCACAGTTCGGGGTTGACCCTAATTCTCTCCAGGGTGCGAGCTTGGGTATAGTTATATGGAGATCAAGCTGTTGCTACGAGAAAGGACTATCCTGCTTAGTTTTAGGGTGCAAAACTAAATAACCCCGGTATTTATTTAGCACTTATTAAAAACATCCCTTTATCAATTGTTCTTGAGACATAAGGCTAGATAACATAGTTTCTAAGAAAATAAGCATGTATCATGCCACTTTATGAATTTCAAGATACGTATAAAACTAAAAATTATAATCTGAAACATGAGCAACAACAAAATCAACAACCAAAATGCTACGGACTTCCATAAATGGCTGCTAGCATAGAATAGAAAGATTGAAGTGGTATGACAAGATGACTAATGTGGAACTGATGATAAGAACCAGACATGTTCCAGTGGAACAAATAGATGAGAATAAGACGCTGGCGATGGATAGGACACACATTGATGAAACCAGCTGATAGCATTACTGGTCAGTCCTTGTTCTGGAACCCCCAGGATAAGAGAGACAGAGGAAGACCAAATAACACATGGAGAAGAAAACTGGAGACAGACGTGAAGAGAATGAAGAAGACACGGAAACATCTAGAACTGATGGCACGTGACAGGAAGACTTGTCATACGTTTGTTCAAGACCTATGCTCCGCAAGGAGCAGAGAGATGATGAAAAAAGTATAACTCATGAAAATAAGTCATCCTAACATTCTCAAGGTTGTTCCCCTTCTACCGTGAGGTGTAGTGGTATAAGTAATCCTAACATTATCAAAGTTGTTCAATCCAAGGACAACAAACTACTGTGTTAGAGGGTTTCAATGCAGATACAGGGTAAGGACCCATCAATCGCACTGGCAGACACACTAGTCTGTCAAACCACTGAATTATTTTACTCACTGTTGTATACAGGAGTTTTTGCCAATTCAACAATCATTCTCACATGAAAGAATTAAGGCCACAAGACTTCGTATTCACGGTTCAATGATGAGAACTTTATTGTCAAACTATATGTCTCGCATAATATACATGAACGATGTAACAATCACATAATCATACATGCGTTCTAACATAGTTTCTCAAGAATCTGTGCTTTTCAAATTTTACTTCCTTCAGCTGCATAAAAAAAACATATGTCTGTAAAATGCAGCTCCTTAAAATTAAGGCTTTATCTTTGCTCTTTATCTAAACCGTCCAATCCAATTTATCTTTCTCGGATTCAGTCAAATTAATTTTTCTTATTTCAAAAACAAACTTTTCTTGCTTTTGTTTGAAATAATTTCACTTTTGTGACTTGTTTGTTCAAATGTAATATTTCAATTATAGGAACACGTTTTGTGAAATTAAAAAGTCAATAAAATTGATGAATATGTTAGCCTCATTTTGTTTATAATTCACTAAGTTATAAAAAAAAACATTACAAGAGGCTTCACACACTGTAGTGTTATGCTGATTTAAAATGTGTTTATCTGCACTTGCTAAACTAAAAAACAAACAAATAAAAAAGGCACACTTAGATTCACCTAACTTATATGTTATGATTACTGTACAACCTCTTAATTTTAATATAATTTTTTTATTCTCTAAGAAGCAAAGTACAATCAAGCACAATTTTTTTAATCAATTAAAACTAAGAACACCCTTGAGCAAAAGTGAACCAAAGATAATCTGGAAACTATACTTCTGATGAAGATGAAATTGTCTACTGAATAAAGTACTACATCATCACATCATACACTCATGCACCAACTTCTTAGAAGAAGCCACAGTCATTGAACAAATACTGTGTTAAATTCTAACAGTCATTGAACAAATACTGTGTTAAATTCTAACAGTCATTGAACAAATACTGTGTTCAATTCTAAGTCATTGAACAAATACTGTGTTCAATTCTAACAGTCATTGAACAAATACTGTGTTCAATTCTAACAGTCATTGAACAAATACTGTGTTCAATTCTAATCCACTTACTCAAAATGTTTATGGATCCCTCTCATTCAAAGTGTTTAATATTCACTCTAAGTATAAAACAATGTACAACTGATCTATAACTGCACTGATGTACAGCCATCATGTTCTTACCAAACACAAATGACACTGACAAAATTCCTAAATGGGCCACACAAAAAACTGGCTTCTGAACAACAGAATTAGCTTATTAAAAAAAAAAGAACCGGGAAATCACATTCACAGAAACAGAATATGAATTACTGAAATAATATTTGAGCACACACAAAAAAAAAAAAAAAATACTGAACAATACATCAGTATATAGACAAATTTATTGCAGCTGTACAGACTTTATTCATGTGTCAAGAAAAAGAAATGGGTTGTAAAATAAAATGTTTCTGGTGTAAAACAAATAAAATCACAGTGTTACTAGAGGTTCACTGGAAAAAAACAAACCCGGACAATATGTGTCCATTGTGCATGGAACTATAATTAATTCTTTGACTGCAAGTGTCATGTGACAATCGTGAGCCAATCACTGGTTACAATACATAATAGATATGCATATCTTAACATCTGACAGTCATGAGCCAATCACTTGTTACAATACATAATAGATGTGCATGTGTTAACATCTGACAGCCATGAGCCAATCACTTGTTACAATACATAATAGATATGCATATGTTAGCCTCTGTACTCTGAGGCATGCAGTAAAATTAAGCTGAATGAAGCAGAACTACACAAAAAAGACAATAAATGAGTAATGTCAGATACATTAAAAAAATTTTGTACTGTTACAAAGGGTCTGGGATGAATAGACAATGGGATAGATGTGTGAAATGAGGGGAGCATATTGAGTATGTGTAAGATTATAAATATAACTGTGATAGTTCCTTTACAAATTGGTTTAGACTACATGTTCATATGAAACCTAGTTAATGAGTGATACATTTTTGAAAGTGTTCAATTCTTTTTGAATCACCCTGTATAAAGAAAGCAAAGGACAGTACCAGAATAAGACTAAAGAAAAGTTGTGAAGAAGAGAAACAGAAAAACTGTAAGATTTGACTTACAAGTTTAGAAATGGATGGTTGAGAGGACAGTAACATTTGGAAAGACAGCTAGGAATTCAAAATAAAGAAGCAAAAACTTGAATAATTGGATTACTACATATGATCACATGATGATGATAAACTTGAATACTGACGTTGTTATGCGTGGGTATACTGATGCAAAATACTGAATACTGCAAGAAATTAATCTGTGCAGGTAAATCAAAATTGAAATGCTGAATTCAATCACACAATCAAAATAGGAGAATTTCTTTCAATTTAAAATCACAAGTACTTGTGTTTTTAATGAGGAGCTAACAAATATCATCTTCCTGTTTTGGTCCTTAAGGACCATGGAGCCACCATTGTGGTTGGGTCCCCCCTGCACCAACCACTCACATGTACTTTCATAGGTGGTTTCCGTAGCAATTAATAAAAGATGTACAGAAACATAAATAATGAATTTGGTTTAAAATGAGCAAGTATTCAAAGGGGGTTTAATTATAATATGTACATTTGAAAACCAATTCTGAACCAATGCAGCAATATTATTTTTTTGCACTTCACATAAATAAGGGGCCAAAGGTCTCTGCCAGTTATTATCGCTACTTTGTGCTGAAATTTTGTTATAGAAGTAACAAATGAAGACAGCTACTTCAGTCAATAGCAACTGGAAGCATTTATCAGCAAAACACTGACCACTTATTTCAACGACAAAATTAAAAAAAATAATTTATAAATAAATTCTGAACAAAGCAAATTTATATCATGACAATGACATATATTATCATTTTTTTTCAAATATTAAACAATGACTAGTTGACAATGACAATATACACCATTGACAGTCCTTAAAAATGGTATGGTCATGGACATTCAAATTGCTCTCCAGTGGAACGGGGGGAACAAATTACTGAATGATTCATGGTTCTAGTGGAAAGGGTGGAACAAACAAATTAATGAGTGACTCATCGATCCAGAGGAAAGGGTGGAAAAAATTGCTGAATGAATCATAGTTCCAGTGGATAGTGTGGAACAAAAAAATTACTGACTGACTCATAGTTCCCTTGGAACGCATGTAACAAACAAATTACTGAATAACTCATCATTCCAGTGGAAAGTGTGGAACAAACAAATTACTGAGTGACTCATCGATCCAGAGGAAAGGGTGGAAAAAATTGCTGAATGAATCATAGTTCCAGTGGATAGTGTGGAACAAAAAAATTACTGACTGACTCATAGTTCCCTTGGAACGCGTGTAACAAACAAATTACTGAATGACTCATCATTCCAGTGGAAAGCGTGGAACAAACAAATTACTGAATGACTTGTAGTTCCATTGGAAAGTGTGGAACAAACAAATTACTGAATGGCTCATAGTTCCAGTGGAAGGTATCGAGCAAACAAATTACTGAATGACTGATAGTTCAAGTGGAAAACATGGACAAACCTGCAACATAATTTTTACCTGTATTCACATAATCTGTCACATACTAGTACTGTGTTTTCATGAGATCCTGCAGTCACAATAAAGGTCTTTCCTACTGGTGAAAAAAAAAAAAAAACACAAGATTACATTGAGGTATGGCATTGTTTCATGAGCCTCCTTAGCAGAGGACCTTCATCTGTCTTGGATGGTTGAACTGACTTAATTAACAAACTTTCATAAATGGGTGCTTATGTAGAACAGAAAAATTGAAGTGGTATGACAAGATCACTAATGTTGAACTGATGACAAGAACCAGACAAGTGCTAGTGGAGCAAGAGATGAGAAGAAGACGTTGGAGATGGATAGGACACACATTGAAGAAACCTACTTATAGCATTACAAGGCAGTCCTTGTTCTGGAATCCCCAGGGTAAGAGAGATAGAGGAAGACCAATGAACACATGGAGAAGAGAACTGGAGACAGACGTGAAGGGAATGAAGAAGATATTGAACTGATGGCACGGGACAGGAAGTTTGTTGAAGGCTTATGCTCCTGGGGGAACTTAACGGTGATGATGCAGGTATGGTGTCTCAGCTACTGTTTCAGAAAATGATTATCACTTTCAAATACATTTAAGGTCATCTTTTTTCACATGACATATTAATTATAAATAGCACAAAAAGAATAATTTTTCTTGTTATCGGTTTAAGCATAATATAATCCAATATTTTTTTGTCATTTTCTGGAAAAGCAAAAAAAGGCCCAGTTTTGTCATGTCGTAAAAACACATAAATAAGAAAAATTTCCTGTATGTTAATAATGAATAGTTGTGCTGATAGCTAAATAAACAAAAACATGTCTAAAAAACGATCAAAACGCATTTGTAGCCTTCATCAGTCATAACTGACTATAGGAATGACGTGTCCTTGAGGTGATAGCTTTCAGCTGCTTGATTTGTCTAATGTTCCTTTCAGCATGTTCTGTTTTTCTTCTGATTCTTGTAAGAACTTCTTTTCACCCAATCTGAAGTGGTGCTGTAGGGAGCATTTCCACTTAGTGCGATCGTCAGCTTTACCCTCCCAGGTTACTGGACTTATGCCCAGAACCTTCATGTCTCTCTTGCTCACATCTTTGAACCTCAGCCGTGGACATCCCACTAATCTTTTCAAAAGGTATTTGGCACCAAATTTCAAAGAAAAGAAAAAAAATGTATCTTAACTCTTCCTAACCCATGACTAGGACGGTGCACCAGAATATGGTACATTATGCTCCACAGGGACCCTGCCATGTGGCTATAGCAAGATTTCATCATTCATGCATTTTACTCAATATAAAATAAAATAAATTGTTGTATTCATAATTACAACAATTCAAAGTATTCTTCAACAGATTTTTCAGGCGCAGAGGGAGATCCATTTTGGTGCTGAGTTAAACAGAAATATGGCCTGGGATAAAATAAGTTAAAACTGAAAACTGTTGTGCATCTTCAACTGACTTCACTGTTGTGCACCTTCATTTCACTTTACTATTGTGCACCTTCAACTGACTTTATCTTTAAATAGTCTACAGGACAAGTAGTAATGAGCATGGTAATGTAATACTGTAGCACATTGTGGCAAATATGGCATGAGTGTGTTCTGGAACGATTAACAAGTCATTCTCGAATCAATCAAGCACAAATCTGGGTTAATTACAAATAACTGTTTAACAAAATAAGTCCAAACTTGGATCAAATACAAATAATATTTAACAAATAATTTCAAACTTGTGTCAATTACATATTGATATATAACCTAATTAGTCCAAACTTGGGTCAACTACAAACTAATATTTAACATCTATCAGTTCAAACAAATACTGGACAATGTTGTAGCCAAATGGGACATCAAACAGTCAATGCAATAAACAGTCAATGCAACAAACAGTCAATGCAACAAACAGTCAATGCAACAAACAGTCAATGCAATAAACAGTCAAACTGAAGAATGTTTTAAGAAGGTTAATAATAGCAGGACTGTGTGCACAAGAAAGACATGAAATAATTGCATCAATAATATGAGTAATACCATAGAGTTGCAGATTTAATAATGCATGCACAGTGCACAATTAGTAAAATTATATTTAAAAAAACAAACCAATTCTCTCTATGAACAAATGAGACCTTAAATTGACAAAAGAGAAGAAAAACAGTTACCTCTCATCAAAAAAGTAGTAAATTACTTTTATGTCACACACACACACAAAATAATTAAAAAAAAATTTTTTTTTGTCACAAAGCCATGGGCAAGGGAAGCAGTGTAAACTAACAAGAATGTAATATTTTTAACTCAGTAATTATAGTTTCCAAAAAAATGTATTTCTGTACAGGGTTGCAAAAACTGTTTTTAATAAAATGGGTCACTTCACACTTAACTCAGTGACAATAAAAACAGTTTCCTTTATTCTTTCCATAGCTCAGCTCAGAAATTTGTATTCTACATTAAAGTACCTCAATGAGGTCAAAATTTACCTGACTTGACCCACTTCTGACATCATCATTTACCTTTGAGCTCTCCAGGAAGCATGGTACCACCACTGTAGCTGGTCCCCTTACAGGAAGCCTGCAAAAAACATTCACATGCTCTTGTAGTGGTGGTTTCTGTAGCTATTAGTTTTACATGATGAGGTTGGCAGCCTCATACACAACCTCATATTAGTTGCCTTGTATGACATGCTTGAGTGTGTAGTAGTCCTATTCTTCCTTTGTCTCTTCTGAGAGCCCCAGGAGCCACACGGGGCCCCGCCACTTCTGGGCTGAGTACTAGTTTCTTCTTTAATGTAGTTTTATTAAAAATAAATTTCATCTTTCTACGTAGTTTTTACAACTATTTTCTGACAGACAGAAATATTTATAAACAAAAACAATTTATTTCATAATATAAGCACACTTTTACTTCTAACACTGAAATATATATACAGGATGTACCAAATTCAGACTTAATACTGGTGTTGCGTGATAAATTCTCGCAACATCGTTTTATTTCAATATCTGTTTTATAACGCAAGGGCAACAACTGCTTGAAATCTATAGTCACTTTTCTCGGTAAGCATTTGTCTTCTCGCGTTAGTATCGAATGCAGTTAACTTTTGAGCTGTGGTCATTTTTGCGCTGGACTGCGCATGACTTGTCTTGTTGTTTGGTCGATCGGTTTCCGCCCACCACTAGTGGGAGTGAGCGATTTGGAATGGCGAAAGAGATGCCTCGTTGAAGAGGGGATCTCCGCTTTTTTTTGTTCTGTCAGGGATGTGTAGTCCTCTTATGGATATTTCGTTTAGTCGAGATAATACCTCTAGTGTTTTCCCACATGTCGGGAGGCGTGATATTTCTGTGTATTTCTTGAAAGCAAGGTAAATTAACATTTTCATTAACTCTATTGATTTTGGGTCGTGAGCGATTTCGATTCATAGCCTGTCTCCGAAAGTCGTCGTCACGAGATGTTCTTTCCCAGCTCACATGTCGCTGCATTGTACTGCATCGGTTGATGCATGTACCAAGGACCATTACTTGCTACTTTGTTAAATGAACTAGGTTTAGAAAACCTTTATTATCTAGAGGATATTTTTGAGGACATTATTTATACTTCGGCAGACGTGTCTGTCTTGCTGAAGTCAAACTAAGGAGAGTGAACTGATCTCATACATCTGGTTATCTCCTGGCTGTTATAGAAAAGGATGGAGTTTTCCACCTGACTACATTTACAGCACTATGAAATATAACATGCATCTGACTCATCATTGTAATGCTGTCTACCGTTTATTGCTGTATTGAATGTTGCTGTGATAATGACTGTTTGATGTGCCTACACATTTGCGTAACCATTTTGTCACTGTGGCGTCCACAATAAATAATGAAGAAAAACGTCAACGGCTGTTTCAAGACTCATTGACTTTATACGTCGTGAGTTTACTGACGTCCTATGTGGATTGCCCTGTTATTGTTGCATGAACATTGTTTTGACTGAACACATCTACACACTACACAAAACCAGACATGCGGATGCCATCCATCATCATATGGCATCACGCATCATTTGGTGGCCATAAGCTGGTTTGATTCTGGTACTAGCAAACACGGGTCCCTTACCCACTTCATTTTCAACAAGAATTCATCAGCATCCTTCAAGAAATTAACATTCTTCAATACAGTCAACATCTTCAAAATTTTCAAAGTACTCGGCGTTGCCCGGTAAAAGTCAAAATTTCAACTTTTGACGGAAACAAGAATTTGACAGTACCCGGCGTTGTTACATGTTGCCGGATAACTCGGACTGCTGTTATCTTTTACGCAAGTCAAGCAAGTTGCTGCTGTCAAGGTTCCAGTGCTGTCGTTTTTTGAGAAGGTCAAGTGCCGGTTGAAACGGGTTGTTTTCTGAAGAAGGCCAAGTACCGATTTCCATCAACTTACTTTTGGATTAGAAGGTCAAGTGCCGAAACAACTCAACACACAGTATTTCAGAAGCTCTTGTACCATCGTGTTAGCAGTGGAAGCAGTTCAGATGTGCCATCATCGTTGGAGCTTCGCTCTTTAGGACGTTGATTGACATCCGTTTTTCTGCTGTTCTACGATTGGAAGCCTTTAAGTTAAGTGGCCTGTTTGTATGTAAACTGTGCCCTTATACTTCTGCTGAGTCTTCTGTGTATCATCTCATTCTATATATTATATGTCTATATGTTATTTGTATATTTATATGTTTATATTTCAGCGGGTTCTCGGTTGGGTGGTGTCTCCGTTAGATTATGCCACGTCATAGAGGTCGTCTATTGTGAGCGTTTTTCTGTAGGGTTTGCAAATTTCCGATACTGGAATTTGCTAAGCGACTTCTGTTGCTATTTATGTTAGCTGTGATGACATGTTTTAATATTGTTTTCGTTATTATTTCACATTCTTTAGTTTTGTTGTGATTTGTTTGTATTTGTTAGCCTACTCTTGTCTATAATTTAGTTTCATACAACATTTTTGTTTATACACTGTGGTGTCATGTATTTTGTTTAATTCTATCGCAGATATCGTCACATTTTTTGTGATATTTCATTAATTTCTGCTTTATTTTTAGTTGATTTCTGCGAAAGTTTTTGTATTGTTGCTGATCTTTGTTATTGTTTACATTGTTATTGTTTACATTGTTTGTATTGTTTACATTTTCAATGTTTACATTCTGCATGTGTTTACATAGTCATTGTTTACAGTTATAGTAATTAGTTAATGGGCTATGCTAATGCACTGTTACTACTATACTGATGATAAATGAATGATGAATAGTGTCGTGCACTATTGAATGAGAAGTGCACTTATGATCAAGATTTGAGTGCTGATATTTCATATACAAGTTCTTTGATTGGAGACTTGTTTCCCACAGAGACTGGGATAATATAATGTGATGTGAATATACAAGTGCTTAATTAAGACTTGTTACACTTAGGTTTGAAATAAATTAGTTAATTATTTCAGGTTTTGGACTCATATGTTAGACAACATGTCTACATTTGAGCACTTTATTGAGCAGGGTAAATTGCTTGGGAAGACTGGTGATAAGTTAGAAGAATTTGCAACTGCTCGATATGATAAAGCAATGGAAGCTGAACAAAAGAAACTGCATATGGAAGCTGAACAAAAGAAACTGCAGATGCAGGTGGATGAAAAGAGATTCCAAATGGAAATGGAAAAACAAAAAAGGGAATCAGAAGCTGAGGAGAGAAAACTCCAGCTACAGCTAGAAGCTGAAAGACTTCAAAAAGAAGCTGAGAATAAAAGACTTGAAAAAGAAGCTGAGAATAAAAGACTTGAAAAAGAGGCTGAAAATAAAAGACTTGAAAAAGAAGCTGAAAATAAAAGACTTGAAAAAGAAGCTGAAAATGAAAGACTTCAAATGCAGGCTCAAGCTGAAGAAAGGAAGTTACAAAGAGAGTCTGATGAGAGGAAAGCAAAAATGGAACATGAAGAAAAACTCTTAGCTTTAGAGTTGGAGAAATTGAAATTGACGAGCATGAGTAATGGTAATGATTCAAACAAGGGTTCATCTTCTGGGAAGGCTAATAATGATACTTTTAAGATTAAGTTACCAACATTTAGTCCTTCCAGTGATGACATAATGTTCTATCTGGACAGATTTGAACAAGCATGTACAGCTCATAACATAGACAAAGCAAAATATGTTTATCAGTTATCAGGGATACTGACAGGTAAAGCTCTAAGTATATTAAATATGGTGGATGAACCTGACAAGAGCAATTATGAGGTTGTCAGGGCCGCTTTGTTAAAGAAATATCAGCTTAACGAAGACGGCTATCGTCTACAATTTAAAAACATGTTACCTGAAAATGGAGTTGAATTCTCCGAGTTTATTGCAAGAATACGCATTACTTTCTCACGATGGGTTGAACTATCTAAGACGGAAAAAACTTATGAAGGACTTATGGACTTAATACTTAGAGACAAAGTCATGTCGTCTGTCAATGAGTCTTTCCTTGCTTTCCTTCATGAACGTAAACCTAAAACAATAAAAGAAATGGAAGATTTCTGTTGCCAATACGTAACTGCGCACCCACACATAACCATGGGTAACTCTAAGGTGAAAGAAGGTTTACCAGTTGCTTCGGCAGCTCCGTATGGTCAAAACTTTGCTCGTAGATCCCAACAAAATTTTGATAGAAAGGGCAGCGGTAATTTCTGTCAAAATCATGGAAACCAATTTCATGGTGATTCTTCTTCGAAGAATTGGAGACAACCTGATAGTGGTCGTTACTATCACCCTAATAATTATAAGCATTTCAAAAGAGGATATGGTAATAGAGGTTATTCCTGCCGAAGACCTCAGAACCAAACAAATAGATGTTCGCATCAATGTGAACATGATAGTAATCGTGGAAACTGGAATTCGAACCAGTATAACAATTACAATAGAGACAATAATAACTGCAGAGATAATAATAACTCTGATAACTTCAGAGGTAATAATAGTCGGGGTAGATCTCAACACAAAAAAAAGAGATATCAGCAGGCTAATGCTGTACAACAGGAAACTGAGGGAGCCTGTAATCATGTTGTTGATAGTAAAAACTTTGACGCTGTCACTAGTTCTGCTTTTGACTTTGAGAGAGCAAACAAATGCCCCCAATGCAGTACTTTATTCGAACCGGGTACCATAACTACTTTGAGTTGTGGTCACCCACTTCCCGCTCTTCCTGCTGCTGTTGCGCATGACGGGAGGGTTCTTTAATTCTACATAAGGGTCTTGTTAATGCTACTCCGGTCTCACTACTTTTCGATTCCGGATGCACCACTATTGGTGTTAGACAATCGCTTGTAGATCCATCTTGTGCTACAGGAAGGGTTATTAAATGTGTCACATTTGGCGGCACTCTAGAAAAATATCCTACTGCTGTAATTCGCATTGCCACTCCTTTCTTTACTGGAGATGTGCATGCTTGTCTCTTACCTAATCCTATTGCGGACCTTATTATTGGTCGTATTCACGGAGTTAGGGAGTGTACCCCACAGCAGATTGCTGCTTGGGAAGATAATAACATGCAAGCTACAAATGCAGTAGTTACAAGAGCACAAGCTCTACAAACACCCGAAACTTCACTGAATAGTGATAATGAAGTTGATAGCCAAGATAGTCACTTAGTAATTACTCGTGACTCTTTCATAAAATTGCAAGAAGAAGATCCTTCTTTAAAAAAATTCTTCGTTCTTGCGAAGAAAGGTGATCCGAATCAGGATACAAATAGAAAATCTTGGATTGCAATGAGAAACGGCGTACTTGTACGTATGGTACAAGATTCGACTACGTCGGCACATTCGCAAATTCTTGTTCCCAAGAGCATGAGAGTCCAAATATTACAACATGCTCATGACTCGCAATGTGCTGGACATATGGGTTTTGCCCGTACGAAGTCGAGAGTCCTTGCGGCTTTCTTTTGGCCTTTTGTCAATAAGGACATTCGTATTTACTGCCGATCATGCAAGGTATGTCAGGAGGTCAAATCTAGAGGACCACGACATGCTGCGCCTATCCAGGCTGCTGACATTCCTATTCGGCCGTTTCAGAAAATGGCCATAGATATTATTGGCCCTTTTAAGGTCAAGTCGGCCAGAGGACATCAGTTTATCCTTACATGTGTCGATATGTGCACACGTTGGCCAGAGGCTATTCCTCTTAAGAGCATATCTACTACAGATATCGCAGATGCTCTTTGGTTGATATTTTCTCGCTTGGGGTTCCCCAGAGAAATATTGTCAGACCATGGCACTCAACTCATATCTGACACTATGTCACAGGTAATGTCTACCTTACATATTGAACGATCTCTCAGTAGTATCTACCATCCTATGTCTAATGGGTTAGTTGAGCGTCTGAATAGAACGCTCAAGACTTTGCTTGGTAAGATAACTGAAGATCATCCTCAAGATTGGGACAGGGTTTTACCCGCGGCTCTCTTTGCCTATAGAGAAGTCCCTAATGAACACACAGGATTTTCTCCCTTCGAACTTGTCTTTGGCGCGCGTCCACGCGGCCCTATGTCTTTATTACACGATCTCATCACTGCCGATGATATTAGCGATGAAACTCAATCCTCATATGAGTATGTCATTGCTCTTAGACAAAAGATCATTGAGGCATGTAAGCTAGCAACTGCTTCATCAGAAATTGCTAAAGAGAAGGCAAGGCAGTTTGCTAACAAGAATAGATGTCTACGACAACTTTGTCCAGGTGACAAAGCATTCGTCCTACTCCCCAGTAGGGAAAATAGACTTCTTATTGCATGGAAAGGTCCGTATGCAATAGTCTCTCGGATTTCCGATGTTGACTATGTGGTCGATATTGATGGAAAGCATAAAACTTTCCACATAAACATGCTTTCGGAATTTCACGAACGTCCGGACTATTTGCTGCCTATTTTCCAGGCAACGGATGATGCTCCTGCACCTCACGGTCATTATTCATCCCTGTCTGTCATTCAGGATGAGGAAGCTACCTTCTCTGATGTCAACCTTCCCCTTCCAGTGGTTCCATTACATTCTACGGAATCTTGGAAAAACGTTTCTGTTTCTCCTAATCTTTCTGGTGACGAACATCGACAAGTCTCGTCGATGTTACAAACATTTCAGGATGTTCTCACTGACATTCCTGGACACACAGATGTCATAGAACATGACATAATTCTTACCGACAATAATCCAATTAGGGTTAGGCCGTATCCTATTCCTATACACTTTCAGTCGCAAGTGGAAAAGGAATTGGATGAAATGATTCAATTAAATATAATTGAACCATCGACTTCACCATATTCTTCTTCCATGGTTATTGTCCGGAAGAAGGATAAGAACATACGAATTTGCGTTGATTATCGCAAATTGAATCAGGTCACAAAGTTCGACGCTGAACCGATGCCTTTGTTAGAAGATCTACTGATTAGACTTTCTAATTCTAGATTCTTCACTAAACTTGACTTGTCTAAAGGTTATTGGCAAGTGCCTTTAGCAGAGCATGCCAAACCTCTTACTGCTTTTTCTACACCTAGGGGTCTATTTCAATGGAATGTTATGCCTTTTGGTCTCATGAACGCCCCTGCCACTTTCGTTCGCATGATGCGTCGAATTCTGTCACATCGTTCGGATGTCATCGCATACTTAGATGACATCTGTCTCTTCAGTGATACCTGGGAAGATCACTATTTAGGGTTATATGACTTACTCTCCACTCTACGTGAGAATAATAATTTGACAGCAAAACCTTCTAAAGCTTTTGTTGGTTTTGGTGAAATCTCTTTCCTGGGTCATCGTGTTGGTCATGGTCTCTTGAAGACAGAAGACCACAATACTTCCAAAATACTGAACATCTCTGTTCCTAAAACGAAGAAACAAGTTAGGAGTCTCTTAGGTTTAATTCAATTTTATGGGAGATTTATTCCAAATTTATCTTCGATCATGGCACCTCTCTCAACATTGTTGAAGAAAGGTTCGCCTAATCTGGTCCGTTGGTCTGAAGAATGCCAATCTTCACTAGACCAAATCAAGAATATATTTTCTTCTCCTCCCATCTTAAGATTACCTACTCTTGATAGGACTTTTGTTCTTCGGAGTGATGCTTCATCCACTGGGATTGGAGCAGCACTGATGCAAGAATATGCAAATACTCTGCATCCTGTTATGTACATTTCTAGAAAACTAAATGCGGCAGAGAGGAACTACTCGGTTTTAGACCGTGAGTTGTTAGCGATGGTTTGGTCAATTCTAAAGCTACAAAGATTCCTCCTGGGCGCACATTTCATTCTAGAGACTGATCAGAAAGCTCTTACAGCTATTCAGACTAAGAATTTGAAGAGTTCGAGATCCACTCGATATGCTATAGCTCTTCAACCTTTTCACTTCACGGTACGAGCTATCCGTGGTGCGGATAATGTGATGGCTGACATTTTGTCTAGATGCCCACATGACTCCAACTAATACTTCTGTCCTATATTTCTATATATTACAGAGTCATAACACACCTATATTTCTACAATAGATTAGCACATCTGTACTTACTTTATATGTACACACTATCGTGCTTTGTTGTCATCTTCTTCTGTTCGTTTTTTAAAATGATAGAGGAGGACTGAGTAGTTAATATAAGGGCCGTTAGTTTACTAAACAGCCACAATTATTAATAATGTATTGTACCTTATGAAGCATATTAGTTATTAATTAGCATTATATTGCTTGTACTTTCTCAGAATGTCATTGTTGAGCTGAGGACTTACCTTACGAGTTCTAGATTGTGTACTTACCCTCGGAATACCAGAGCATATGTCCTGGATCGTCATGTAGTTTAACTTTGCTATGTACTTATGTCATTACATGTCAAAGAATGTACTATTTAAATTTTCCTATCAGATTTGTACATCCATTTTTAAAGACAATATTAGAGTATGCTGTTTAATGATGATTATAGTAACTTGCATACGTATATTGTGTTTACATGCTAACGTGATGTGTGTTGGTGACACCTCCCCGATGTGAATATTTTTTGAGACATATTTATTTTTCTGTTGAGGTATATCCTCACCAGACACTCTATAATTAGCCTATTGTTTGGCAATTTAATTAATTATCAGCGCATAATTCGTGCGTTTTGAGCCGCTTATCGCTTGCTCTTTGATACTGAAAAAAAAAATATGTTCCACATTTTTTTTTTTATCGGGAGGAGGTGGTGATATGTTGCGTGATAAATTCTCGCAACATCGTTTTATTTCAATATCTGTTTTATAACGCAAGGGCAACAACTGCTTGAAATCTATAGTCACTTTTCTCGGTAAGCATTTGTCTTCTCGCGTTAGTATCGAATGCAGTTAACTTTTGAGCTGTGGTCATTTTTGCGCTGGACTGCGCATGACTTGTCTTGTTGTTTGGTCGATCGGTTTCCGCCCACCACTAGTGGGAGTGAGCGATTTGGAATGGCGAAAGAGATGCCTCGTTGAAGAGGGGATCTCCACTTTTTTTTGTTCTGTCAGGGATGTGTAGTCCTCTTATGGATATTTCGTTTAGTCGAGATAATACCTCTAGTGTTTTCCCACATGTCGGGAGGCGTGATATTTCTGTGTATTTCTTGAAAGCAAGGTAAATTAACATTTTCATTAACTCTATTGATTTTGGGTCGTGAGCGATTTCGATTCATAGCCTGTCTCCGAAAGTCGTCGTCACGAGATGTTCTTTCCCAGCTCACATGTCGCTGCATTGTACTGCATCGGTTGATGCATGTACCAAGGACCATTACTTGCTACTTTGTTAAATGAACTAGGTTTAGAAAACCTTTATTATCTAGAGGATATTTTTGAGGACATTATTTATACTTCGGCAGACGTGTCTGTCTTGCTGAAGTCAAACTAAGGAGAGTGAACTGATCTCATACATCTGGTTATCTCCTGGCTGTTATAGAAAAGGATGGAGTTTTCCACCTGACTACATTTACAGCACTATGAAATATAACATGCATCTGACTCATCATTGTAATGCTGTCTACCGTTTATTGCTGTATTGAATGTTGCTGTGATAATGACTGTTTGATGTGCCTACACATTTGCGTAACCATTTTGTCACTGTGGCGTCCACAATAAATAATGAAGAAAAACGTCAACGGCTGTTTCAAGACTCATTGACTTTATACGTCGTGAGTTTACTGACGTCCTATGTGGATTGCCCTGTTATTGTTGCATGAACATTGTTTTGACTGAACACATCTACACACTACACAAAACCAGACATGCGGATGCCATCCATCATCATATGGCATCACGCATCAACTGGCAACAGTACCCAAATAAATAAAGAGTCACAAATACACATGTTTAATGCTGTCTAAAGATAAATAGTCAAGTAATACACGTTTAATGCTGTCTAAATATAAAGTCATGTAATACAAACGTTTAATGTTGTCAGACTACAGAAAAAAGTCATGAATACACAATTTTAATCTTGTCAGACTAAAGATAAAGAGTCATGAATACACAATGTTAATGTTGTCAGGCTAAAGATAAAGAGTCATGAGTACACAATGTTAATGTTGTCAGGCTAAAGATAAAGAGTCATGAATACACAATGTTAATGTTGTCAGGCTAAAGATAACGAGTCATGAATACACAATGTTAATGTTGTCAGACTAAAGATAAAGAGTCATGAATACACAATGTTAATCTTGTCAGACTAAAGATAAAGAGTCATGAATACACAATGTTAATCTTGTCAGACTAAAGATAAAGAGTCATGAGTACACAATGTTAATGTTGTCAGGCTAAAGAGTCATGAATACACAATGTTAATGTTGTCAGACTAAAGATAAAGAGTCATGAATACACAATGTTAATGTTGTCAGACTAAAGATAAAGAGTCATGAGTACACTATTTTAATGTTGTCAGACTAAAGATAAAGAGTCATGAGTACACTATTTTAATGTTGTCAGACTAAAGATAAAGAGTCATGAGTACACTATTTTAATGTTGTCAGACTAAAGATAAAGAGTCATGAGTACACTATTTTAATGTTGTCAGACTAAAGATAAAGAGTCATAAATACACAATGTTAATGTTGTCAGACTAAAGATAAGAGTCATGAATCCCAATTTTAATGTTGTCAGACTAAAGATAAAGAGTCATGAATCCACAATTTTAATGTTATCATACTAAAGCTATAGAATCAGGAATGTAAAAATCTTAAATGCTGTCAGGACAAAACTGTAAGAGTTATTCTACCAACTCTATACTATAAAAAGCAAGCATGAAAAACTGAATAAAACAGAGATGCAGAAACTTGCAATTTACCAGATGTGATTCCTGGGACCAATGGAACATACTAAAGAAAGGAAAAATTGTTTATAAATGACCAAAAATCCAAAGCTGTAGAGTTGGACAAGAATTTGTTTGACTCTGACTCCAGTACAAAACTCCAACAAGAAAGGGGTTAAAGAAAATCCAGGAAATACCAGGATCTCCACCTTCCTTCCCACATTACAATTATTAGGGGAGCCAGGGGCCAGGGAGATTGTTATCGACTCTTGACTCCACACAAAACTACTGCCTTCTTGACTCCGGACTCCACAAACCTGCAAAAAACCATAATAAGAAAATAAAACTGAAAACAGTCTTTGCTAGAGTGCATAAAAAAAAAATAAATAAAGTAGTTAGACAACTGGTAGTTGGCAAATAACAATTTTTACACCAAAATTGAAGGTACAGTTATACCAAATCATAAGAAAAGAAGTTACAGCTTTGCAGTTACCAAAGCTGTCATAAAGACAAAGCAAGTAAACTGCAGAAGTAAATAAAAATGAAAGATAAAAAAATAAAATGATAGAAACTAACTACAATATTATTATTTTAAGGAATAAGACAATTCAGGACAGGATTAGAAAAGTAGATTCACATGAGCAGACAATTCAATTAAGTGTGTCCAGTTGACAATGATATTCTCATGAGTAATAACCTGTGTAATGATCTCAAATACTCTTGTGATTGTGCTAAACATTTCTGTTCTTATGATTTTATAAACGTACTTATTAATTTGTTATATGTTACTATTTTTATAGAGTTCACCACTGTTACAGTGTTACTGTTGTTACACATTGTTATAAGTGACATAATGTTACTATTACTACTCACTTTTATTGCAGTCAGTATCTGGATTCTCACTAACTATATTACAGAGAACTGTACCAGCAGTGTCTGCTTGTTCTTCCCTCAACCAGCAGTGTCTGCTTGTTCTTCCCTCAACCAGCAGCGTCTGCTTGTTCTTCCCTCCTCAATTCATTTGTTGACATCTTTCTATATCATGATGTTTAACTATCCAGTTTCTTATCTGTGCCATCCTCTTTCTTTCTTTAATCTTTCCCATTGTTAAAGTAGGTTCCAGTTTTTTTCTTCTCATAAAATTCCCCCCAAAATAGAGGATTTCTTCCTTCTAATATAAT
This sequence comes from Oreohelix idahoensis, assembly GCA_024509875.1. Lineage (NCBI taxonomy): Eukaryota > Metazoa > Mollusca > Gastropoda > Stylommatophora > Oreohelicidae > Oreohelix > Oreohelix idahoensis. The sequence goes on along the minus strand of JAMPIV010021036.1, from coordinate 355,251 downwards.
TAACCAGATTTTTGTTGCACACTGCCTTCTGTCAGGACATCTTCATTACTATTTTTAGCTGCCTATGCAATTCTTCTCATTCTTCTTTAAAACCACATCACTGTGACCCCCCAGGGAGTTTCTAGCTTTTTTACTGTTTGTCCATGGCTCACTTTCATGTGACAGAATAGGTTCTATATGACGCTGAAGAACTCTTCCTCACTTCCACTGACAAAGATTTGTCATGTAAAATGCCTGGCATGGTACATGAAGTAGACATCACCAGTACCGTTAAAAAAAAAGATACTCAGCCTGAATAAATAAACCTAAAGACTAAAAAACATAATAAAACAAATATGATGAACAATAGAACATGATAATATATGAGACCCCAAAACCAAATTTATATCTTTGACCGAAATAATCTCAAAGCTATAAATAACTAAACACAACTTACACAACTTAGACTAATCTTCTACATCCTTTTTATGTCTGATGAGTGCAGTCTCAAATCTCCGGTACCACTCAAATCTAGAGAAGATGTCCACAAACATAAGGGTCCCAAGAAAAACCAGCAAGGCTCCGCACCAGTGAATGGAAGTAAACGGGTTTTTGAAGTAAATGATGGAAAACACCAGGCTTATGAATTTTCTCAGGGTCACCACAAGGGTCACAGTCAAAGATGAACACTCTGTGGTCAGGTTAAAGACACTCTTAATACAGACAAATCTGGCAAAAGTTCAGGATAAACAACTCACGATCCATAACGTATGTATCACTAAAGCTTAACACAATCTTTAGATAATGTCTTCAGTAAATATGAAATATTTTACCCCATCATGTAGGGAAAAATGAAACCTTATTCAGCCAAAAAGCTGTTGAAACACCTTATTTCTCACGTGGATAAAAATGCTGAGCCAAAAATATACTGAAACACCACACAATATTATTAAAACAAAAGCCTTGGTCAGTCAGGAATGTGGCTGAAGCAATTAGCATTATGATATCAACAATGTCCTTATCCATTCAGTTAGAAACATGTAACAGAACTTTCCCTTTCATATCAAAAGTCATTATCCACTCAGTCAGAAACATGTAACAGCAACTTACCACTGCACATCACCAACATCCTTACCTGAGTCAGAAGCATGCTGAACTAACAAACTATAAATGTTACCTTTATCTAGTCAGAAATACGCTAACTATAATTAATGATCTCAACATTCACCTTATTCAACCAAGATCATGAAGATAAACACTTCACTATCAGTCACTAGTTCTGTCCTTATTCAGGAAGCCACAGGTAAAGAGATGCAGGTAGACCAAAAAACACATGAAGAAGAATAGATATAAATTAAGGAACAGGAATAAATACAGAAATACTGAGGAAAAAAAAACAGTTACAAAGAAACTACAACAAGGTGTTTATAAACAGCACTGAAAGTAACATGGACATGTCTAGAAACAGCCCTGAAAGTAACATGGACATAGAAACAGAACTGAAAGTAACATGGAAATGTCTAGAAACAGCATTGAAAGTAACATGGACATTGTCTAGAAACAACATTGAAAGTAACATGGACATGTCTAGAAACAACACTGAAAGTAACATGGACGTTTCTAGAAACAACATTGAAAGTAACATGGACATGTCTAGAAACAGCACTGAAAGTAACATGGACATGTCTAGAAACAACATTGAAAGTAACATGGACGTTTCTAGAAACAACATTGAAAGTAACATGTACATGTCTGGAATCAGAACTGAAAGTAACATGGACATGTCTAGAAACAACATTGAAAGTAACAGGACATGTCTAGAAAGAGCACTGAAAGTAACATGAACGTTTCTAGAAACAGCATTGAAAGTAACATGGAAGTTTCTAGAAACAGCACTGAAAGTAACTTGGAAGTGTCTAGACACAGATATATTTTGAAAGAAACAATCACGTGTCAAGAATGAGAAAGAATTTGACAGCAATATGGAGGCGTCTAGACACAGAGTTTGACAGTTACAGAAAAGACATAGTGTACAGAAGCAAGGGCCTGTCTGGAAACAGAAAGAGTGTGACAATTAAAAATAGATAGACATGAAAGATCTGACAAGATAGTTATGTTAGCAAGAGTGGCCCACGGAGTGAACCAAGTCACATAGCAGATACTGCTGCAGGGGAGTGAAGTGTTAGAGACTTCATCATGCTAGGTCAAGCTTTTTTATGAGGTAGGATGACCAGTTCCCTTCCTCACTGCCTTTTGCATTCTCCAACTCAAGAGCAGAGTTCGGTACCCATTTACAGATGGGTAGACTGGAGAGTGACGTTACCAGGTTTTAATCCCACAATCCAATAACTTCACCATGAGAGGAAAGCACTTTAACCTCTTCGCCAACTGGACACTCAGATATTATATAGAAAAAAACACAATTCTGCTTTTCCACACACACAAATATTGGATACTGTGACACTGTGTTGAAAAACAACCAAAGCCAAGCCCAGGGTACGGTGATGCCGAGTGTAGGAATGTGGTACAGATCTGAAAAGTCAAACATCTCAGAATTAGGAGACAATTGTCTCTCTGTCATCTCTTACTGTATGTTGTGTTCAAACTTTTGATTCTAATACTATCTAAAATCAACAGTCACATTTAACTGACAGTGAATTTTCATTATCCTAAAAATAGATAGTTCAATTATTGACACAACATCATCATCATTTTCTAATATGAGGTTGTGTATGAGGCTGGCAACCTCATCATGTCAAACAAATTGTTACAGAAACCACTGCTACAACAGCATGTCAATGTTCAGGGCAGGCTTCCTGTAAGGCAGCCAGCAGCAGTGGTGGCTCCACGCACAATGAAAAAGATGATGATGATGACAATACAAACTTCATGTGGAGAGAAAGTATTATGTATGTTACACACAAGGTCACTAGACAGACCAAGGATTCCCAACCTGAGGTACATGTACCCCTAGGGTATCAAAGACACCACCGGGGGGAAGGGGGGAAGACAGAATATTTGGTAAATAGCTATATTACCCTACTAAAGTATTCCAAAGGTGTTAGCAAAAACAGTTGTGGATTGGAGGAGAGGTGGTGATGGACATTATCATCATATACATGGTAAATTCTAGAATCTATCTCCTTTCATATTGAATAGGGGATAAGGGAAGGTTTACTAAAAAGCCAAGGGGTTACGGGGACAAAACAAAAAAGGTTGGGAACTCCTGAGACAGACAGACAGTGAAGACATATTCTGTGCTCTGCGGATGTGGAGGTAAATAACAGACTAGTAATACCAGCACATACCTGACTTGTTAAACTCGGACAAACACCTGTGAATGTCTGACGCTAACAGAAGAAATCCTGGCAGTGGTAGGAAATGCTTGGAATGAAACAAAATACCGTGGTTGTCATTCTCAGTCCAGAAAATGCTGAAATATCATGCACCACAATAAAAATCAAGCCTAGACTGGCTTGTTTGTTTTAATTAATTTGCTAGAAACACTGATTTGAAATTATCAATATGTGATTTTAACACTTTAAAAAAAAATTGCTTCTCTGCTTTCAAATCATTCCAGTAACAAGGGTAACTATTACCTTCAAATATTTCATCATCACTCTTCATTTCCCTTTCTGCTCCCTGTGGAACATGCAGTCACTACTGCAACTGGTCATGTGCCCTTGCATGTTAGTTTACGTAGTAATATGTTTTACTTTGTGACACTGCTAACCCCATGCACACATTCATATTAGTTGCCTTTAACAACATGTCTTAGGAACCAGCACTATCCTTTCTTTGTCTCTTTGGAGACCCACGGAAACTACATGAGGCATTTAAATGTTTACAAATTCTAAAATTTCAATGAAATGTTAAACATTAATATATTTCTCAAAAATTGACATTAAAGAATTCCTTTCTTCAAACACAGGAGAACAAGTGATAATCTTCAGATTCCACACTACCACAAAAGACTGGGATGTCATCTATTCAATAAGCTTAAGATAGGAACTACCGATAACGACTGCTGAACATTTGCTTCAAAGACGCCCAACATATGAGCAACAGAGAAAGCATATATGGCCATCACCAGCACGATTCCTGGAAAAACTGTACGGAGATACAAATAGCCTCAAGCTGACCACTGCTTTCTTTCAAAATATTCAAGTAGACGTCTGAGAGTGTACGAAGAAGAAACATAGATAATTTTTCCTATTATCTTCTTCATCCTTGTTCGCCTTCAGACTTCCACATTAATGACTCTAATAATGGCAGTAGTCAGCTCAAAGTTCCTGACATCTCCAAGCAGTTTTTGAGAGAAGTGAGTTGTTGCCATATGCTACTCTGTTAACTGCTGTTATAAGAACTTGTTATTTGCTGATGACGCTGCAGTCATCACTCAAAACCAACAGGAGCTTCAGAGCTTGCTGAATCACTTCATTCAAGCATGCAAGGACTTTGGCCTCACAATAAGTCTAAAGAAAACAAATGTGTTGAGTCAGGATGTGTATGCTGCACCAGTTATCACTATCAATAACTATAAATTGGCAGTGGTGCACCACTTCACATACTTGGGGTCTACCATCAATGACAAACTCTCTCTGGACACAGAAATTGACAGCTGCATTGGCAAAGCTGCAGCTACCTTTGCCCGCCTCACATCGTGTGTTTGGGGAAACTCCAAACTCACAACGAAGACCAAAGCTGCGGTATATAATGCTTGTGTCACCAGCACGCTTATATATGGCAGTGAGACATGGACAACCTATGTTAAGAAAGAAAGAAGGCTCAATACCTTCCATGTACAGTATCTATGCCACATCCTCAGCATTTTGTGGAAAGATGAAGTGACAAATGTCGAGGTGTCATGTGCTGGCCTTCAAAGCATGTATACACTGCTTAGACAGCGCAGACTTTGCTGGCTTGGCCATGTCCGCCGCATGGAAGACGGTCACATCCTGAAAGATATCTTCTACAGACAACTGGCTGATGGCAAAAGAACAGTTAGGCAACTGCAGCTGAGATTCAAAGATGTGGGCAAGAGAGACATGAAGGCGCTGGACATAAATCTAGCAACCTGGGAGGATGTAGCTGCCTATTGCACCAAGTGGCGATGCTATCTACGGTGCCACCTCAGATTGCACGAAAAGCAGCTCACACAACAAGCAGAAGAGAGGAGAAAACATCGAAAGAAACACCAGGAAAATAAGCAGCTGAGGGCTGTCACCTCAGGGGTGTATTTCCATAGTCAGTTATGACTGAAGGGGCTATTATTATTATTATAACAGCTGTATGTCTGGCAGGACTGCAGCAGATGTTTGGCTGTCATGGGGCTGGTGTCAAAGGTGCAGAAATCTATTGTGTCCATCCTGTACGTGCGGTATAGATGGTATCTCAATCTGCTGTGTCCAGTGCTTAGCCAGAAACTGATGACCTGATTTCGCTATTTTTTTTTAACGTACGCCCACTATTACGCGAGAGATGAGAATCTCTGGTCAGTATATCTAACCTGAGACTGATTTTTACGTGAGTATCGCTTTTTTCCCTGTACAATGACAGGTGTCCACTCGCCATTCAGGCAGATACTCGCCATCTTCAGAGGGTACCCATTAGAGCTGGGTCGGCTCAGGAGCCGTTCAGGTTATTCCAGTCCCTGGTCCACAACACTCCTTCAAATGTGTCCTCGTTCGATCTCGCTTGATAGATAGCTCATGAAAGGCATCATTTTTTACATGGCCCAGGTGTAATCTTTCCCATTTGGACTTCAATGTGGCTTTTATAGTTGCTTTTGCCATTTCATAAGTTGCCACTTTATCATTTTGTCATAGCACTATTCCTTAGCAAGTTTGTCTGCCTCCTCGTTGCCTGGAATGTTGCAATGAACTGGTATCCACTGGGATGTGCATTTGTTGAAGCATTTGGCCAAGCTTTCAAGTGAGTTTATCAGACTTTTCAATCCCTTAGCATGGTGGCTCTTCAGGGCTGTTATTACTGAGAGGGCACCTGTAAAGAACACGATCTGTTTTTCTGCATGTGCTTTGCACTCAATAAGAGTTTTTGCTTCCTGCGTCAGGGCCTCTGCTTCAGCATTGAGGCTATTGCAGTATTTGCCAGTGGTGGTTGCCATAGAGTGTATGCTATTCTTTAAGTTAATGAGGATACCAGCCCCCCCCCCCCCAACTTCTCAATTGCATTTTTTGCTAAACCATAAGTATATGCATGTGTCCAGAGCTTTGCTGGAAATTTTGGGTCAATATACTTGGTTGCTATATGCTTGTGTTTCTCTCTGTGTTCCTTTACTTTCAATGCCTGGAATATCAGATTTCAGATATGTTAAAAAATTTTCCTATTTTAACAATTTTTTCAACAATGCAGCAGAAAGACCTTACAATGACCTATTGTATGACACTGAAATATCAAAATACTCATGTTACACAAACCTGATTTGTGGCGTAAGGTCACACAATTTTTAACCTCATACTATTTAATGCCACTGGTAAGAGAATCTAAATGTTTATTTAGAAGGAGGCCTGCTCTTCTGAAGGAGGCCTGTACTAAAGAATTCACATGCTCTTATTGTAACAAGGAATTTAACTACGGATCAGAGATAACCTCATTCTGAAAGTTGTATATTTCTTAAATGGCAAATACAAGATACTAAAACTGTACATGTGACATCTGGATAAGTATAAAAATGATAAGTGCACAAAGCAAGAACTTTTTACTCTGCACATGTTAAAGTATGAAAAACTTTGAGTTGCAAACACAGTAACTAAACTTTATACATAAAACTTACATTGTAAAACAAGGCCTCAGATGGGTGTTTGCCATATATGGCATATGTCTGCTCTTGAAATATACCCATCCGAGCTGACAGAAACAGGGACAACACTAGCAGACACAGACCTGAAAAGAATGATAAATTATTGGATTATATTCCTATCAACTGTCTCCTTCCCCAAAAGAAATCAAGATGTTACAGCCTTTATAAAATGGGTGCTTGCATAGATAGAAGGAAGGTGATGGTATGAAAAGATCACAAATATGAAACTGATCGAAATAACCAGAGAAAAAAAGCAGAACAAGATGTGAGGAAAGGACACAGGTGTTGGCTAGGACATACACTGAGGAAACACCAGGTGTTGGCTAGGACATACACTGAGGAAACACTAGGTGTTGGCTAGGACATACACTGAGGAAACACTAGGAGTTGGCTAGGACATACACTGAGGAAACACCAGGTGTTGGCTAGGACATACACTGAGGAAACACCAGGGGTTGGCTAGGACATACACTGAGGAAACAGCAGGTGTTGGCTAGGACATACACTGAGGAAACACCAGGTGCTGGAATTGTTCTGGAATCCCTAGGTTAAAAGAAATAGAAGGAAGCTTAACAACACATGGAGAAAAGAACTGGAGAACAATTGACAGAGTAAAAAACAGAAAGACCTTACATTGATGGCAAATGACAGGAAAACCTTTGTGTAAATTTGTTGAAGGTCTGTGCACTGTAGGCAGATGTAAGGTAATGATTATGATTAATGTACAAGTGTTTATACTACATCAACAAACTGCAAAATCATCAGTCATTTGACTGACAAGATCTCTATCATCATTATTTTCTCTTTCACTCCTTATGGAACATACAGCCACTGCTATTGCAGCTGTCCTCCTTGCAGGAAGACTGCATCAAAACATTCACGTAATCTACATTGCTGGTTTATGTAGCAATCTGTTTTACCAAATAACGCTGCCAGCTCCATGCCCCTTCACATACGTCACCTCTATTATAACATGCCTGAGTCAGCAGTAGTTCTGTTCTGTCCTCCATCTCCACAGAGAAGTCTGTCTCCATCTCCACAGAGAAGTCTTTCTCCATCTCCACAGAGAAGTCTCTCCCCCCCCCCCCCCCCCCCCCCCCCCCCCCCCCCCCCCCCCCCCCCCACCCCACCCCCCCCCTTCCCCCCAGGTATTATGTGGGGGCTAAGCTTGTTTTACTAATGCACAATGATCAACAGCTTCACAATTCTCTTTATTTTTATGATTTATGTTTACACAAATTTCATATCGACCAACACTACGGGTGTTATAATCACTACAGGCAGGAAAAACACATGTCTGTCTTAATGAAGTCAGGGGCTATAATCAGATGCAACACTCAGGTAATTAACCTCTTCACAGCTCAACGTTACTGATACATAACTGTAACCCAATACACCCATCAATGTTACTGTAACATAATTGTAACCCAGTACACCCTTCAATGTTATTGAGACATACCTATAACCCAGATCATATAATCATAAGCTGCATCTCCCGTATGACTTGCCATCTTCCCCTACACATAAAAACAGAAGAGATAATTAATGATTACTAGACAAACAGCTGTTCTCCATACTGATATTTCATTAATGATTACTAGACAAACAGCCGTGTTCTCCATACAGATATTTCATTCATGCATCTGCTGTCAATAAACGTGACAATCATAAAAATACAGAATTTCACAAACGAGCTCTTAATGGGGAGGGTGATTAAATGGTGTAACAAGATTACTAGTGTAGAACTGATAGAAAGAATGAAACAAATACCCAGTGGAACAACAGGTGGAGGAAGATGCTAGTACTGGATAGGACACACAATGAGAAAACCAGCTGATAGAATTACAAGACAGTCTCTGGTCCAGAACCCACATGGCAAAAGAAATGAGAGATAGAAAAAAGAAAACAAACAAGAAGTGAACTGGCAACAGGCAAGATATGAGAGGGACATGGAAAGACTCTGAACGGATAGCACAGGACTGGAAGACTGGGAATGCATTTGGTGAAGGCCAATGTTCAATGCCGAACTAAAAGGTACCTTATAGGCAGGCTAAAACACACTGTTGCAATACTGTAGAATTGATCACGGACACAAGATACAGGACATGACTATGCAGCTACCACTGCCATTGATCCGTGTTCTTATCTTTCCTGTTCCTTTGTGCTCCTTCAGCAGCACGGAGCCACTACTGTACCTGGTCCCCTTACAGGAAGCCTGCACACGTTCATGCAGCAGTGTTTCAGTGGCAATTTGTTTGACATGATGAGGTTGCCAGACCCGTGCACAACCTATTAGCCACCTCTTATGACGTGCGTGAGGGGAGGGAGTAGTAATCCTATTCTTTCTTCATCTCCTCGGAGACCCCCGGGGAACTGCACGGGGCAAAATACTTACCAAGACAACAGTAGAGTCAGAAAGTGGTAAATTGTAAACAGAAAGGTCATGTGACCGGGATGACAAAAAAAAAAGTACAAATAAAGGGATTGGAAACAATAATAAATTTCTATTCCAGGGATTGAACCTGTAGTCCCTAAAATACGTGTGAAATCCCAAGCCATTAACGTAATTTTTCTTTAATTCCTTTAAAAAATAATGTTTTAACAATAATAATGCACCCAATATTTTATTGTAATAAAAGAGAGATTATTTCACAGTAATACTGCAGCATGCAGCACTCAATATTGTATAATAAGAAAGAAATAAATTATTTTATAATAACAAATGAACTAACTATATTTTCAAAGGTTTAAAAATTGGGCACGCAGGTCGATCAAACATTCTGATCTTTCTCTCTCTTTTCTTGTATACTGCATCCATTCATTCTCAAATAATATTAAAGTATTAATTTAAGGGCAATGCAACATTATAAAAGTAATATAACACCATTGATAAAGTCCTGCTTTTTTCCAGTTAATGATGTCCACCAAATGATAAATATAAGTGGATGGAAGCAGACATCATCATCATCAGTTGATAAACTCTTAGTACAAGACCCTTGCCCTGAGCAAGAGACATGCTGAGAAATCTGAAGCTCGCTCGAACATCACCAGAGTTAAATACTGTGTTGTTGTGTTGCTCGTGGTTCGAGTATGGAATGTCAACTTGACCTACGCAGTGGTGTGTAGACATAGATGGAGTGTATAATGTGCGAATGATAGGAAGAGTTCGTGGTGTTGACAAATGTTCTTTTCTCACACTCATGTATGGCTGGAAGTCATCGACACCAACGACTGTGTACCTTTACTAAAGTTTAATTGGACGTACACACTCGACAGCACAGATAGTGACAAATCACAGGTTGGCATAATACATCATGGTACAGTGGATAAATGGTCTTGCAATGTTATGTTACATGGGCACTCATGTAGAATAATAGTATAATGGACTGTCAGTAGCCAAGCACTCAGTATTGCCCATATATATATATATATCATCTGACTTCACTGACTGAGCACGTCAGCTTATAAATAATATTCCAGATGGCTTCTAGACCTAACCTCGTCTAGAGAAGATTCTTTAACATAATGTTCAGCACAGTTTTTTCATATAATAATATTGAACCGCTAGCAATGGGTTCTCATGTGTAGCAGTGATCTCTGGACTAATCAAGCGATAATACGGGCATCCCTTTTCTCTTCTTGAAAGTCACTACATGATTGGTTACAAGATGGCTTCACTCGTGAGCTGTCACTCACGTTTGGATACAGATAATGAATCTGTCCTAAAGTTAGTCATTCATTAAACATTTCATTGCTCTGTAGATTTGATCATGAACAATTGACTGCATTCTACAGGATATAGTGCTGCTAGGAATCAGAATCGTTTTTTTCATCTAGTTAGATGTATCCTCTCAGACGTACAAATCATCCCTATCGAAAAACGGTGGCTTCGTACGAGAGTTCAAAAGAGTATCTTTCATTACCTTGGTTTTCAGAAATATGAGTTTGCCATTCCTTGGCAATAAGAATGAACACTGGGGTAAAGCATACACGATAGGTCTAGACGACTATCACTTTCCCCAAAAACCACTGAGATCACTTTTTCCCCGGCGTCAAGCTGACATAGAAAAACACAGCCCATCAGGGCGAAGCCAAAACACACCTCTCTCGCGACACATCCGCCGAACAGCCTTTGACCTCTCTAGAGACAACAGAACATATAGTTCGACTTAGATATGTAAAGATATACAGATATAAGACAGATTCGTCCTACACAGACAAACAATACACATAAATTCAGGCCATAGATATTCTGAAGCAAGAACAATCTATTACTACCCAAACAAAGAATAAATCGCAGTAAGACTGGATTCATCCGCGGAGTTCGATCGAAAGAGACGGCACAACTTTCAAGGGAAGTAACTCAATAATGACTTTCCCTTAAGCACTAAAAAATATCTATTTTGTTTACAAAATATTTGCGAACATAACAAGTATACCAATGTATAATATTGTAAGATATCAAAGACTGCACGTAACAGTCTTACCACACCTCCCGGGAAAAAAAAATGGAACATTTTTTTTCTTTTTGAAATACATCTAGGAGCAATGTACAATAGGCTCACAACGCATGAATAATGCGCAGATGAAAATATCAGGAATACATATAACGCCTAATATGAGGCTAAGTCGACTTATGGAGCGACTGGTGAGAATGTGTCTCATAAACTGAGAGAAATTATTTCTCTACAAGTAAATTTTTCCAGGAAGGTGTCATCAAAGTATAATACAATTCTGGCAATTACACGATGCCTAAAAAATCATACCATCATTTCGTATTAGATATCTTAAATTTATGATTTATGAAGAAAAAATCATCAAAGCACAGCGGTGAATAAACATCAATGAACCGCTATGTAGTGATACAATCATTATATTATTAAATTACAAATTTGTATCTATCATGATATAGAAAAGGAACTACTATAGAACTAGACATATCAAGAAGTCTAAGTCCTAATAGTTATGTGGAATCATGTGGGCATCTTGACAGAATGTCTGCCATCACATTATCTGATCCACGAATAGCTCGCACAGAGAAATGAAAAGGTTGAAGAGCAATTGCATATCGAGTAGACCTCGAGCTCTTCAAATTCTTACTCTGTATAGCAGTAAGAGCTTTTTGGTCGGTTTCTACTATGAAATGTGCGCCCAGAAGGAATCTCTGTAGTTTGAGGATCGACCAAACCATAGCTAATAGCTCACGGTCTAAAACCGAATAATTCCTTTCTGCCGCATTAAGTTTTCTGGAAATATACATTACAGGATGCAGAGTTCCAGAGTACTCTTGCATTAGTGCCGCTCCAATCCCAGTGGATGAAGCGTCACTACGAAGAACGAATGTTTTATCTTTAGTGGGTAGCACTAAAATAGGTGGTGTTGAAAACAATGTTTTAATCTTATCCAGAGAGCATTGGCATTCCTGAGACCAGTGGACCACATTAGGCGAACCTTTCTTTAGAAGTGTTGAAAGAGGTGCCATGATAGAGGATAGATTCTGAATGAATCTGCCATAAAATTGAATAAGACCTAACAGACTTCTCACCTGTTTTTTTTAGTCTTAGGGATTGAGATGTTAAGTATCTTACTAGTATTATGGTCCTCTGTCTTTAGGAAACCATGACCAACTCGGTGGCCTAGGAAAGAAATTTCGCTAAAACCAATATAGGCTTTAGAGGGTTTCGCTGTCAGGTTGTGCTCGCGCAAAGTAGACAGCAATTCATCTAACCCTGAATAGTGATCTTCCCAAGTATCGCTGAAAAGACAGATGTCGTCAAGATATGCAATGACATCTGACCGATAAGATAGGATTCGGCGCATCATGCGTACGAATGTAGCTGGTGCGTTCATAAGACCGAAAGGCATAAAATTCCATTGGAACAAACCTCTAGGTGTTGAAAAAGCCGTGAGAGGTTTGGCGCGTTCAGATAAAGGAACTTGCCAATATCCTTTAGACAAATCAAGTTTAGTGAAAAAATGAGATTTGGAGAGTCGAGTAAGTAGTTCTTCCAGTAAAGGCATAGGTTCGGCATCGAACTTCGTTACTTGATTCAATTTTCGATAGTCAACGCAAAGACGTATGTTATTGTCTTTTTTACGCACAATAACCATCGGCGAAGAATATGCAGAGGTGGATGGTTCGATTATTTTCAAATCTATCATCTCATCCAACTCTTTCTCGACCTGTGCTTGAAAATGTATAGGTATAGGATAAGGTCTAACCCTAATAGGAGTATGGTCAGTTAGAACAATGTCATGTTCAATGACATTCGTTTGTCCAGGGATGTCAGTGAGTACATCCTGAAATGTTTGCAACATAGTTGAAACTTGTCGCTGTTCTCCTAGAGACAAATCAGGAGAGACAGTAACGTTCTTCCATGATTCACTAGAATGAAGTGGGATCATTGGAAGAGGAAGATTTACATCTGAAAAACTTGTTTCCTCATCCTGTATCACGGACAGTGATGAGTAATGACCATGTTGTACTGGAGAATTGTCCGTTGCTTGGAAAATGGGTTGCAAATAATCCGGACGTTCATGGAATTCAGTAAGCATATTGATGTGGAAGGTTTTATGCTTCCCATCAATATCGACAATATAGTCGACATCGGAAATTTTCGATATTATATCGTACGGACCTTTCCAAGAAATAAGTAATCTGTTTTCCCTACAAGGTAGTAATACAAATGCTTTGTCACCAGGACAAAGTTGTCGAAAGCATCTCTTCTTATTGGCAAATTGCCTTGCCTTCTGTTTCGCAAATTCAGAAGAAGAAGTTGCTAATTTGCATGCTTCGATAATCTTTTGTCTCAACGCGATGACATATTCGTAGGATGACTTTGTGTCATCGTCAATATTGTCAGATGTTATGAGATCGTGAAGCAACGACATAGGGCTACGCGGACGCGCGCCAAAGACGAGTTCAAAGGGAGAAAATCCTGTATGTTCATTGGGTACCTCTCTGTAAGCGAAGAGGGCCGCAGGTAAAACTCTGTCCCAGTCTTGAGGATGATCCTCAGTTATCATTCCCAGTAAGTTTTTAAGTGTTCTATTAAGGCGTTCGACCATACCATTAGACATTGGATGGTAGATACTACTTAAAGATCTATCTATCTGCAGAGTAGACATTACTTGAGACATGGTATCTGATATTAGTTGGGTGCCATGGTCTGACAATATCTCTCCGGGGAACCCCAGACGAGAAAATATAAGCCAAAGAGCATCTGCAATATCAGCAGTAGTAATGCTCTTCAGAGGAATAGCCTCTGGCCAACGTGTGCACATATCAACACACGTCAAGATAAACTGATGTCCTCTGGCAGACTTGATCTTAAATGGACCAATAATGTCTATGGCCATTTTTTGGAACGGCCGAATAGGAATGTCCGCCGCCTGAATGGGTGCAGCATGCCGTGGACCTTTGGATTTAACTTCCTGACATACTTTACAAGATCGACAATAAATCCGTATGTCCTTGTTTACCAATGGCCAAAAGAAAGCCGCAAGGACTCTTGACTTAGTACGGGAAAAACCCATGTGTCCAGCACACTGAGAGTCGTGAGCGTGCTGCAAAATTTTAACTCTCAAATTCTTGGGAACCAGGATTTGAGAATGACTTGACATAATGGAGTCTTGAACCATACGTACAAGTACGCCATTCTTCTTTGTAATCCACGATTTACGACTTGTGTCTTTATTCGGATCACCTTTAGTTGCAAGAATGAAGAATTTCTTCAGAGTGGGATCATCTTCTTGCTGTTTTATAAACGAGTCACGAGAAATTACCAAGGGATCATCTTGGTTATGCACTTCATTATCTTCAGTAGATGAAGTTTTAGGCATGTTAAGAGCCTGAGCTCTAGTGACTACAGCGTTAGCAATCTGCATGTTTTGCCTTTCCCACGCGGAAATTTGTTGCGGAGTGCATTCTTTGACTCCATGAATGCGACCGATGATGAGGTCAGCGATCGGATTCGGGAGAAGACATGCGTGTACATCTCCTGTAAAGAAAGGAGTAGCAATCCTAATGATAGCAGTAGAGTATTTCTCTAATGTGCCGCCAAATGTTACACATTTGACTACTTGTCCAGTGGCACGGGAAGGATCTACGAGTGACTGCCTAACACCAATTGTGGTGCATCCAGAATCAAATAGCACAGAGACTGGATTGTTATTCACTAAACCCTTATGTAAGACAAGAGAACCTCTTCCATCATGCGCGACTGATGCCGGAAGAGCAGGAAGAGGATGGCCACAGCTTAAAGTAGACACTGTGGTTGGCTCAAATAACGTTTTGCATTGGGGGCACTGAGATGCTCTCCCAAAATCAAAAGCGGCACATGCCATATTACTAGCATCATTATTATCTTTACTCTGTTTATAGGCTTCATGGGACTCTTGTTGTGCAGAGTTTGCCTGAAAATGTGGTTTATGTCTTTTGTTTTGAGATCTACCTCGGTTATTATCACCTCTGTAGTTATTGTTACCTCTATTGTAACCCCTATTTGGGTTTGAGTCATAGTTCCCTTGGTTACCATTATCATATTCATTATAATGAGTATCTCTGTAATTATGATCTTGTTGACTCCAAGACGGATAACCCTGATAGTTTCTATAATTACTTCCTCTACGGAAATTCCTATAATTATGACCACCCCTGTGTCGAGAGCTATCAGCTCGTCTCCAGTTCTTTGAAGAAGAACCCTGAAATGATTGGTTACCTTGGTTTTGATAACTATTATGGTTACCTTTTTTATCAAATCTGTTTTGAGGTCCCTGAAATCTGTGTGAATAATTGGGATTGTATGGTGTTGCTGAAGCAACTGGCATACTCTCCTTTATCTTAGTGTTGCCAAAAGTCACGTCGGGGTGTGCAGTGACATATTGGGAACAATATTCTTCCATTTCTTTTAGAGATTTGGGTTTACGCTCATGTATAAATTCAAGGAATGGTTTGTTCACACATGACATAATCTTATCTCTGAGCAACAAATCCATAAGTCCTTCATACGTTTTTTCTGTTTTGGAAAGCTCAATCCAACGATCAACTGTGAGACGTGCCTTTGCAGTGAATTCTGAGAATTCTACACCTGTCTCAGGCACCATCGTCTTAAACAAAAGGCGATAGCCTTCTTCACTTAGCTGGTATTTTTTTTTTATCAAAGCCGCCCTAATGACATCATAATTATCCTTATCTGCTTCTCCTACAAGGCATAATCTAGTCAAAGATTCACCTTTCAAGTTTTCTGCTAATTGATTAGCGTATTGTGATTTATCCACATTATGTGTACGACAAGAACGTTCAAATCTATCCAGCCAGAATGTAATATCGTCACTGGACTGATTGAACGGTGGAACCTTAACCTTGTAAGTAGAAGGTTTACCATTACCACTAGATGCCTGATTAACATTACTCATACTTGTCAATCTCAATTTCTCTAACTCAAATTCATGTTCTCTTATTGCTTTTTTTTCTTCAGCTTCTCTGTCTAATCTTTTTTGTTCAGCTTCCCTGTCTAATCTTTTTTGTTCAGCATCCCTGTCTAATCATTTTTGTTCAGCAGCAGCTTCTCTTTCTAATTTTTTTTGTTCAGCAGCAGCTTCTCTTTCTAATTTTTTTTGTTCAGCTTCAAATCTCCTTTGCTCCACCTGCATCTGCAATTTCTTTTGTTCAGCAGCAGCCTCAGCTTCTCTTTCTAATCTTTTCTCTTCAGCCATAGCTTTTCTCTCTTCTGCAGCAGCTTTTCTCTCTTCTGCAGCTAATGCTTTGTCATATTGAGCAACAGCCCATTCTTCTAATTGTTGACCAGTTTTATCAAGGGATTTCCCTTGTGTAATGAAGTATTCTAATGTAGACATGATGTCTAACAATAATACTAATCACTTGAAACAATAATAATACCACAAGTTCTTAATGACTTGGTTAATCAGTACACTATCCCAATATCTGTGGGTCACAAGCCTTAATAAGGTCTTGTATAACAGTAATAATAATCAAGTACTGGTTTATACCATAATCCAAGTGCAGTGCACAGGCAATAGTGTCTTATGAAATATACCTATATAAAACATATGTCAACCAACAGAATACATAAAGTACAAATAGGACTGACAATACGAAAACGTTTGCAGAAATCAAAATAAATCAAATAGGGAAATCAATGAAAATAATCACTGAATCTGCAAAGGATAACAACACAAATGACGTCACAGTATATGAATATAAATTGTGAATAGAACTGAAAGATAGAAAAGGTTAGACCAACAAATTACAAACAAATCAAAACAAAACTAAAGAACAAAGAAATATTACAAAAATAACAATAATTACAGTCTTCACAGCTAACACAAAAGCAACAGTTGTCGCAGCAAATTTTCAATCAAGAAAATTGTACCTATAGAAAACGCCCACAACGGACCCTCTATGACGTGGGATATTCTGTTGTGAGGACTCCGCCCAACCTTAAACATAACCCGCTGACATAGAAACTAACATACTATACAAACAAATAACATGTAAACATAAATATATAAATTATGTGTATGATAGTATGTGTTGCAAAATAGGCTCAGTTTTACAGTAATGGCAAAGTTATTCTTATGAAAATAAACAAACTGCCACTTTATTCAATTAAACATTCTGGCCTTAAATATTAAAGTTCATATATAAAAAACAAGAAGATCCATCGATAAAAATAGGACTTCTAGTTCAATAGTACTGTCTTCCTGTTAATATTGACAAGAATTGATCCAACTGTTCTGTGAAACTCTGTAATGTCTAATGTAAAAATGTCAACAACGCTGACCTACATACTGCATTCACTTGACAGGTCACGTGACGAAGTGTTGACAAAGAGCAAACCAATACTGCAAGTGTGTTGTATCAGCCACAGGAAACGGTCTGGTATCGGTAGTCTGTTGACTTCTGAACTTCTGCGAGGTCAAACCCAGAAAGCTGGTCCACCAGTTGATAAAGTCCTGCTTTTTTCCAGTTAATGATGTCCACCAAATGATAAATATAAGTGGATGGAAGCAGACATCATCATCATCAGTTGATAAACTCTTAGTACAAGACCCTTGCCCTGAGCAAGAGACATGCTGAGAAATCTGAAGCTCGCTCGAACATCACCAGAGTTAAATACTGTGTTGTTGTGTTGCTCGTGGTTCGAGTATGGAATGTCAACTTGACCTACGCAGTGGTGTGTAGACATAGATGGAGTGTATAATGTGCGAATGATAGGAAGAGTTCGTGGTGTTGACAAATGTTCTTTTCTCACACTCATGTATGGCTGGAAGTCATCGACACCAACGACTGTGTACCTTTACTAAAGTTTAATTGGACGTACACACTCGACAGCACAGATAGTGACAAATCACAGGTTGGCATAATACATCATGGTACAGTGGATAAATGGTCTTGCAATGTTATGTTACATGGGCACTCATGTAGAATAATAGTATAATGGACTGTCAGTAGCCAAGCACTCAGTATTGCCCATATATATATATATATATCATCTGACTTCACTGACTGAGCACGTCAGCTTATAAATAATATTCCAGATGGCTTCTAGACCTAACCTCGTCTAGAGAAGATTCTTTAACATAATGTTCAGCACAGTTTTTTCATATAATAATATTGAACCGCTAGCAATGGGTTCTCATGTGTAGCAGTGATCTCTGGACTAATCAAGCGATAATACGGGCATCCCTTTTCTCTTCTTGAAAGTCACTACATGATTGGTTACAAGATGGCTTCACTCGTGAGCTGTCACTCACGTTTGGATACAGATAATGAATCTGTCCTAAAGTTAGTCATTCATTAAACATTTCATTGCTCTGTAGATTTGATCATGAACAATTGACTGCATTCTACAGGATATAGTGCTGCTAGGAATCAGAATCGTTTTTTTCATCTAGTTAGATGTATCCTCTCAGACGTACAAATCATCCCTATCGAAAAACGGTGGCTTCGTACGAGAGTTCAAAAGAGTATCTTTATTACCTTGGTTTTCAGAAATATGAGTTTGCCATTCCTTGGCAATAAGAATGAACACTGGGGTAAAGCATACACGATAGGTCTAGACGACTATCACTTTCCCCAAAAACCACTGAGATCACTTTTTCCCCGGCGTCAAGCCGACATAGAAAAACACAGCCCATCAGGGCAAAGCCAAAACACACCTCTCTCGCGACACATCCGCCGAACAGCCTTTGACCTCTCTAGAGACAACAGAACATATAGTTCGACTTAGATATGTAAAGATATACAGATATAAGACAGATTCGTCCTACACAGACAAACAATACACATAAATTCAGGCCATAGATATTCTGAAGCAAGAACAATCTATTACTACCCAAACAAAGAATAAATCGCAGTAAGACTGGATTCATCCGCGGAGTTCGATCGAAAGAGACGGCACAACTTTCAAGGGAAGTAACTCAATAATGACTTTCCCTTAAGCACTAAAAAATATCTATTTTGTTTACAAAATATTTGCGAACATAACAAGTATACCAATGTATAATATTGTAAGATATCAAAGACTGCACGTAACAACCATACATTTACAGTATCCAGAACAATCAAGAAAAAAAGTATATTGAAAAAACCAAAAAAAAATCAGCAACCCATTCATACAGCAACAAAAAAGGGAAACATTATATTATTGTAATTTTTAAAAAAGGGAGAAAATATTGTGTAGTATTACAAGGGAGATAATATTTTAGAGAAATACAAGTCCAAAAAGGAAGACTTCTTACCGTTTGATTGGCTGAGGCAATTGTGCATATTGCAATTCCAAGGCTAATGAGAACCACAGAGATGTACTTTGTGGGTTTATAGCTTTATGAGAGAGAATACACAAAATTATTTCAGTCATAACTGAAAATACTATTCATTCATAACTGAAAATACTATTCATTCATTCACAAATGAACAAACTATTCATTCATTCATCATCATCAGTTGCCATCTCCACAACGAAGGTTGGCTGTAATGGATCTCCAATGTCTTCTGTCTCTTGTCTTGGTGGTGCACTCTGATAGACTCTTTCCTGTCCATCTCTTGATGTTATCTTCCCACTTATAGCGCTGTCTTCCCCTTGCACGTTTGCCTTCAACTCTCCCTTCTGTTATGGTCTTCTGCAAGGTGTTATGCCTTTTTATGTGGCCAAAGTATTTTAGCTGCCGAACTTTGACCCCTCTCATTAGTTCTCTTTTCATACCTAGATTTTCTAGGACCTCCTTATTTGTTTTCATCTCTTTCCATGAGATACGCCCCATTCTTCTATATATCCACATTTCAAGAGCCTCAATTCTTTGTTCCAAATGCTTATTCATCGTCCATGTTTCTGCACCATACAGAAATGCAGAATATATATAACACTTTATGATTCTCTGTTTTAATTTGTGAGATAACTGTTTGGATGTCAGTATATGTTTCATGTTGTTGAATGTAGCTTTGGCCATTCCTATTTTCTTCTTGATTTCTGTTTCACATCTGCCATCTTCTGTTATTATATGACCAAGATATACGTAGCTCTTGACTTGTTCCAGGATTTTCCCATTTACGCTTATCTTTAATGTGGGTTTATCGTCTGTTTTGCTAATTATCATAGTTTTTGTTTTCTCAATATTAATGTCGAGTCCATATTCATGACTTATACTGTTCACTTGCTTCACTAGTTCTTGTAATTCCTGTTCGCTTTCAGCTAACAACACGGTATCATCTGCATATCTAAGGTTGTTTATTGACCTTCCACTGATGTTCAGTCCTGGTATTTCCTGTATCTGTTTGAAAATTTTTTCAGTGTATAAATTAAATAGGCAGGGAGACAGCACACAACCTTGTCTGACACCTCTTTTTATGTCTATGTATGGTGAATAATTCCTTCCCGATCTTACTGTGGCAGTTTGCTCCCAATAAAGGTTACTGAGTATTCTTATATCTTTTCCATCAATACCTATGTCTTCGAGGCATTCAATTATTTTCTCATGATGGACTCTGTCAAAAGCCTTCTTATAGTCAATGAAGCACATATACATACTTTTTTGGACCTCTGTATATTTTTCTGCTAATATTCTTAGGCAAAATATTGCCTCTCTTGTTCCACTGTTCCGTCTAAAACCAAACTGTTCTTCTTGGATTTCGCTGTCTACTTTACTTTTGATTCTTTCCTGTATGATTTTGAGCAGTATCTTAATTGCATGACTCATCAGGCTGATTGTTCTGAAGTCTGAACATTCTGTTGCATTTGGTTTTTTGGGCAATGTTATGAAAACTGATGTCTTCATGTCGTGTGGTATATATCCTGTATCGTATATATCGTTGCATATTTCTGTGATTGTATCTATACCAAAGCTCTCCAGAGCTTCTATCATTTCAATTTTTATGTTATCCATGCCTGCTGATTTTCCTTTTTGTATCATATGAATGGCATTCTCTACTTCTGATCTGAGAATGTTTGGGCCTTCACTAGAATCTGGTGATGGTTTTTTACCTCTGTTGTCCTCGAATAATTCTTTTACGTATTCTGCCCATCTGTTTGATATGTCTTTCTCATCAAGTAATATTACACCATTTTTGTTCTTGATACAGCTTCCTCCTTGTGCAAACCACAACCGATTTGATAATTTCTTTATTTCTTCATGCATATCTCTTGTCATGTGCTTTGCTTCCAAGTCTTCTATTTCCTTGCATTTTGTTTCTATCCACCGTTCTTTTGCTTCTCTACACATAGTACGTATGTCATTGTCTATTGTTTTATATTCTGGAGTGTTTTTTGCTTTCTTTCTTTCTGCCATTTTATTCAAGATGTCATCTGTCATCCAAATCTGATTTTTCTTAGACTCCTTTTTAGGTAAATTTGCATTTGCTGATTGTATGCTTGTTTTTAAGGGGTTTCCCTACAGTGAAAACTAACTTTTGTTCTAATAACATTTTCAAACTTTTTATGTGCTCAATAGACACAGTGTATGTCCATGAACCAAATTCTACAGTTTATTTTGTTAAAAAACATGTGGTTACCATGGTAACCAAAAAAAAAAAATCCGCCATATTGGATTTTCACCACTTTTCGAGAGCTAAAAACTTATGTTTCCCATTGACCAAACTTTACCAAATTGCACACACATGTTGTGACTGACAATTAAAACAATTTATCAGGGGCTTTTTTTGATAAGTTAAAAATTCTATTTTTAATGATTTAAAAAAAAAAATACACTATATTTGTATGAAAAACAATAAAAAAAAAATATTTAAAAAATATATCAAAGCAAATTACCAAAATATCAAAAATAGCCCCTGTCATTTTAAAGGTATATATGTGTCCTACATGCATGCCAAATTTCAGACTGATCTATTAGATAGTTTGTAAAAAATAACATTTTTTGTTAATAAAATGTTAGTTTTGAGAAAAATGCATTTTAGTCACCGAATGACTTGTCTTGTCCAATATACTCCATTCTGGGGGGGCTGAATGTGTTTAAAATTGTCCAGCACTATATGCTGCACCTCCTTCAGCTTCCTGCAGCTGCTCCTCTTGCCTTTATCTTGCCTAATTTTTCTTCTTTCCTTCTACATGGTAACCAAAAAAAAAAACAACCGCCATATTGGGTTTTACACCAATTTTCAAGAGCAAAAATCTTATGTTTACCATTGACCAAACTTTATCAAATTGCATACACATGTTGTGACTGACAATTAAAACAATTTGTCTAGGGCTTTTTTTGATAAGATAAAAATTCTATTTTTAATGACTTTTTTTAAAAAATACACTATATTTGTATGAAAAACAATGAAAAAAATATATTTAAAAAAATATATCAAAGCAAATTACCAAAATATCAAACAAAGCCCCTGTCAATTTAAAGGTATATATGTGTCCTATATGCATGCCAAATTTCAGACTGATCTATTGGATAGTTTGTAAAAAAAAAAACATTTTTTGTTAATAAAATGTTAGTTTTGAGAAAAATGCATTTTAGTCATCGAGTGACTTGTCTTGTCCAATATACTCCATTCTGGGGGGCTGAATGTGTTTAAAATTGTCCAGCACTATATGCTGCACCTCCTTCAGCTTCCTGCAGCTTCTCCTCTTGCCTTTGTCTTGCCTAATTTTTCTTCTTTCCTTCTACCCTGGTAACCAAAAAAAAAAAACAACCGCTATATTGGGTTTTTCACCAATTTTCAAGAACAAAAATCTTGTTTCCCATTGACCAAACTTTATCAAATTGCACCCACATGTTGTGACTGAAAATTAAAACAATTTTACTCATGATTATTTTAATAAGTTTAAAATTCTATTTTTAATGATTTAAAAAAAAAAAAAACTATATTTGTATGAAAAAATATTTTTTTAAATATTTTTTTTTAATTTATAAAAGAAAATTACCAAAATATCAAAAATGCAGATGTGTTACTTTAAAGATATAGATGTGTACTACTCATGATTATTTTTATAAGTTTTAAATTATATTTTTAATGATTTAAAAAAAAAAAAAACTATATTTGTGTGAAAAAATATTTTTTTAAATATTTTTAAAAAATTTATAAAAGAAAATTACCAAAATATCAAAAATGCAGATGTGTTTTTTTTAAAGATATAGATGTGTACTACATGCATGCCAAATTTGAGACTCCTCTGTTTGATAGTTTTAGTGAGAAATCGTGCATTTTCGGCACAAATTTGAAAATCATAGCATGGGGGTGGTGCCGACAATATGCTTTTTGATACATCAAATGCATTTTTTATGTTATAAAACCTTGCTCAATCGATTCCTCGATGATTATTTAATAAAATAAGCTCAAAAGTAAAAAATCTATATTTTGTACGTAAAATCCAGTTTTCATAGTAGTGGACCTTTAAGCATTCCCATTTTGCGGTTGCTTTTTCTTCTGGGTTTTCTCTTCTATACTGCTCCATGCTTTCTGTCAATAACTGTTGATATTTATTTTTGACATCGATTAAATATTTCTGTTTTATATCTGGTTGTTTCAGCGCTGATATTTCTATCTGGGGTTCCTCCTGTCTTCTGCTCTTTTCAGCTTTACATTTACTTTGATGACGACTGGATTGTGATCTGAATTTATGTCGGCGCCAGGATGTGTCTTTGCACTTGTGACACTGTTCTTAAATCTATGTTTTATCATGATATAGTCGATTTGATTTCGTGTTACATCTCCTGGGCTTTTCCATGTGTATAATTTCCTTGGGTGGTGTTCAAAAAAGGTGTTACATATGACCAGCTGGTTTTCTTCACAGAACTGGATAAGTCTGTCTCCTCTATCATTTCTTGTCCCTAATCCATACTGTCCTACTATTTTCTTGTATTTTCCTTTTCCTACTTTTGCATTCATATCACCCATTACTATCAACACATCTGTAGATTTGACTGGTTTAAGTGTGTGTTGTAGCTCTTCATAGTATTCTTCTATTTCTTCCTCGCTGTGATCTTTAGTTGGTGCATAAGTTTGTAAGATTTATATGTTGAATGGCTTTGCTCTCATCTTTAGTAACATCATTCTGTCATTGTGTGTCCAGTATCCACATACGTATTTTTCTAACTCCTTCTTTATCAACATTCCTACCCCTCTTTCGTGTTTTTCTCCTCCTGAGTGTATAAGCGTGTACTGGTCTCTTGTTATGTACCCTGTATCCAAAAGTCTTGCCTCTGCAACTCCCAGTATATCGAGTTTCATGTCTGTTGCCTCTAACAAGATTGTCAAGCTTTCCTTCTCCGTTTAGAGTTCTAACATTCCATGTTCCTATTTTTAGGCTTCTCCTACTGGTTTTTAGGTGGTCTTTCTCAGAATGCTCCCTTTCAACAGAATTTAAGGAACACTCGTCATTATGTACTTCCTTACTCATTAGAGGAGTTGCCTCTTCCCTGTTAATTTGTACAGTAGATTCTTCCCCAGGGGACAGAGAGTTTACTTATCGGTTCTTATCTTGTTGTTGTGATCCCATTACGTTCTGTAGGAAGTACGTGGTAAGGCCCCAATCTCTTCCACGGTGGCTAGCCATTGTCTTTTTCTATGTCCGACATGCCTCTAGTGAGCCACACACTTTGCTGTTTCGCTTTGCGAGCCGTTGATCTTCTCAGATTCCTCTGCCTCACTCACCGTCTCAGTCTTTGTGTACTAGGGATGGACATTCCCTTGAGTAAGATTGCTCCTACTCCACGCATGTAGTTTAGCCAGTCAGCCAAGACTGTTGCCCGGGATGTGGCCACCGCCGTACACAAGCGGTATTCGAGGAGCCATACATGAGCTAGATAGAGAGGAGAACCAAATAGGATCCTGACTATCCTAAAAAGGACATGGCTGTCTCTCACCGTGAGGTACTATCCCTCTCTCTTTATCCTACATTCATTCACAACTGTTCAACTCCCTAAGGAGCACAGGTCTTCATCACGTCCTCCTATCCTGTGCCATCCATTCAAGGTGTTTCCATATCTTCTCTAACCCTTCTGTATCCTATTTCCTTATCTATGTGTTTTTTCAGTCTCCCTATATTTTTCTTACCTTCAAGATTCCATAACAAGGACTGCCTTGTAGAGCTATTTAGCGGTTTCCTCAGTGTGTTTACTATCTAAAGCCAGCATCTTCTTCTCATCTCTTGTTTCCTGCTGTTTGTCCAGTTTTTTTCATCAGTTCTACACTGACATACCATATCAATCCTTATGTTGTGTGCACGTGACCATTTACCACTGTCGGAATATTTCTAGCTTTATACTACTTACAAATGATAACAAGTAAAGTCATAATTAAAATAATTCAAGATCTGGCAGAATTTGAAACCACAATGAATGCTTGACATCTGAATCTTCATGGAAACATTCACAAGCATGAGAATCAATTATGGTTACTTTGTGGCTATTGACGAAGGATGAGAATCAACTATGGTTACTATGTGGCTATTGATGAAGGATGAGAATCAACTATGGTTACTATGTGGCTATTGACGAAGGATGAGAATCAACTATGGTTACTAAGTGGCTATTGACAAAGGATGAGAATCAACTATGGATACTATGTGGCTATTGACGAAGGATGAGAATCAACTATGGTTACTATGTGGCTATTGACAAAGGATGAGAATCAACTATGGTTACTATGTGGCTACTGACAAAGGATGAGAATCAACTATGGTTACTATGTGGCTATTGACAAAGAATGAGAATCAACTATGGTTACTATGTGGCTATTGACAAAGGATGAGAATCGACTATGGTTACTATGTGGCTACTGACAAAGAATGAGAATCAACTATGGTTACTATGTGGCTATTGACAAAGAATGAGAATCAACTATGGTTACTATGTGGCTATTGACAAAGGATGAGAATCAACTATGGTTACTATGTGGCTATTGATGAAGGATGAGAATCGACTATGGTTACTATGTGGCTATTGATGAAGGATGAGAATCGACTATGGTTACTATGTGGCTATTGACGAAGGATGAGAATCAACTATGGTTACTATGTGGCTATTGACGAAGGATGAGAATCAACTATGGTTACTATGTGGCTATTGACAAAGGATGAGAATCAACTACGGTTACTATGTGGCTATTGACGAAGGATGAGAATCAACTATGGTTATTATGTGGCTATTGACGGATAAGACACTGTCATCACCATTTTCATTTGTGTTACTTATAGACCATGATGGCTGCATCACTGTAGCTGGTTCCCTTGCAGGAAGCATGCACCAAGCATTCACACGCTCTAGCACCGGGTGGTTTCTGTGCCAATTTGTTTTACATGACACGGTTGCCAGCCCTATGTATAACCTCATATTAGTTGCCTTGTATAATGTGCCTCACGGGGCAGTAAACCTATTCTTTCTTCGTCTCTTCAGAGACTTCCAGGAACTACACTGTAGAACTTCCATATTTATTATGTAGCTAATTATATTAAGAACATAAATGAAAGCTAGTGTCAAATAAAAGGATTGAAGTATGACAAGATCACCAATGTGGAACTGATGACAAGAACCAATCAAACGCCAGTGGAACAAGAGATGAGAAAATGACGCTGCAGATGGATAGGACACACATTGAGAAAACTTGCTAATAGCCTCACAAGGTAGTTCTTGTTCTGGACTCCCCAGGGTAAGAGAGGTAGAGGCAGAACAAAGAATACATGGAGAAGAGGAGACAGACATGAAGGGAATGAAGAAGACATGTAAAGACCTAGAGCTGATGGCACATGACAGGAAGACATGACATACGTCTGTTGACGGCTTGTGCTCCCTGGGGAGTTGACAGAAAAATATATTAATCGTATAACCAAGAGATTTGACTTTCATAAATGGGTGCTTGCTTGGAACTAACGACTGATATGATATATTGGGATCACAGCTTGGGACCAACGACTGATATGATATATTGGGATTCCAGCTTGGAACTAAGGACTGATATGATATATCAGGATCCCAGTGTGGAACTAAGGACTTATATGATATATCAGGATCCCAGTTTGGAACTAATGACATATAATATATCAGGATCCCAGATTGGAACTAAGGACTGATCTGATATACCATGATCTGAGCTTGGAACTAAGGACTGATATGATATATCAGGATCCCAGTTTGGAACTAACACCAGATCAGTGAACGAACAAACTTTATTTTTGAAGGGTTAAGAAGTGGGCGCGCAGGCCCGTCTAACATTCTGCCCTCCCATTGTCATTTATCTTGCATACTATTTCCTTTTATTCCTACATGTTACTTTAAGCATTCATTTAAAGGCATGCAACATTATAATGTAAAAGCATACATTTAAAGTATGCAATCATAATCAAAATTAAGTATTTTTTAAAAATGTATTCTTTGGTCTGCCACTCTAGTAGAACAAGAAGCGAGAAGAAGTGAAAAGAAGACGCTGGCATTAGATATGACACACACACTGAGGAAACTTGTTGATAGCATTAGAAGACAATTCTTATTCTGGAACCCCCAGGGTAAGAGAGGTAGTGGGAGAAAAAAAAAGATGAGAGACTTGAAAGGGATAAACAAAATTATGGAAAGACGTTGAACAGGTTGTGCAGGAGTTGAAGGCTTGGCATGGGCTGCTGAAGGCCTAATTTCCTTAGGGACTAAATGCTGCTGATGATGATGACGATGACATTAAGCTTGTATTTAGATAACTTTCTGAGATGATTTATGGGAAGATGAAAATTACTTACGATCGTTCTAGAATCAGAACTCCTAGAATGAGATTAGCAATAAGGGAGCCCTGATAAAACAACAACAAAAAAAGGAGAAAAAATAAAAATAAGTCAGTGGCATTCTAATCAATATGGCTAATTCATTTTGTTTAACATCTTAATCTGTTGG
This sequence comes from Oreohelix idahoensis, assembly GCA_024509875.1. NCBI lineage: Eukaryota > Metazoa > Mollusca > Gastropoda > Stylommatophora > Oreohelicidae > Oreohelix > Oreohelix idahoensis. The sequence continues at coordinate 327,098 of JAMPIV010021036.1, read as the reverse complement.
TACAACTGCCATCAATGGTACCTACACAGGGCCGACACCCCTGTCTGTGTAAAAAATCGCACATGTTACGGAAACAGCAATAAATGAAAAAACTTTGATGCAGGATGGACATCCGGAGTCTCAGGCTCGTATGACTGACAGTGGTGAAAGCCGAAAGGAAGCCACTGGCATGAAAACAGATGCCCAGACCGCAAAACATGAAACCAGAATTGGTTTTTGGAATGTCAGAACTATGAATGAGGCAGGAAAGCTGAGACAGATCACAGCAGAGATGAGGAATTATAAACTACATATCCTGGGAATAAACGAGAGCAGATGGACAGGGATGGGGAGAATAAAAACAGCTACAGGGGAAACAGTACTTTATTATGGTAGAGAGGATGGTCAGCACAACGAAGGTGTAGCCATTATCCTTAAGAAAGGAATGGAAAGGTCTCTACTGGAATGGAAACCCATTAACAACAGACTAATAAGAGCAAGACTGAGAGGGAGATTCACCAACACCACAATTATACAATGCTATGCACCAACAAACGACAGCGATGAAGAGATCAAGGACGAGTTCTATCAACAGGTACAAAAGGAAATGGAAACTGTACCCAGGTACGATCTTATTATAGTAATGGGAGACCTAAATGCAAAAGTTGGAACACATAATAATTATAACGAAAGAGTAATGGGGAAATTGCCATGACAAGACTGAATGTGATCTGGAAAAGTAACATCAGTTTTCCTGTGAAGATCAAATTATACAAATCACTTGTATTATCTATTCTCTTATATGGGTGTGAGAGCTGGACACTCACTGCAGATACGGAGCGAAGGATTCAGGCTTTCGAGCATAAATGTTATAGAAGAATTTTGCGCATTTGCTATAAAGAGCACAAAACAAATGTCTATGTTAGAGAGAAGATAAACACCTATGCAGGCCACCAAGAACCACTTTTGTCAGTAGTGAAACGTCGAAAGCTTGCCTGGTTTGGGCATGTAACTCGTCATGACTCCCTTTCGAAAATGATCCTCCAGGGAACAGTCGAAGGTAAACGGAGAAGAGGAAGGCGAAGAAAATCCTGGGCTGATAACATCAAAGAATGGGCAGGACACGGTTTTTCCACACTTGTACGCATTGCTGAGGATAGAGAGCAGTGGAGGACCCTGTCTGCTGATGCTTCCACCATGGCACCCCTACGACCCATGACAGGTTACAGGTTGAGATGAGATGATGAATGGGGAAATGCGGCAGTGGAACAGTAAATGAGAATGGGGACAAATTAATAAGCTTCTGCAGTATTAACAACCTGGTCATTGGAGGAACACTTTTTCAACACAAAGAAGTGCACAAGTTAACATGGGAATCACCAAACGGACGAGACAAAAACCAGATAGATCACATAATGATCAATGGCAGATGGAGACATGCACTACAAGACGTGAAAGTAAGAAGAGGCACAGATGTGGGAAGTGATCATCACCTAGTAGTAGCAAGACTGAAGGTGAAACTCAGAGCTGCTGGACCAGTTGCAGTCAAACAGAAAAGATATAACATCATGAAACTTAAGGACCCCCTCACCAGAAAAGCGTTCGTGGTCGACGTAAAGAGACGATATCTGATTACCAAAAGCCAGGAAAGAACAGAGACCGACGATGTCGACCAGAAATTCAACACCATCTCAACAATATACAAAGAAAGCAGCAAGTCATGCTTGAGATTCCAGGAAAGAAAGAGCCAAGACTGGATAACACCAGAAACGCTAAACACCATAGCGAAGAGAAAGGAAATGAAAAGAAAGAAAACAGAAGCTAAGTCTCCCAGGTTAAAGGCAATATATAGTGAACAGTACAGTCAGCTGGACAAGGAAGTAAAATGTCAAACCCGTGCTAACAAAAGGACATTTCTGGATGACCTTGCAAGACAGGCAGAAGAGGCAGCACTGAGAAATGAACAAAGCACAGTTTATAAAATAACTAAAGCTATCAGTGGAAAACGAGGTGCAAACAACATAACGTTAGTAAGAGACAAGCAAGGAAATCTCATCACCTCAGCACAGGGGCAAGAAACAAGATGGGCAGAGCACTTCAGAGAAACACTGAATAAGGAACCACCAGAGACTCAGCTGAATGTTCCTGAGGCTGAAAGTGACTTAGACGTAAATACAGACATTCCACGAAAAGAAGAAATTATCACAGCTATCAAAGGGCTAAAAAATGGAAAAGCGCCTGGTCACGACAATCTAAATGCTGAGCTATTCAAGACAGACCCTGAACTAGCAGCAGAACTATTAGAACCACTATTTGCACAAGTCTGGGAAACTGAGACAACACCAACAGAGTGGAGTAAAGGAATAATTGTCAAATTGCCCAAGAAGGGCGACCTTGCAGACTGCAACAACTGGAGAGGAATTACCCTCCTCTCAGTACCCAGCAAAATACTAGGCAGGATAATCATCCAGAGAATTTCAAAAGCAGTTGACCATAAACTGAGGAAAGAACAAGCGGGCTTCAGAAAGAACAGAAGATGTGCAGAGCATATATTTGCCCTCAGGAACATTATAGAGCAGTGCTCAGAATGGCAGAGACAGCTGTACATTAACTTTGTTGATTTTGAAAAGGCTTTCGACAGCATACACAAGGACAGCCTATGGAAAATTCTGAGGGCTTATGGAATTCCCAGCCGCATTGTTTCCATTATAAAAAGCCTCTATTCTAACTTTACGTGCAGTGTTGGATCGAGTAATGTAACTTTCGAAGTGAAAACAGGAGTACGACAGGGATGCCCCTTATCAACAACATTATTTTTGACAGTCATAGATTGGGTGATGCGCCAGACAACACAGGGCAGTCCAAGAGGAATTAGATGGACAACGTTTTCTACACTGGAAGATTTGGAATATGCAGATGACATTGCACTACTCGCGCATTCACATCAACACATTCAAGACAAAACCGATAGACTGTATAAGTATGGCCAGCAGGTTGGCCTGAACATCAATTTGAAGAAGACAGAGGTCTTGACACTAAATGTGGGCAATCCTGAGCCAATAACAGTAAGGAACCAGAAGTTAGAACAGACAGACACATTTACTTACCTAGGAAGCATAGTAACACCTGACGGCGGAACAAGCAAGGACATTAACAACAGAATGAATAAAGCGAGAACAGCCTTTGCTGTTCTCAACAACATTTGGAAGTCTTCCCAGTACAGCACAAACACCAAATTAAGACTCTATGAGAGCTGTGTACTTTCTGTGCTTCTCTATGGTGCGGAATGTTGGAGAGTAACAGAGAAGGAAATGTCGAAACTGTCCTCCTTCCACACAATCTGCCTAAGGAAAATTCTCCGAATCTTTTGGCCAAACACCATCAGCAACCAAGAACTACTTATTCGGAGTAACCAGGAGGACATGCACACCATCATAGCTGGCAGACGCTGGAGTTGGGTTGGCCACGTCCTCAGAAGGGACCCTGATACCATCACAAGAACAGCTATACTATGGACCCCCGAGGGAAAGTAAAAGAGAGGCCGACCAAAAACAACTTGGCGGAGAACTGTGGAAGCTGAGATGCAAAGAATGAACCACAGTTGGGGCACTGTACGAAGGATGGCCGCCGACAGAGCAAAGTGGAATCAATTTGTTGCTGCCCTACAAGACGCCACCAGGCGTGATAGTTGCTGACTGCTTTGACGGTTGGTGGTTATGGATCAAAGAAGAAAGAAGAAGCTGTTGGTACAAACAACAACATCTACAACTGTTGGTACAAACAACAACACCTACATCTGTTGGTACAAACAACAACACCTACATATTTAAAGTACATGTTTATATAACTGCAACAAACATGTTTATCAAAGTGTTGACCTTGACCCTTAATACTGGTTAGTGCAAAAAGTGCAGAGGATGGCCAGCACAAGATGAAACTCCACATGTTTTAATGAATGATATACTGCAGTTTATAACACCTTAAGTGTGGCTCCTGGCCTTTATATTTAAAAATTGGTGAAGGTCATAAAATGTACAATCAATGTTGGCCTTGCAAAGAACGATTGCTAACGATTATTAAAATGTGAATAATTGCCAGCTGGCACATTACTAAAATTAGTGTAAATAGCTGCTAACTGGCACACTGCTAAAAATAGTTTAAATATGTATGGCATTTGTGAACTTCAGTCAGACCAACCAAGAGTATACTTCTTGCTGCATTTCTTTTGTATCATCACAGGTCACTAATAATAGAACTACCTATTTAAGCTACTTAACCTGATACAAGCATACCTTTCGAAGAGGCAAAGAGTTTTATCAAAACCAGGTACTGAAACAAATGGGATGCAGAACATCCAGGACATAAAATGATGCATATTAACAGCTCAGCAGAATAGACCAAGTAATAATCTTCAGACTCCACACGAGCCACAACGGATTGGTATATCATCTTTTCAACAAGCTAAAGATAGGAACTACAATAAGTGTAAATGTGGCACTGATAAAATGGTCGCTGAAAATCTGCTTAAAAAATGCCCAACATATGAGGAACTTGGACAGTACTTATGGCCGTCACCAGTACTATTTAGGAAAAACTACATGGAGATGCAAATAGTGTGAAGCCTACCACTGCTTTCTTTGAAAATATTCAAGTAGACGTCTGAGAGTATACGAAGAAGAAGTATCACCACTAGATTATGATTATATTTAAAATAAATTCAGTTATATGAATGCTAGTTTTGGTAATCATGACTCTTCGCAACTTCCAGCCCCTGGCTTTCTATCAGTTCTATTATTGATTCTTTTCAATACTGGCTAGAATATCTAAGAAGTCTATGATTAACGAGCGCTATTGCAGAATAGAAGGAATAAATGGTATGACAAAATCGCATGCATGAAGGAATATCTGGAGTCATCCTGATATGACTGTTACGGGCTCGGGACCCCAGTATATTATGGGTGCTTCGATGACTTCTAGTATTTGAGGATGACCAAGTTATTATATGCGTATTCAGTTTATAGAGTCAAAGTCCCTCGGGTTCTTATCACTTTTGTAGGATTCCGTAATACTGTTCGTTGGTATCGATAATGTCTGCTTTAACCCTTGTGATACATTATGTGCTGAACATGTTTCATATTAAATAGTCGACCCTTGACTGACCTGTATTAGTCTCTTGTCTTATTGATTATATTGGCAGTGTGAGATGCAGCGTGTTAAGACATTAATCATCACTGGTCATGATCAGTTGAATATTAACAGCATTTAACTCAACTCCGAATACGACAGTTGATAAGACCGTGATTATGACGACTCAAAATATTTAATTAGTAATTTCATACCATGAGCAGACACCAACTACATGGGAACAAAAGTCACATCACATTCATGTACGATCTGTAAGAGTTCTCATTATTTCATAAACACATGTTCACAATCTCTATCTAGAGTTCTGGTTCAAGGTCAGTTCCTTTTAACGGCCAATGTCCTTTGGCATAAATTCAGAGGCTAACTAGACTTACTCCCGTCGCTAGTTTATACAATAGCCTTTTGCACTAGACTTAACTATCCTGCTAGTTCTGCAATACACTTATTATGCTAGGCTTACGTCTACTGCTAGTCGTCTAATATCCGTTACACTAGGCTTACGCTTGCCGCTAGCTGTACAATATCCATCTATACTAGTCTTACACTATTGCTAGTACCGTAATGTTCCTTTGGCATACCACGCCAGGCTAATCTGCCATAATTATGCAAACTGCGTTATTCATACGACGACTTACGTTTGGTTCAAGAAATACACTGCTCAATTGGCTTCCCAGCCATACAATTAAAAAGTGGTTATACCACGCAATATTAGTGGCAATGGCCACACTTCTGAAACACACTGCCGTACGGGTCAAAACCCATAAGTCGAATATATAGTGGCTATGCCACACAATCCATAGTGGCGATGCGACGCATTTCAAACACTGCCGTTGGGGCCGAAGCCCACACGTCCAATGACGTTACCAAGACATACGCGTCATGCATAGTGATATGCATACTACGTCGTTAATATATATTCAATTGCGATGTTCCATGGTGCAGCAATCCGAGTGTGATCAAAACTCAAATGCATGCACACATGCAACAATCATCGACATCGGTCGCGGAGATATATCTCTATTCGATTGAGGTGTTCCATGATACAGCCATTCGGATCGTCGACAAATCCAAATGTCTGTAAGCATGAAACAATCCTCAACATCATCCCCCTCACTTCCAAACGTGACACTTGTGGCACGGATGATAGTGGTGGAGAAGATGTACGTCCCTAGACTATATTAGTATTAGTAATACCTACTTATAAACATCATACTGATTAAGTAGACACATTAAATTTTATAACATTAATAATAGCACTTGTCAAAATGGTCACTAAAGAGTTAATTCAATTTCTTCTCAGAGAAGTTGCGCGATAAAAGATCTGCCAAGTTATTGTCTGATCCAGCAATAGGCAGAATCGTAAATGAAAATTCTTGAATCAACAAGTACCATCGGTGTATTCTAGCGTTACGCATTGTTCTAGCTGTTATGTAAGTAAGAGGACTATGGTCTGTCATAATGTAAAAGTGCGTGCCGATGAGATATCTTGACAGCATCTCCAGGCACCAGACCATCGACAGGAGCTCACGTTCACCTGTCGCATACTTTTGTTCAGCCGGAGTCAGTTTCCTCGACACATAGAAACATGGATGGAGTGTTTCCTTGTAACATTGCAGCAAACAGCCACCCATGGAGTAACTCGAGGCATCTGATTGAAGTATGAATGGAATACGTATATTCGGTAATAACAAAATTGGTGCATTACTAAATAATTTCTTAATTGTTACCAAAGCGCTTTCGCAATCTTTGTCCCAACGTACCTTATTAGGACTACCTTTGGTCAACAGTGCGGACAAAGGTGTAGATAGTTGTGCGAAATGCGGGATGAACGTATGGTAATAGTTTATCAAGCTTAAAAGGCTTCTAACTTGTTTCTTAGTTTAAGGGGTAGAAATCTCTAGAATTCTTTTGACTGTATTGTCGTCAGGATACAGTTTGTGGTTACCTATGCGGTGACCAAGAAAAGAAATTTCCTGACAACCTATTTGGACCTTTGAAGGTCGCACAGTCAAACCATGCATACGTAACGCATGTAGAAGAGAAGTTAAACCATCAATATGGTCTTCCCACGAGTCATGAAATAGGCAGATGTCATCGATGTACGTGATGACATCTTTACGATCGCCAAGAAGGCGGCGCATCATGCGCACAAACATCGCTGGCGCATTCACTAACCCAAAACACATATAATTCCATTGGTAGAGCCCAAATGGAGTTGTGAAAGCTGTGTAAGGTTTGGCATTTTCGGCAAGAGGAATTTGCCAGTAGCCTTTAGAGAGATCTAGTTTGCTAAAGAAAGTAGCATTAGATAATTCTGACAAAAGATCATCTAAAAGAGGCATAGGCTCACCGTCTGTGATTGTAATTTTGTTCAATCGCCTAAAATCAATACAAATACGTAAAGAATCATCCTTCTTTTTAACTATCACCATTGGGAATGCATATGGTGATTCAGAAGGAGATATCACACCTAAACGTATCATCTCTTTTAACTCTTTCTCTACCCTATCTTTGTGGTGTAAAGATATAGGATAGGGTCTAAGTTTGATAGGTTTATAATCAGTAAGAGTAATATCATGGGATATAAGCGATGTCTGACCTGGAAGGTCGGTGAGAACATCATTGAAAGAAATAAGAATATCCCGAACTTGATCTTGTTGTGAAGAAGACAGTGAAGAAGAAATAGTCACGTCTTTCCAAGATTCCGATGATTGCAAAGAAGGTAGTTGAAATTGAAAAGGGATAGACGAAGTAGTATCTTCTTCATGAACAACTGCAAAAGAAGCAGTATGATGTGAAGAATCATCAATAGAGTTAATGACAGGAATTAATTCCTGTGGTCTTTCAACTGCTAATTTTAGCATGTTGACATGGAAGGTTTTGATTTTACCTCTAACGTTTACCGAGTAGTCAACATCTGTGACTTGTTTGATAATATCAAATGGACCTTGCCATGATATCAGTAATTTGTTATCGTTATGAGGTAGCAACAACCAAACTTTTTCCCCTGGTTTGAAGGATCTTAATATTCTCTTTTGATTATGTAATAATCTTGATCGTTGAGTGGCTGATTTTATACTCTGGGATGCATAAGTGCACGCATCAATGATTCGTTGTCGGAGATCAATAACTAACTCGTAGCTGTTTCGAGTGGCTGTATCAATTGATGCTCCAATCAACAAATCCTTGAGTATCATCATTGGTCTGCGAGGATTCGAACCATAAACCAATTCGAACGGAGACCATCCCGTGCTTTCGTGAGGCACTTCACGAAAAGCGAACAGGGCCGCCGGCAGAAGCCTGTCCCATTCACGAGGGCATTCTTCAGTTATCTTAGATAACATCTGTTTTAGAGTGCTATTGTAGCGCTCGCACACACCGTTTGATTGGGGCCTATATGCATTACAAAACGAGTGGTGAACAGATAGCATGGATTCTAAATCCCTCATGATGTTGGAAGTAAATTGTGATCCTTGATCTGACAAAATATCCTCCGGAAAACCGATTCGACAAAATATAGAAAATAATGCATCAGACACAGATGCAGTTGTGATGGTTTTCAATGGTATGGCTTCTGGCCAACGCGTACAAAGGTCTACGCAAGTTAAAATATAACGAAATCCATTATTTGAAACAATTGATAACGGACCCACTATATCTACTGCAATCTTTTTGAAAGGTCTTTCAGGCACGTCTGTAATCTGTAAGGGTGCCGTATGGAACCTGCCCTTACGTGCTATACCTTGGCATGTTGTACATGATTTGCAGTATAACTTTGTATCTTTATTAATCCCAGGCCAATAAAATTGTGACGTAACACGAAACAATGTTCTTTTGATCCCCATATGCCCTGCCATAGGGGAGTCATGACCTGTTTGTAGGACCAATGGTCTGTATTCTTTAGGTACTATCACTTGATGTATAATTGTTTTGCCATCATCATAATATCTAGTGAGTATTGATTTCTTTCACCCGTGTGTTACCGGGGCCCGAAAGGGGAGCAAAGAATAGTAACACTGTCCCCTGCCAAGCATGTCGTAGAAGGCGACTAAGGAGGGTTGGGCATGGGGCCGGTTACCCCATCCTGTAAAAAAAATTTAAACCACAAAAAACTTCAACAAATATGGACAAGTCAAATAAAGAAAATAAAACACAGCCATCCAAGACAGGGGAAGGTCCTCTCGCGGGGAGGCGTATGATGCAACACAGAGAAAGCCGAAAGGAGTCTGTGTTGCTGACTAACCTTCTTTCTTCTAGGAGAACTTCCAGATTTGGCACCTGGAATGTTCGGACATTGAACGAACAAGGGAAAGTGGCACAAGTAGCAGCAGAAATGAGGGAATACAAAATCGAGGTTCTGGGAATGTGTGAAACAAAGTGGAAGGGGGTAGACAGGAAGAAACTCATCACAGGTGAATTGGTGCTGTCCTCGGGACACGAAGACGAAAGTTCACACCACAGTGGGGGGGTGGCTCTTGTGTTATCTAAAGAAGCACAGAGGGCACTCATTGAGTGGGAAGCTGTGGGACCCAGAGTAATAACAGCTGTTTTCAAAACGGCTAAAGGGAAAGTTCATGTCAATGTCATCCAGTGTTATGCGCCGGCTAATGACAGAGAGGAGTCTGTGAAAGAAGCATTTTATACTAGACTACAGGAAATTATGGATAAAGTAAAAAGAAGAGACATCACAATTTTGATGGGTGACATGAATGCAAAGATAGGTACAGTCAATACCGGATTTGAAGAAGTCATGGGAAGGCATGGGCTAGGAGTAGTGAATGAAAATGGAGAACTATTTGCAGACTTCTGTGCTTCGGATCGACTGGCTATGGGGGGAGGCATGTTTCCACATGGGGGAATACACGGGGCAACATGGGTGTCGCCAGACCGTGGAACAGAGGATCAGATCGATCATATATGCATGGAGAAGAGGTTTGGATCATCGTTGCAGGATGTAGGGGTATGTAGGGGAGCAGATGTGGCATCGGATCACCATCTTCTGATAGCCAAAGTAAAAATGAAACTCAAGAGATATGCAACAATGCAAAATTATAGACAACAGTTTAATGTAGGACAGCTAAGAAATCAAGAAACAAGAGACAAATTTGCGGTCACAGTATCCAACAAATTCCAAGTGCTCCAACAGTTGGAAGATGTAGAGAATACAGAAGACTATTGGCAGCAGGTCAAAACGGTATGGAAGGAGACATGTGAAGAAATACTGGGGAAAAGGGAAAGACAACAAAAAGCATGGATAACAACAGAAACCATCAATAAGATAAAAGATAGAAAAAACAAGAAAGCAGAGTTAAACACAAGCAAAACCAGAAGTTCCAAAGCCAAGGCTCAAGAAGTGTACACAGAAGCAAACAAAGAAGTAAAAAGAAGTATCAAAAGAGACAAGAGGAAGTATATTGAGGAGTTGGCAAGAGAGGCAGAAGATGCTGCAGCCAAAGGAAATATGAGAGAACTGTATAGCAGCACAAAGAAGCTAACAGGGAAATACAAGCAAACAAGTTGCCTCATAAAAGATAAGAATGGGAAACTGCTCAGCAATATACAAGAGCAAATGAAGAGGTGGACAGAATATTTTGGGGACCTTCTCAATAGACCAGCTCCACAAAACCCGCCGGACATCCAGCCAGCAGAAGAAGAGCTACAAATTAACGGTGAAAGACCAACAAAGGAAGAAATAAAGAAAGCCATAAAGCTTCTAAGAGATGGAAAAGCGTCTGGACCTGATGGCATTCCAGCAGAGGCCATCAAAGCAGATATCGACACGGCTACAGAGATGTTATATAAATTACTTGGTAAAGTCTGGGAAAAAGAAGAGATACCAGCAGAATGGAAGGAAGGATATCTGGTTAAGTTGCCTAAGAAGGGAAATCTACAAGAGTGCACAAGTTGTAGAGGAGTGGTGTTGCTGTCGGTGCCAGGAGGGGTATTGAACGGGATTATCCTTGAGAGATTGGGGGAGTCCATGGGCAAGAGATTGAGAGATGGACGGGCGGGTTTTCGACAGGACGGATCATGTGCAGACCAGATGGCCACTTTGAGAATAATAGTTGAACAAAGTCTGGAATGGAATTCACCACTATACATCGGATTTGTGGACTACGAAAAAGCATTTGACAGTGTGGACAGAGAATCACTTTGGAAATTGATGAGGCATTATGGAGTTCCCCTGAAGATCATTAATTTAATAAAGAAAACCTGTGGGGACATGGCGTGCGGAGTTCTTCGTGAAGGACAGCTTACAGAACCATTTGGGATAAGAGCAGGAGTGCGACGGGGATGCCTCTTGTCTCCATTTCTTTTCTTGCTGGCGATAGATTGGGTTGTGCGATCATCGACGGCACACAACGGGAGTGGAATCCAGTGGACTCTGACTGGGCAGTTGGGTGATCTGGATTTTGCTGATGATTTGGCTCTCCTGTCCCATAACCGTAGTCAGATGCAGGACAAATTGAAAACACTCGATGAGAGGTCACAGCAATTGGGTCTGAAAATACACAGGGAAAAGACAAAAATAATGCGAATAAATGCAGGTAATGAAAACAGGGTTGAACTTGAAGAAACGCCAATACAAGATGTAGAATCATACACATATCTTGGCAGTAATATAGATAAAGTTGGAGGGACAGACAGCAATATCAAAATAAGAATACAAAAAGCAAGAGGAGCTTTCATTGCATTGGGAAATATATGGAGATCAAGAGAAATAGGATCCAACACAAAAATAAGAATCTTCAACTCAAATGTGAAGTCAGTCCTATTGTATGGCTCGGAGACATGGAGAACAACAAAGACAACAACCAAAAAGCTACAGACTTTCATAAATGGGTGCTTGCGTAGAATAGAGGGATTAAAATGGTATGACAAGGTTACCAATGTGGAACTGATGACAAGAACTGGACAAGTGCCAGTGGAACAAGAGATGAGAAGAAGACGATGGCGATGGATAGGACACACACTGAGGAAACCTGTTGATAGCATTACAAGGCAGTCCTTGTTCTGGAACCCCCAGGGCAAGAGAGGCAAAGGAAGACCAAGAAGTACATGGAGAAGAGAGTTGGAAACAGAGGTGAAAATGATTAGAACATGGAAAGAACTTGAGATGATGGCACGTGACAGGAGGACTTGGCATGTGTTTGTTGAAGGCCTATGCTCCTTTGGGAGTGGAGGGTTATGAATGAATGAATTGATTTCTTTATCTTGAACCATTGTTTAGCCCCTCTTGTGTATTTAATTGTTTTTTGTTCTGCTCGGCTAAACAATCCTTGTAAAGTTGGGTCACTCTTCTGTTTTTCTGCAAAAACAGAAGGTGTAACAGTGCCAACTTGAGACATAATTGTATCTATTATAGGAAGAGTTGGTGTAGCCATGTCCGTAGCTAACTGTTGTGCTCTCGTTACAACAGCATTTGCCACCTGTGGGTGAGATTCAACCCACATTGCAATCTCCTCAGGAGTGCAATCTTTAACTCCTGGTATGTTTCCTATTATAATTTCAGTAATGGGTGCTCTCAAGCCGCAGGCATAGACAGTGCCTGTGTAAAAAGGAGTATCAATGTATACTCGTGCCACAGGGAAAGTTTCTATATTCCCACCAAATGTGACACACTTAACTGATTTGCCTGTAAAAGCAGAGGGCTCGATAAGCGAGTGCTTTATGCCTATCGTTGAGGATCCAGTGTCACGCAAAATTCTCACTACCTTACCATCCAATATTCCGGGATGAAATGTAAGATAGCCGACATTTACACATGCCGACATTGTAGGCATACAATGACCACAATCAAGTGTAATTGTAGACTTTGATCTGTTTTTCGACTGACACTCATAACATGTATCATTCATTACCATACATGTGTTCGCATGATCATTATCATCATTACCTTTCTCCTTTTTGACACTGCAATTATTTGCATGTCTATGTTTATTTTTGTCTTTCGACGGAGATCTGGCATTACCTTTGTTATTATTGACTGACTTTTTATTGCTATAATAAAAATCAGTGGAGTCATCCTTCCTGGCATCTCTACCATAAGATGATCTCTGTTTATAGTATCCTTTTTGATGTGAACCATCAAAATCCCTGCCTCTGTGATACCCACGATCATGAGGTGAATATCCTCTATAACCTCGTCGATATGAATTCGAAGGAGAGCGATGACGACGGAAGTTATAAAAACCTCTGTCGGATTGATAATAATCTGAACGACAACGTCCATCAAAGCTCTTCGATCGAGGTCTCTGATCATGGTGTGCCGCGCACACAGGCATAGGATCTCGAATAGTCGATCTATAAAGATCTTTATTCTGATGTGCGGTCTGATACTGTCTTCCGAGTTTTTCATACTCATCGATAGAATTAGGATGTCTTTCCTGTAAAAATGCTTCTAAGTCAGTGCTGCATGCGGATAAAACTTTATCTCGCAGCATGAGATCTATAACACCTTCATATGTTTTATTTATACCAGATAGATCAATCCATCTGCTAAGGAAATGTTTAATAGATGCAATGAATTCACCAAAATCTGCATCCTTGCTTGGCTTAGCCGCATGAAAGCGATCTCTGAATCCAGACTCAGTTAACTGGAAACGTCTTAGTAATACCTCTTTTACGACATCGAAATCGCTTCTGCTCTTTTCATCAAGACTCATGAAACATTTAAGTGAGTCACCAGTCAAAAAATCAAGTAAAAGACTGCTCCATCTTTCCTTGGGTATGTTCAGAGCTGTGACCTTGATGATGAATCTAGATATGAAAGAGTCAACACAATCGCGAGTTTGGTCAAAATGTGGCATTTTTAACTTAGGATAGAAAATATTTGTACCAGCCGCAGTCTTAGTCTGTTCAGACTGCACTTTAGCTAATTCTAAAGCTTTTTCTTTTTCTGCATGAAGTTTTAAAGCTTCCATTTCCATGGCATTTTTATGGGCTTGATCCAGTTGCATAAGTTCCATTCTCCTTAATTCCATTTCTTTATCTCGTTGTGCCATTCTTTCCTTCTCAAATTCTCTGTCTTTTTCTTGTTGAGCCATTTTATCCCTCTCGAATTCTCTGTCTTTTTCTTGTTGAGCTAATTCTTTACCTCTCTGCTCTCTGTCTTTTTCTTGTTGAGCTAATTCTTTATCACGTTGAGCTATAGTCAGTCGTTCTAATTCCATTTTCATGGATATTTCTTTTTCCTTTATTTCCCTCTCTTGGGTTAATTCAAACCTCCTAAGCTCATCAGCTCGTTTAGTCATTTCGCGCTGTTCCATTCTTTCCAGACGCGATAAATATTCATCATATTTCGTATCTGCAAAACTTTGTAGTTCCACTCCTGATTTTCCATAACTTTTCCCAATATCAATGAATTCCTGTAGTGTAGACATGATAATAGGTTTCTGAGTACCTTCAATAGTCTATAATATACACCAGGATTATAGAACTCACTATAATATGTACATGAATATATTAGTCAATACAAACAAGTTCGGAGAACATGTGACAAAGACAGTGAAAACAATCAAATGAGTTACAATGAAATGATTTTTTCAGTTATACGACAACAATTTACACTTATAAAGTAAATAAAGGAGACTTATAAACAGTAATCAGTAAAAGAAAGAAAAGAATTTACATCATAAAAATATATCGAGACAAGTCGTCTTAAACGAACGTGTAGACAAAGAAGTTTTAGATCACACACGACAACAATTGTCAACAGTACTGAAATTAGGTTACGTAAATAAATAGGACGTAATTCACTTGACGAAACTGCTAAGTACACAAAATATGGTTATATTGCGAACTGAGGAAACATTTATATCCTGACTCGAAAGAAAAAATATAATCAGTCAGATCCTCAGTCAGCGAATATAAGCATGCAAATCTAATAGAAGTTAACATTCACTGAAGTTTTCCTGGGAAAATTCCAGTCAATATTAAACACGACGAATATACGAATAAACATGAATGGGGAACACAGATGATGAGTAGAAAAGTAAGTAAAGTAACGATGAACTGTAGACCAAAGCTAATGCGAGGACAGTATGATAATGTTCAAGCGCCCAAGTAAAATCAAGAACTTATCTGTTTAGCTGTCCCTCTGAGAAATACATGAGTGCATGTAATTCTAATCCTAGTTCCGAACCGTGTCTTCAACAGCTGTAGTCCATTGATTGAAGACCTTGACCTTCGCAGTAGGGAACCGTTTGAAAGTATTGCTTCGGTCTTCGAACGTAGTTTCTTCAATCGATCTGCGTCGCAGCCTCAGATGAATTTGATGAAGAGATACATTCTCCACTAGTTCAGGTTCTCGAGTGGAAAATTACCGTTCTATCTGCGTGAATCAGTCTCTTTGGTGGAAGAAAATTCGGATTCTCTCAGGCAAAGTTGTCTGCTAGCGGTGA
The DNA here is from genome assembly GCA_024509875.1 of Oreohelix idahoensis. Classification (NCBI taxonomy): domain Eukaryota; kingdom Metazoa; phylum Mollusca; class Gastropoda; order Stylommatophora; family Oreohelicidae; genus Oreohelix; species Oreohelix idahoensis. The sequence goes on along the minus strand of JAMPIV010021036.1, from coordinate 311,571 downwards.
CGGCATCGATATAGTGACGTCACTTTCTGTCATGCGCATTTCAGTTGCCAGTTAGGCTTGAATGAATGATTTTGCCTTTAAACGTTCATCATCAATTTAGCTTTCTTCGATACTTGAAGGGGGGGAATCCAGTATTCACGAAATCCAGACACTTTCTGGCCAAAGGACATTGGCCGTTAAAAGGAACTGACCTTGAACCAGAACTCTTCTGACACCAGTATGTTACGGGCTCGGGACCCCAGTATATTATGGGTGCTTCGATGACTTCTAGTATTTGAGGATGACCAAGTTATTATATGCGTATTCAGTTTATAGAGTCAAAGTCCCTCGGGTTCTTATCACTTTTGTAGGATTCCGTAATACTGTTCGTTGGTATCGATAATGTCTGCTTTAACCCTTGTGATACATTATGTGCTGAACATGTTTCATATTAAATAGTCGACCCTTGACTGACCTGTATTAGTCTCTTGTCTTATTGATTATATTGGCAGTGTGAGATGCAGCGTGTTAAGACATTAATCATCACTGGTCATGATCAGTTGAATATTAACAGCATTTAACTCAACTCCGAATACGACAGTTGATAAGACCGTGATTTTGACGACTCAAAATATTTAATTAGTAATTTCATACCATGAGCAGACACCAACTACATGGGAACAAAAGTCACATCACATTCATGTACGATCTGTAAGAGTTCTCATTATTTCATAAACACATGTTCACAATCTCTATCTAGAGTTCTGGTTCAAGGTCAGTTCCTTTTAACGGCCAATGTCCTTTGGCATAAATTCAGAGGCTAACTAGACTTACTCCCGTCGCTAGTTTATACAATAGCCTTTGCACTAGACTTAACTATCCTGCTAGTTCTGCAATACACTTATTATGCTAGGCTTACGTCTACTGCTAGTCGTCTAATATCCGTTACACTAGGCTTACGCTTGCCGCTAGCTGTACAATATCCATCTATACTAGTCTTACACTATTGCTAGTACCGTAATGTTCCTTTGGCATACCATGCCAGGCTAATCTGCCATAATTATGCAAACTGCGTTATTCATACGACGACTTACGTTTGGTTCAAGAAATACACTGCTCAATTGGCTTCCCAGCCACACAATTAAAAAGTGGTTATACCACGCAATATAAGTGGCAATGGCCACACTTCTGAAACACACTGCCGTACGGGTCAAAACCCATAAGTCGAATATATAGTGGCTATGCCACACAATCCATAGTGGCGATGCCACGCATTTCAAACACTGCCGTTGGGGCCGAAGCCCACACGTCCAATGACGTTACCAAGACATACGCGTCATGCATAGTGATATGCATACTACGTCGTTAATATATATTCAATTGCGATGTTCCATGGTGCAGCAATCCGAGTGTGATCAAAACTCAAATGCATGCACACATGCAACAATCATCGACATCGGTCGCGGAGATATATCTCTATTCGATTGAGGTGTTCCATGATACAGCCATTCGGATCGTCGACAAATCCAAATGTCTGTAAGCATGAAACAATCCTCAACAATGACCACCAGCAAAGCACAATGCTACAGTATTCAAATGTGGAAGTGAATCTGTCTGTGAGGCTAATTACACCCTTATTGACTCTTGAAATCATCCACACACTTCCAGGGATTCTCCTTGTGGTGAAACATGTTGAGGTTGACAACCCAGCATTGCACACTAAGCTTGGAGGAGTCACGTGAGCCCCAGACCTAACTCTGGCTTTTTATCTGGTTGGCTGCATGCAGGAGGATCTCACTATGGGCCCCATGATGGGCAGGGGCAGCTGAGAAGTGGCTCCTGTGTAGGACATGACAGCTCCTTGGGAGAGCCCAGAACCAGAGTACAGTATGTTAGCTCTGCATATCTGGAGAGCCCCCTTTGATGGCAGGGAATGCACAGTATGCCAAGCACTACTTCCTCCTAGCTTGAGACCATATGTGATGATCCTTTAAATACAACTCAAGCTCGAGAAAATGGAGCTCATGACTATAACTCAACACACTTAGGTATTGCAGAAAAGCCAAAGTAAAAGCCTAGATCTACAGTGTAGATAATACCAGAGAGTCTTCAGTGTGGTACCAAAATAAATCAAATGATGTTTTCAGTCTAGATAACAAGTACCAAAATAAATCAAATGATGTTTTCAGTCTAGATAACAAGTACCAAAATAAATCAAATGATGTTTTCAGTCTAGATAACAAGTACCAAAATAAATCAAATGATGTTTTCAGTCTAGATAACAAATACCAAAATAAATCAAATGGTGTTTTCAGTCTAGATAACAAGTACCAAAATAAATCAAATGGTGTTTTCAGTCTAGATAACAATACCAAAATAAATCAAATGGTGTTTTCAGTCTAGATAACAAGTACCAAAATAAATCAAATGGTGTTTTCAGTCTAGATAACAAGTACCAAAATAAATCAAATGGTGTTTTCAGTCTAGATAACAAGTACCAAAATAAATCAAATGGTGTTTTCAGTCTAGATAACAAGTACCAAAATAAATCAAATGGTGTTTTCAGTCTAGATAACAAGTACCAAAATAAATCAAATGGTGTTTTCAGTCTAGATAACAAGTACCAAAATAAATCAAATGGTGTTTTCAGTCTAGATAACAAGTACCAAAATAAATCAAATGGTGTTTTCAGTCTAGATAACAAGTACCAAAATAAATCAAATGGTGTTTTCAGTCTAGATAACAAGTACCAAAATAAATCAAATGGTGTTTTCAGTCTAGATAACAAGTACCAAAAATAAATCAAATGGTGTTTTTAAGTCTAGATAACAAGTACCAAAATAAATCAAATGGTGTTTTCAGTCTAGATAACAAGTACCAAAATAAATCAAATGGTGTTTTCAGTCTAGATAACAAGTACCAAAATAAATCAAATGGTGTTTTCAGTCTAGATAACAAGTACCAAAATAAATCAAATGGTGTTTTCAGTCTAGATAACAAGTACCAAAATAAATCAAATGGTGTTTTCAGTCTAGATAACAAGTACCAAAATAAATCAAATGGTGTTTTCAGTCTAGATAACAAGTACCAAAATAAATCAAATGGTGTTTTCAGTCTAGATAACAAGTACCAAAATAAATCAAATGGTGTTTTCAGTCTAGATAACAAGTACCAAAATAAATCAAATGGTGTTTTAAGTCTAGATAACAAGTACCAAAATAAATCAAATGGTGTTTTCAGTCTAGATAACAAGTACCAAAATAAATCAAATGGTGTTTTCAGTCTAGATAACAAGTACCAAAATAAATCAAATGGTGTTTTCTTGAAATGCCCGATGTAATCAGCCCAAGCTGTACTTTTTCACTCCTAAACTGATAAACATAATGATAGGACACTCTATACAGAGCATTACAACTGGAGGCAATCTGATCATCAGAAGCAGTCCCTACATCAGACAAGTGTTTCTGCCCTTTTATCTCCTTCACTGAAAGGGGCACAGACTCACTCAAGTCACAACTCGAAGGTGTCAGTCTCCTTTTGATTTTTTTTCTGCCTGTACTGGGAATTTAACTCACTCCAACTTGGTTGCATCTTCCAAGTTCATTCCTTGTTTTATCCACTCTGCCAACTTGAAGCAGTTGTATTTAAGTTACTGTTCTCAGTTCCACAGCCTGTTTCAGTTGTTCCATAGCCAGCATGATGCTTTTAAATAATATTATCTTTAATCAAATCCTAATGCTATATTTTGACAGCTCTCTTCAACAGCTGCTATAACAGGCAACAGCTGTCAGAAATCACAATTCATTCATTCATTCATAACCCTCCACTCCCAAAGGAGCATAGGCCTTCAACAAACACATGCCAAGTCCTCCTGTCACGTGCCATCATCTCAAGTTCTTTCCATGTTCTCCTCATCATTTTCACCTCTGTTTCCAACTCTCTTCTCCATGTACTTCTTGGTCTTCCTCTGCCTCTCTTGCCCTGGGGGTTCCAGAACAAGGACTGCCTTGTAATGCTATCAACAGGTTTCCTCAGTGTGTGTCCTATCCATCGCCATCGTCTTCTTCTTCTCATCTCTTGTTCCACTGGCACTTGTCCAGTTCTTGTCATCAGTTCCACATTGGTAACCTTGTCATACCATTTTAATCCCTCTATTCTACGCAAGCACCCATTTATGAAAGTCTGTAGCTTTTTGGTTGTTGTCTTTGTTGTTCTCCATGTCTCCGAGCCATACAATAGGACTGACTTCACATTTGAGTTGAAGATTCTTATTTTCGTGTTGGATCCTATTTCTCTTGATCTCCATATATTTCCCAATGCAATGAAAGCTCCTCTTGCTTTTTGTATTCTTATTTTGATATCGCTGTCTGTCCCTCCAACTTTGTCTATATTACTGCCAAGATATGTGTATGATTCTACATCTTGTATTGGCGTTTCTTCAAGTTCAACCCTGTTTTCATTACCTGCATTTATTCGCATTATTTTTGTCTTTTCCCTGTGTATTTTCAGACCCAATTGCTGTGACCTCTCATCGAGTGTTTTCAATTTGTCCTGCATCTGATTACGGTTATGGGACAGGAGAGCCAAATCATCAGCAAAATCCAGATCATCCAACTGCTTAGTCAGAGTCCACTGGATTCCATTTCTGTTGTGTGTTGTCGATGATCTCATAACCCAATCTATTGCCAGCAAGAAAAGAAATGGAGACAAGAGGCATCCCTGTCGCACTCCTGTTCTTATCCCAAATGGTTCTGTAAGCTGTCCTTCATGAAGAACTCTGCACGTCATGTCTTCATAGGTTTTCTTTATTAAATTAATGATTTTCAGGGGAACTCCATAATGCCTCATCAATTTCCAAAGTGATTCTCTGTCCACACTGTCAAATGCTTTTTCGTAGTCCACAAATCCGATGTATAGTGGTGAATTCCATTCCAGACTTTGTTCAACTATTATTCTCAAAGTGGCTATCTGGTCTGTACATGATCTGTTTTGTCGAAAACCTGCTTGTTCATCTCTCAATGTTTGACCCAAATGAAGTGATACGACAGCAGCTGTGAGTAACTGAGAGAATCTAGGACTAACTGCAAGTTAAAAAAAAAAAAAGAAAAGATTATTTCTACATGATCACAAAATGAAACTAAAGTTCTTTTTTCACTTTTAATTGCCTTAAAGGGTGTATGAGATCAGAATCTTATCTTGTCGTAATTTAGGACAAACAAACATCAACAATATTTTATCTCAATACAGAATACTTATCTTGTAACAGTTAGTGTGGGTAAGAGTAATTTGGGTAGAATTATATTTTTATGAGATCAACTTTTATGACTGAGATTAGATTTGTAGTCTGAGGGGAATAATCTATAATACATCTAGAAGGGGACAAGAGTAGAGTTGACATCCCTTATCAGTGGTTAGTGTGGCTGACCTTGGCCGAGAATTTTAAATGCTAAGTTTTTCAGTTTTGTTTTTCTGAGTGAGTTCGGCTACAGGATTGTAAATTCACGGGTTTGGGTGAGCCGTTTACGAGACAAAGGTTCTGGAAGGTTCGGAAATAGTTGTCGTTGAAAATCGTTGTTCAAAATAAAATCAGTCAGATTCAAAACGCAACAGCATCAAGGTGCTAGTTTGGGTTTGTTCCCAAGTGTGTAAAGTAATATGTAGAAGTGGCTTGCGCAATTGAGAGATATCATCGGGCGATAAGCCAAAGTGATTTTGGTTGATTTTCTGTGGTGACATCTAGACGCTCAATCGCAATCCATGCCACAATTAGGTATGACAGTTTTGTTACTTATTCTGAGAACAAGATGCCAAGGTTGCCAGTGAGAGAAATTGTGTATTTTCGTAAACCCATATAGGGTCTTCTATTTGAAAACTATGTGGTGCACACAAAAGGCGTTAATGTGAATGCTTTATTGTGTGGTTGCTAGGATGACATGCATTTCTTTGCAGTAGCAACCAGAGCATTCAATAGGGCGTGTCCAATAGGACTGCGCGTGTGTTGAAGAAGTGTCTACTGTTATAAATAAAGCATCCCAAAATGTTACAGCTTTAAAATAAGTGGCGAACACATGTTCATGGATACGAAGAAATATAGACAGAAATTGGATGTGTCGGAATTATTATAGTTAAGTGATGGTCAAATAATGCCCGCCAGTGGACTTGTCGCTGAAGACGTAAATAAAATATATTTATATGCATAGAAGCATTGGAATGTTCAGTACATGGGCAAATTGCAAATATTATGGATAAGCAATGGCAAATGTAACTGAAGAAATTATATGTGAAGAATTCAAAGTGGATGTCACTAAAATATGTTATGTGTGATCATGGAGTGGAGTTGAATTATTGATCATATTGTGCTTGGCCGTATTTTTGTGAAGTGTTATAACACTGTTGATCGACTCCTCATCACACCATAACAGGGATAAAGACAGCGTTGTCAACATAATATCCAATGGCTTCAGGCACGATTTAATCAACAGATAAATACAGTGTTTCCAACATTATTTCTGATGGCTGAAGACATGATGAATCAAGCAGATCGACCTGATGTTTTCAAAATTATTTCTGATGGCTGGAGACATTATTTATCCAAGCAGATAAACACAGTGTTTCCAACATTATTTCTGATGGCTGAAGACATGATGAATCAAGCAGATCGACCTGATGTTTTCAAAATTATTTCTGATGGCTGGAGACATTATTTATCCAAGCAGATAAAGTGTTTCCAACATTATTTCTGATGGCTGTTACCCAAAGAAGACTGCTAATTTTGTTGATAATATAATTCTTATAATACCTTGTATTTTCCCGTAACATTTTGACATTTTCTTTTACTGATGATGGTATGCACAGACTACTCTCATTAACTACACATCTTTTGTAGCTACAAATTATTTGTCCTATATGTTTCTGTCCAAGATTCACATCCATACAATAGTACTAGATCTACACAACACTGCAAGACACACTTCCTCAGTTTTACTACTAGTGGCCTGTGTGACAGCATGGTCTTTATTTCTGGAAGCCAACGTTTGCTTGTGCTATTCAGGTTGTCATACAATAACATACATTTTCAACAGTTTATAATCAGTGAAAAGATGATAGGAAACTCTTTACAGAGCGATACAACAGGAAGCAATCTGATCATCAGAAGAAGTCCCCCCGTCCAACAAGTGTTTCGGCCCGATATACAAATGATAAAAATGTAAATGGTGGATGAAGTGAAATTAAGATGATAGAGTAATAATAAAATTATAGTACAAATAAAAGATTACGTTAAAAATAAAAATAAAAAATAAAAAAATTAATATAACTATAGATATTAAAATGAGCTAAAATAAAAAAAAGGATAGAGCAACAACGGTTAAAAATAAAACTATGAAGATTAAATACAGAATGATGGAGAGGAAATTAAAATGATAGATAATTTTTTTTTTAATGACAGTACAATTAAAATAATAGAGAGTAAAAATATAATGATAAAGTGTAAAAATAAAAGTATGACAGTCTGTCTCTCTTGTTTCCTCTCTGTCACACAAGCCAATCCCACCTCCTCATGAGGCCACATGTTTACGGGGCTCTGGCCACCCAGAGAGAGATGGCCTTTGTCACACAAGCCAATCCCACCTCCACATGACGCCACAGCTTTATGGGGCTCTGGCCGCCCAGAGAGAGATGGCCTGTCACACAAGCCAATCCCACCTCCACATGACACCACAGGTTTATGGGGCTCTGGCCACCCAGAGAGATGACCTCTGTCACACAAGCCAATCCCACCTCCACATGATGCCACAGGTTTACGGGGCTCTGGCCGCCCAGAGATGGCCTCTGTCAGGTATGAAAAAGCCTAGGGGAAAGCCACAAACCAACAGAGACTGACAGAGTGGGGGATCTAACTCACAAAGACTCCCAGAGATTTTCCTTCAAGGCTAAGTACCAGGTAACATATGACAGGGCAGACAGAAAAAGAAAAAAGACTGACAACACAAAAGAATTAATGCATCCACCTGTTAAGGAACTAAACAGAGTAACAATTAATAAACAAAAGTGGTGACTACCATTCAAAGTGCTCATCTGTGGTGCCTCAGTGGCCACGTATGACGGGACATGTCAAGCCAAAGTAAAAAAAAAATGTAGCCCTCATAATAAAGGCATGTGATATAATAAAGTACAAGTTTCCACAATCTAACAATACACCAAAATATCATAGTCTTCAGCAACATATACAACAATCAACACTGAAAGATGTAGAAAAATTGGTTCAGGGACAACAGCTAAAACAGAATACATGTCACGGGTTGCCTCCCCTTAGCTCTGCAGTAGTGGTCCAACAGTGGCCAAAACTCAAGAGTAACTAATGTGGGTCTTCAAAGGTGTCTACCTTCGCACAAGATTACTCTTGGCGGAGTTGTAGGTAGAAGGATAATGATGCTTCTACCTCAAGCGAGAACAATGCTGCATGAGGCTGAGCAAATGTTAACTCTAGTATCTGCCGTCAACCTGTGAAGGATAGGGTTTTCTTATAATTCATTAGCTCATTCAAACCCCCAGCTGAGTTAATTCAACAAAATTCCTCTTATTATTATTGTAAAGCTCTGTTTAAGTGTATTTAAAAAATTGTCTGAGACATACGGATGTAGTACATTCAAAATGATTAAATCAACTTTAGATTTGTATATATACAAATAACAAATTTAATAATCAATTACAGTTAACAGTTTAAAAAAATGAATAATTCTTTAACAAACAATAATCATCATCAAGTGATGTTATGGAGTATTGGTTAAGAGTTCACTTGGCAGCTTTTATGTTTCTACTTAGCTGCCAATGAGGTTCTGCTCCAGCTGATGTTTGGGTCTTTGCAGATAGATGACTGGATCACACTCGTCACTGGTCAAGTTTGAAAGTTGTAGCACATTCCAAGAAGTGTCAGGGAGTAATTACCAAACTCGTCCTGCATCTCTAAGACTCGTCTAATGATGGTGTCTAGCTTTGACTTCAGGCCACTTATACCCTCACTTGTTCCAGAGATAGTACCCTCAGTTGGTACCACTGACTAGTGTCACAAAAGAAGAGAACAAATACCCTCTTGAGTACTGCGTTTTCCTGACACACACTCATGTGCCCCCCTCTTTCTACTCCACCATCTCATCTATCTCAGAACTTTACCCTTGAGAATTAATCTTAATCCCATTGAGCAAAAACTTTTTTTACATTTAAATTGAATAGATTTATGTTTAACTTTACATTGGTTGAAAAGGTTAATAATATAGATTGAATACGTTTTCATTTACATCTACACTGGTTGAAAATGTTAATAATATAATAAGTATGTACATCATTTCTTTCATCATTCACTTCCTTCTCCATATGGAGCTTAGGACTACCTCAGCTTTTAGTTCTCTATTAGAAACTTGCATAAAGCAGTCACCAGCCCTTGTAGTGGTGGTTCATGAAATCATCATTCTATATGCTGAGGTTGCCAGCCTCAAATGACTTGGACATCCACTTAGCAATTTTCACATATTAATATTCACGTGTCAATATATACATATTATTTCGCGTGTTAATAATGCAAAATATATAGAATTTTAAATGCACAACTCACCCCAAATCTTTGGGTTCACTGAAAGACTGCTGGCTCAGAGAAATAGCTAAGGCAACTTGTTGAAGATGCCTCTTACACGTGTTCTGGGGTGTTGTTACTTTACAATAAGTTCCCACTTTGACTCCATGTCTCAGATTCCTGTTTTCCTTGCTAATTATGGTAGAGTTTTCCTGGGCTTTTAAGTCCTCAAAAGACTCAAACAAGTCCAGTCAGATAAATGGATTCTGATTGTTTTTTTCTTAACTCTGGCAGGTCTGGTTGTTTTCTCAACGAGGCGAATTTTTACAGTGCTCTAAACTTGCAAAAGTGTCTGGTTATATTACAAGTTTCGTCCCATGCACGTTGTTGTTTACTATTAGACCAGGCTCCAATAAGAAATCTTGTTTGTTATGTTTACATCTCGATTGCCGGCCAATAGTTACAATCATGCATGGTTTGATGGCGTCTATTCAAAAAATTTCCTCATAGGAAAATTCTGCATGTTATTGTAAAAGTCACGTCTTCCATATATGGCAATCGTGACATTTGAATATTCTCGTCAATAATTAAAAACAACTTCTTACATCTGCCCGGAACTATTACAACATTCCATCTTTCAGGTGCATGTGTGTAATATGTCCACAGATGGGTAATTTATCTCCCCGTCCTTGTGCAAACACCAAACCTCGTTTAACCATCTGGGCTGTGAGTCTTCACGACATTAGTGAATTACAATAGCCATATCAGCGCTAAATAAACTTGCTGGGCGTACGTCGTGTTCATCCGACGCGGCCAAGGTTTGGTACATGAGAATTTTACCAACATGACTGTCGTTCAATATTGCATCACCTGTCTAAACAGACATGACGAATTTTTATGGAGAAGTGCAACCAATGACTCTAAAATAACAATACTGCCGGAGAGGAAAAGAGAGTGAACCCAATTATGTGACAATACACAGAAACTTGCACGTCACCGAGAAAATAATTTATTTTATTTTTGTTTTGTCTGTGACATTTGTGACACTGTTATGAAAAGATGAAAGCAGCGGCATGATTATTTTGTTAATACAACAATCCTCAAACTTAAATTCGGTTGATATTTCAAACGGTGAGTTTATTCAGTGAAAAACCATCACCATCAAGTGCCCTGCAACCACACCTAGCCATTTCCTACAGCCTGTGGAATTCTGAATCAGCTAAACTCTCAATCCCCGCCCCCCCCACCCCCCATCATGCTATACTGTCAGTTTGTTGAGGTATTTCTTTTTTGTTTTCCCTCTTCTTCTCTTTATAACAGAAACAGTTCTGCAACAGCCCTTCAAATTAAAGATGTCACCTCCAGCTTCCCAGACATGTCACCTCCAGCTTCCCAGACATGTCACCTCCAGCTTCCCATTAATCATATCTTCCATTTAGGCTTTACTTTTCACGAGATTGAAGGGACCCACTTTGAGCAACTGATACAACCATCATCATTGGCTTCATTACCATCAGTTTCCCCAAGAAGACAAGGACTCAAACATACTCACACCAAGTCCTCCTGTCCTGTGCCATCAGCGCAGGGTCTTTCCATGTCTTCCTCTTCCCTTTCATTTCTCTCTCCAGTTCTCTTCTCCATGCGTGTTTCAGTCCATGGATTTTTGACACAACCATCCCAACAAGCAAATTATACTTTCTCCACGATACATGACTCCATAGACACCCTGGAGGCACGTAAAGATAATGTAGTAATTTCTAAAGCTGAACATAGAATCATAACTACTTACCGATCGAAATACCATGTGTAGAGGCATAGCAATGTTGAATCCTAAGGTATAGTTGTTCAGGATTTGAACAGCAAAGAAAAACACAACCATCAACATGTAAAACCTAAAACAACAAAGAAGGGCAATTACACATTAATAAATGATACATAAAACTATCACACATTAAAAAATAATACTTAAAACAACAAAGAAAAACATGCAGACATTAACAAATATTAATAATACTAGCAATAACCCGTCAAACTTGACGAGTTTTTAATTATAGTGTGCTGTTTCCATTCCCAGATGAGCAGATAGAAGTACATTCTTAGAGTGTTTTTGGTTTCTTTCCATTATACAGTGTAATCAAACTGTTCATGAACACCGTCTTTTGAACGCTTTTCTTTGTTGATTACAACTATTTTCGGGAGAGTATATATAATGGAAACAATACAATTTTTCAACACGGTTGCATTCCTCAGCAGTGACCAACGTACACACGGCAAGAACTATGTTATTTTAGATTCAATTTAAAAGTTCTTTTATGACAACATTTCGTGTGAAAGTGCATGGATTGTTTTCAAAGAGTGTTCCCTGATAATAAGTGGTTTTAACAAAAACTGTCAAGTTTTCATGATTTGTACATCGGGTGAGGGCTCGTGCACACAAATTTTTACGCACTTTTTCTTTGTTGACGCTACTAATTTCGTGAAAGAATAAAAAAAAAAAAAAAAAAAAAAGTATTTGTTTTATATTACACCCACACCGCGCAAGTTGTACATGATGCGTTGCGCACTTTTTTTTCTGTTGCGAGTTACTATTTTGAGTGAGACCGACCGACGTAAGATAAATCGGTAATTATGTTAGTTGGGATCTAAAACAAATAATATCCATAATAGCAACATTGTCTATTGTAAACTGCCCTGTGTCTCTGATGAGACAAGGAAAGAACAGAACAACTGCACCCTCAAGTCTGCTATTCAAAGCGGCAGATGTGAGGTTGTGCATGAGACTGGCAAATTGATCACGTAAAACAAATGGCCACAGAAACTGCTGCTGCAAGAGCTTGGTGAATGCGTGGTTGAGGCTTCCTGCAAGGGCACCAGCTCCGGTGGTGGTCCATGCTCTGAGAAACACAAAGGAAAATGATGATTTTCCAGTCCTTGGTTGAAGTGATCTTCCATACATGAAGGATACCAATCAATATCCTCATTTCTATTATTAGTTTTGATCCTCTTAGATTCACACTTTTTATTACTACCTTCTAGATGTTTGTTTGCTGTACACTTGTATCTTACACTCTCAAGGGCTTAAAGTGCTTCATTTTTTTTCACAACAGAAATGCTAATCCTAAACAGTATGCATTTTTTTTACCTCGTCAAGATGGTTTTTTGTTGTTTTAGGTCAATTATTTTTAATTCAATGGACAATTTTTTGACCAACACAATGGTTTTGGATTTAGGAACACAAACTTCATCTCCCCGCTACATGGCAATGTTGGAAGCTAAATGTAAAGTAAGTAAGTGGTGTTGCATTGGGCACGTAAATGGGCCTCATCTAAGCTGTCAATTCATGTGTCACTTTGAACACTTGGTTTTTCAAAGCTACATAGAGATAATAATAAAAATAATAATAGCCCCTTCAGCCATAACTGACTATGGGAATGCACCCCTGAGGTGACAGCCCTCAGCTACTTATTTTCCTGGTGCTCCTTTCGACGTTTTCTCCTCTCTTCTGCTTGCTGATAGAGCTTCTTTTCGCTCAATCTGATATGGCGCCGTAGATAGCATCGCCACTTGGTGCGATCAGCAGCTTTATCCTCTCAGATTGCTGGATTTATGTCTAGTGCCCTTATATCACTATGTCTGCACACATAGAAATATATTGTATACATACAAATGCTCAATCAATGCTCACTTTATTCTAATGTTCCTCTGATGCCGTGAAGTGCAGTGGACAGTTGAAGCTTACGTACTTGAGTGTCATAATGGCTGCAGTTAGGCCATGCTGTTGTATGATTTATGTGGCGCTGTATATCCTTCTACCGGTTGGTCTTTCCCATCCTTGAAACCAGACCTTCTAGTTTGTCAGCATGTAGTGGTAACTGATTGGGCTCCATTCTCATGAGATGTAAAAACTACCCAATTTCCTATCCCTCCATATACTTGATGCAGGATGAAGTTCCTACAATTTTTCTGACGTCAACATTTCTAACTTTGTCTCTCGTAATAGGAATAATGGCTTTTCTTAAACATCTTATCTCATAAGATGTAATTTTTCTTTCATGTACTTTGGTAAGGGATCATCTTTGACGCTGATAGCAAAAAGTCGGTGTCGTAGATTTTTGATAGGAGAATTAAGACTTGGGTTGGTCCCTTCTGAATAGGTTGGAATGAGTGATAGTCACAGTGTGAGATAGAAATACAAAATAGATTTCCACGAGTGAGGTGGGAGAATATACATTAAATATATATATATATCCACTCACGTGCACGCACATTCAAGTGACGACAGGTAGACACACAGACGTGGGAAACTATAACAAATGATTTTATAGATATTTAGAACGAGCTGACCAACATGCTGATTAATTTATTAAGTTTATTTATCATTTGTAAACTTATGTCACAACATGTAAAATTACATTTAAAAAAAGGCATATACACAAAGTCATAAACAAATCAAGGAATGCTACAAGAACTGGTAGACCCACAGTTATGATCTTCCCTCGATGGATAGCCTACAGTCCCGTTAGGAGAAAGATGATAGCACAAAGAGTCCCAGATACATATGATTGAGTCTAAGAGTTTTCCCCGTTTAAGGTATGAACAGACCTGATACTATAATCTCTAGTTTAAGGGAAAATATTGTTAGCAAAAACAAACTTGCATGAAGAAAGTTATGACAGCAAATAGGTGCCAAAATACAACGGTAAAAATAACACTCAGACCTGCGTTCACTCTATTCATTCAGCCGTGGCCACGTGTGCACATTTATACTTACAGCTTTGATCGCTGCCTCTGGGAACATAATTTTCTCTAGGACCTTCACCCAGACCCGTAAATGCAGTCTCGACCAAGAAATCCCCAGTTCCAAAAAGACGTACTGAATTATCTGTCTCAGGGAACGATTCCTTGGGTGTTCTTATTTTTCAGATGTCTGTTTAAGTCACATAAAATTTGTCCAGGCATGAAAGTTAGCGGAGCAAAGTGTCACTAGCGTAGGTTTCTAGAAATGAGGAATGTCAGGTCGGGTGCCTTATCTCAGTATATGACTATATTTGGTCACCACACTACTAGTCAAACTCTGTCGGATGTTACTGATATTTTGCTTGCCACAGCGGCTGATCTGTACTTAAGTGTTATTCTGAAAGAATTAATTCTGGCGCGATAGGCCTTTTACTTCATTTAACTGTTACAGTTCATGTAATGAAAGTGCTTAAGTTCTTCACAGATAATGTTCACGTACTAGAACGCTGGCAAAGTTTGGGTACCATAGTATTAACTGAATAGGGAAGAAAAACCACAAATAAAATACTATACATGCTAGGTACTCGGATTATAACTTACATTTTTAAACTGCAAGCGTACCACTTGATTTATCATTCAAACTTTCCCGTGAAATAAGTTATATTTAAAAATCAATCATCATGAATTAGGAATACCTACGTGTTCCGTCACCACTCATGAAGCTTCTAGCATTATAAGTTAGTTTAGAAAAAAACTCTCGTCTGATTATTTTAGCAGTAAAATTAAATTCCTTAATAGAAAACTGAGTTTAAGCTAGAAATATAATTGCTGGTTTCCACTGTAACTCGTCACTATAAAATAATACAGACTATATAAATTTAGCGCTCTGCACCGAATCTAACTAGTGAAATAAAATAAGTGATTTAACACTTTAAACACTTCACGAAATACTAGATAATATGTATAAGATTTACCTCAACACAGAATTTACAGGCGATTGCACAAACTTTGGAATTATATGCTTATATTTATTGGTAGTCTAGAAGTTCGGCAAAATTTTTGCCAAGAACAAACTAAGACTTCGCTATACAGCTTATTCTCTTTGCACGAAACGTCCTGTCTACTGCGAATTTAGGAGCGAGAATGAAAATCTAGTTTCAAACTCTGGTTATATCTATTACCAGACCAAGAGGTAGACTTTTTTATTTCGCAAAACGAAATAATCCCCCTTTCCGTCTATAACGATTACGTTTAATACCTAAACGCATGCCGTAACTGCCACCTACTGACCGAGAGGGCGTGTGTCATTTGCGAATCTCAGACAACCCGTCTCCAGTGCAGAAACAGTTATTCACACCTCCCCGAGAAACTCATCCTGAGAACCATAACTGACACTTTGCTTTCTTTACGCCAAAACTGGCCCTGGAGCTGAGTGTCATATCACCTGACACTGAGAATCTACCATTGGAAACTACATGTCAGATGCGAACTCCCAGACAAATGTCTGAAAGTGTGCCGGGGAGGTGTCAGTTATCGCGCTTTTCCTGAGCGCTCACTGAGAAACTACGATTTGACAGGTGAGACTGCAGACATAGTCTGCCCGTATGTCTGAAATAAGCGAAAGTCACAGTTTCGTGTCCTGACATCTAATGCAAATAGAAATGCATTTAAACGCTCTCCCGTCTCTGTAGAGACTGACACGTTACTTCATAACTGCGTTCTCAGTTTTGAGAAAAGAAACAGGTAAACGTTAGAATGGGAAAATAGTAATGTATATAGTCGCAAACGAACGAATGCGAAAAACACAGGAAAAAGGTAAAGAGCGATAATAAAAATAGAGGATACGGGTGACCGAAAAAGAAGACGATATAGGCAATTTAATGATCATAAAACCTATGTGACAGTCGGTAAGAATATATTATTTATCAGCTGTCATTTGGTTTCGATACTGATATTCTGATGTTTGAGCAGTAGTGACAGATGATAAGTCACTGCACTGCCTTTTGATATCATTTATTAATTTCTCTGTCAGGTCTTTCTTTTTCTACTCTTCTGTTGAAATCCCCCATCACAACCAGATCATTTTTCTCGTTTACCCTACTGAAAACATCTGACAGGCTCTCAAAAAATTCTTTTTTTAAATATTCCTCTCTATAACTGTCATTGCTGCGTCAGTGTTGTTGTTCTTACTTGTTCTGCTAGCTGCATACATATTATTGGCTCAGATATATATTCTGTTTCTGTGTGATGGACTTGCTCAATCAATATGTACAAAATAATTGATTATACATAATTTACTGAATCAGTACATACTTATCTGCTAATATATATACTTGTATATGCGTCACACCATGACTGTCATAAAAGGCAACTGAAAGTGAGGCTGTACTTAAGTCTAGCAACCTCATCACATTCAACTAATCACCTGCAGTAACCATCACCATAAGAGCACTTAACATGCTTCAACACAGGTTACTACGTAGTAGATCACAGCCAAAAACGGAGAACATTTACATTAAGAATCATGTTTGTGGAACAATCACCTGAGCTGAGTCTTGTAAGCTCTTTCCTACTGATTTTTCTTTTTCGATAGACCAAACATTATAAGAAACAACTTACCTGAGAGGTATGGCTGAAGGTTTTGTAAGAAACCTGGTAGTGATAAACAACCCCTCCAGGCAATTGAATACAAATGCACAAAATGTGAGAGTGTTTCCACTGTGAGGGTATACTCTGTAAAACAGAAAGTAGCATGGATACAATGTGATGTGTAAAATCTATGACAGCATTGTCACAGTAAAACAACAGGCATATATATATCATCCCTCTCCTGTTCCCCAAGGAGCATAGGCTTCAACAAACTCAAGCCAAGTCCTCCAGTCCCATGTCATCAGGTCAAGGTCTTTCAATGTCATCCTCATCCCTGTCATTTCTGTTTTAAGTTCTCCGTGTGTTTTATTTGGCCTCCCTCTCTTACCCTGATGGTTCCAGAACTAGGAGTGCCTCGTAATGCTATCAACAGGTTTCCTCAATGTGTGTCCTATCCATCTTCAACATCTTCTTCTCATGTCTTGTTCCACTGGCACTTGTCTGGTTTTGGTCATCAGTTCCACACTGGTGATCTTGTACCAATCCTTCTGTTCTACACAAGTGCCCATTTATGAAAGATGTGCGGATATAGCCAACCTAAACTGTAAAACATGAGCCAGTTTTGACAAAGTAAGTCAATTTGGCAGACTTAATATAAACAACTTGAGATATGCTGATGATACAGTCTTGATTACAAAAAGTAAAAAGGAGCTGTAGGAAATGGTTGATACAATAGTGACAGAAAGTGAAAATAAAGGCCTCAGCCTTAGCAAAAAGACAGAAGTGTTGGTCATCTCAAAGAAAATGGCTTTCCCAGAATGCACTATCAAAGTAAATGGAACAGTTTTAAAACTCGTCAATAGATTAAAATACCTGGGCACATTAATAACAATGGATGGAAGATGCATCTCAGAAGTGAAGAGCAGAATAGCTCAGGCAAAAACAACATTCTATAAAATGAAGAGTATTTTATGCAACAATTCTTTGTCACTGGAAGTAAGAAAGAGGGTTTTTCAGTTATATAGAACCAATCCGACATATGGGAGTGAGTCATGGACAATTAGTGAACAAGTAGTTAAGGCACTAGAGGCCACAGAGATGTGGTTTTACAGAAGAACCTTAAAAATACCATGGACAGCCAAAAAAGGTAACGAGATGTCCTGAAAGAGGCCAATCCGCAAATGAAACTTATTCGACAAGTTAGAAAGAAGCAATCCACTTTTTTGGGCATGTTATAGAACAGGAAAGCTGGAATATATCGTAACAACAGGTAAGATTGAAGAAAAAAAGAGATAAGGGAAGACAAAGAGACCAAATAATGGACAGTTTGACATCGGGGCATGGAAAAAAGTCAACAACAGAATTGACAAATTGTACTGGAGACAGGAAGTTGTGGAGAGACATGATCTCCTACGCCACTAGGCATGGTACTTGAAGAAGAAATAAATAAATGTTGTATATACTTCAGTGGTGAAACAAACAGTAATGTACGTACATTCTATAATGGATATAATGAAGATAGATTCCATAAGCTAAAAGATATTATACCACAGGCCTGAGCACAGTTTAGTATGCCTATATCTACTTCTACTTTTTAAATGAGGCTGCAGTCTACCTCATAAAATTTGTCATTGTAGCTACTCTTACAGTTTTTCAACATGCATGCAAAATGAAGAAAGAATATAAGGCAAACAAAAATAGTTATTAATTGAAGACAATAAAAAAATATGTGCACATGCAAGGAAAAAGATATTAAATTAACAAAAACAAATTTTAAACAAATAAATAAGATTTAAGTAGGCCTACCAGTATTACAAAAGATGTATTAACACAGACGCTGTTAAATGTCTGCCAACTATGGAGGAGCTGGATGCTGAACCAACATTGAAAGAACTTAGCAAGGCCATTGATAGCTTAGCCTCTGGCAAAGCACCAAGCAGCAACGGGAATACTCCCAATTTAATCAAATGCTGTAAGAACACATTATTGCAGCCCTTGCATGTTGTGCTGTGTCAGTGATGGGAAGAGGCAACGATCTCTCAAGACATGCGAGATGACAAGATTGTAACAATGTATAAAAATAAAGGAGACAGAAGCAATTTCAATAACTACAGAGACATCTCTCTTCTTAGTACTGTTGGTAAGGTTTTCTCCAGAGACATCTTAATGTGATTACATAAGTTAGCTGACTGCACATATCCTGTATCGCAGTGTGAAATCTGAGCTGGTAGATCAACAACAGACATGATCTTTTATCTCTGACAACTTCAGGAAAATTCAAGAGAGCAGAAAAAGCATTTATACATTGCCTTTATAGACCTCACAAAGGCATTTGACCTGGTTAGCAGGGATCGACTCTTCAAAATCCTCCTGAAAATAGGCTGACCTACTAAATTGCTGGAAATGATAAAGTCATTCTGTGAAGACATGAAGGGAACGACCAATATGCTGGAAATACATCACAGTCCTTGAGCATATGCAGTGGCATCAAACAAGGCTGTGTCCTAGCTCTGACCCTCTTCAGGATCTTCTTTGCCTTGATCTTGAAACATGCATTCAGAGATGCAACTGAAGGAATATGCCTCCACACTAGGTCAGATGGCCGACTGTTTAACCTCGCAAGGCTGAAGGCAAAAACAAAAATCAGAAGGGTCACTATACGAGACTTTTTGTTTGCCAATGCCGCTGCAATTGTCACTCAAAGTCAACAGCAGCTTCAGAGTTTGATGAATCGCTTCACCCATGCATGCAAGGACTTTGGCCTCACAATAAGTTTAAAGAAAACAAATGTGTTGGGTCAGGATGTGGATGTTGCACCAGTTATCACTATCGATAACTATGAATTGGCAGCGGTTCACCACTTCACATACCTGGAGTCTAACATCAAAGACAAACTCTCTCTGGACACAGAAATTGACAGCTGCATTGGCAAAGCTGCAGCCATCTTTGTCCGCTTCATAATACGTGTTTGAGGTAACTCCAAATTCACAATGAAGACCAAAGCTGTGGTATATAATGCTTGTGTCACCAGCACGCTTCTATATGGCAGCGAGACATGGACAACCTATGCTAAGCAAGAAACGAGGCTTCATACCTTCCATCTATGGTGTTTATGCCACAACCCTTGGTATTTCATGGAAGGACAAAGTGATAAATGTCAAGGTGCTGTCACATGCTGGCCTTCAAAGCTTGTATACATGGACAGCTGACAGATGGTAAAAGAACAGTTGGGTGACTGGTTCAAAGATGTATGCAAGAGAGCCATGAAAGCACTGGACATAAATCCAGCAACCTGGGAGAATGAAGCTGCCGATTGCACAAAGAAGCTCTCACAATAAGCAGAAGAGACAAGAACATGCAGAAAGGAACACCAAGCAAAAACAGCTGAGGGTTATCACCTCAGAGGTGCATTTCCATATTCCGTTATGACAGAAGGGTGCTACTTCTACTACTACTATATGGCTCGTGTTTGGTATACTGGTAAATTTAATGTGATAATACAATGACACACCATGTAAAAAGCTGGCTCTCATGGCTTAGCTTCTTGTGTGAGGTGGCCTTTAGGGATCCTACATATGAGTTTGGACATAAGTGTGAGGATATTATTCCCTTTAAGAAAGAAAGTATGAGCGAAGGGTTGTAATTCGAGTAGTCACATGCCAGAGGTCTTCTGTAAACACTTTACAACATAAGCTAATTAAGGTACACTTTGTACAGCAGAAGCTACTATGTATTCATTATCTAAAGCAGAAATTTAGATACACAGTAAAATTAAAGGTTAATATGGATACACTTTGTAAAACAGAATGGAAGGTTCTGTTTTAAAAGATGAATTTGTTTGTGTTCTGTTATTAAAATTAACGTGTCTACACAGGTGTCCAAACTGATATCCGATTCATCAGCAATATGACTTAATGAGCAAGTAACCCACCAAAACATGAAATGACAATCGTATACTCTTTCTGCTTCATGTCCAGATGGTGTCACTAGTTCTCCTGTGGTCATTTTATTTCTTCCTATTCCATTTCAATTTTATTGGATCTTTGTTGTCAAACTTATCATGACTTATGGTCAATAGCCAATGCACCATGACAAAAATTGAAAGCCCTGCATGCTCTTGTAATGGGTGCTCAATTTAGCTTTCAAGCTGTAATGCATGCAGTTCCAATATTTTTCCCAAAAGTGCAGCATGAAAAGATTGCCAGGCATGCACATTCTTTTAATGTATGTTCAATTTAGCTTTCACTGTGCCATACGTCAATATTTTTTCACTGCTCATTACTGGGAATTTCACTAAGGCAACTAGTAAAGAGGTCATATGCAAATATATCAACTTACTTGACCAGCTCCTCCAGAAATATGACATTGCTGCAACAACCAATAAACACCAAGGTAATAGGAATGGCTGCATTCATGGCTAAACTTAACTGTAAGACTCCAATCCCTGTGTAGGATTAAACAAATATTACAATAGTCACCAGCTTAAAATATTTTATGGTCGTCACAGTCTGAATCACAAAACTTACTTTTCAAATAATACATTACCTGTTTTCTCTAAGATACATGATAATAAATTTGCAAGTATTTCAAATAAAAAAGCATTACCTTTTTTTCAGTAAGGTATATAATAAATTACAAAATGTTAAATAACAAAACATTAGCTATATTTCTCTAAACTGCAAGCAATTAAATAATAAACCACTACCTTTATTTCTCTAAGGAAAAAACAAACAAAAACACAAATAGTAATATGTCTTACTTAGAGAAAGGACAAGGAAAAGCCTACGTTACGGCCACAAAGCCTTCATCAGGGACAGACAACAAAAGACAGAAGGGAAAGAAAGTGACAATTAAGTGGAGAACATGAAACTATAGAAATAAGAGAAAAATACTCCCTGATAGTGTCACATGTTGGAGCAAAAATTGTTTTTTTTCAGGGAGTATTTTTCTCTTATTTCTATAGTTTCATGTTCTCCACTTAATTCTCACTTTCTTTACCTTCTGTCTTTTGTTGTCTGTCCTTGACGAAGGCCTTGTGGCCACAACGTAGGCTTTTCCTTGTTCTTTCCCTTAGTAAGACATATTACTATTTGTGTTTTTGACATATTACTATTTGTGTTTTTATTTGTTTTTTCCATTTTACCCCAGTCTTACGGCAGTTCTCCTCATATACTCTTATTTCTCTAAGATACATCATAAATTGCAAGCATTCAAAAAATAAATCAACCTCTTTTTTCAGTAAGGCATATAATACCTTAAACAGGAAACGTGTTCATAGCATTACAAGACAGTGAAATCCTCAGGGAAACAGAGGCAGACATAGACCAAACAACAAACACATGGAGAAGAGAGATGAAGACAGAAGTGAAAATTATGAGGAAGATGTGGAAACAGCTTGAGCTTATGGCAGTAACAGGAAGACTTGGCGTGTGTTTGTTGAAGGTCTACGGTTCTTGGCGAGATAAAGGGTATTGATTGAATGATTGATATAAATCCATGTTTCAGAGTCAATCAATAGAACTGACTTGACATTTAAGTTCTTATTTTGTGTTGGACTTGATTTCTCCTGATCTCCATGTTTTCCAATGATATGAAAGCTCCCCTTGCTTTTTGTATTCTTATTTTGATATCATTGTCTGTCCCTCCAACTTTGTTTATATTGCTGCCAAGATATTTAAAATGTCAAACTGCAAGCATGTTAAATAATACAACATTTCCTCTATTTCTCTGAGATACGTAACATATTGGAAGTATTTTAAATGATAAAACATTATCTCTACTTCTCTAATATACATCATAAATTTGAAGCATGTTAAAACATTAGCTCTGTTTTACTAAACTGCAGGTATTTTAAACAATAAAACATTACCTCTATGTCTCTAAGATACATCGTAAACTGTAAGCATTTATTTCATTATTTTTGTCATCTTTTCATATTCATCTACAAAACATGTGGTTTTTTAATTTTCAAAAGTTCTATTTTCTCTTAAAAAAGCAAAATTTGATTCCCACAACTAACTTCGCTTTTTACTATTTATTATTAATGTTATTATTATTAATTACTAAATAGTACTATTATTATTTCACTGCAATTTCAAATTGGCTGTTCCTGAAGTTCTTTACCCATTTGTTGTTTCTAAGGTTGTGTGCATGTTTCCTTGGTTTAGTTTTACTATCTACTGCCAGAAATGTGCGCAAATAGTCGAAAGCTCTAGTTATGTTTTGATGAACGAATGAACGAACTTTATTTTCAAAGGGTTAAGAATTGGGCACACAGGCCCATCTTACATTCTGCCCTTCCTCTCTCTGTCATCTTGCATACTGTTTCTTTTCAATCGCACATGTATTTTGAGCATTATTTAAGCATACAACATTATCAAGGTAAAATAATAACATGCATTTGTAATATCCAGTCATAATCAACTTTAAGTATGTTAAAAAAACAGAGAACAAAAAAAAAAATTAATTAAAAAAAAAAAACACACACACAAAAAAAAAACATACAAACAAACATAATCTAAACCATTCATACAGTAAATTAGACATCATTTGAAACATAATCAGATTATGGTGGCATATAATAATAAGAACTCGTGAAATATTAGAAATCTGCTGTTGAATGACCAGGGACTTCTTGTACAGGGAGTGAATTGTTGACGCCTCCACTGTACGAGATCCAGCTTTATGACCTATGCTCCTTAGGGAGGTAAAGGGTGTTGACTTGATAGATGAGAATCCTGCATATAGGCCCGTCTTGCATTTTGCCCTTCTTCTTACTCATCTTTTATGACTAGTTATCCAGACATTCTCCAACATACTTAAAGTATTCATTTAATGGCGATGCAAAGTGGTCCATGTTTTTTTATAGCTCTTTTCATATTTCTTTAGCTGTCCATTTTGCTGTCGAAATTCTGTAGTTTTCCAATGTTTGTATTGACACTCTTTCTTACATCCACTGACAAACAGTTGTTGCATAATAATACTTTTCAATGTATAGAACCAGATGGGACGAGATTATTACAAATGAGACAATGGATGGTGTCACATGCAACAGGATTGTTACAAACAATAACAACCTTCATACAAGGAGAGTCAAGGGTGGTGTTACTAAGCTGTGCTTTTTCTTCTTGAATATAAAAGTCCTTGCACTAAACTGCCACCATGACACTTTCGCCTGCAGCTTTAATGACAATTTAATCAAAGTCTTTCAAAAGTGCTAAAGCTCACCATATAGGTTAGATAGGTAGAGATGGAGTCAGAGGTAGATCTACTATGAAGCTAATGAAGCTTGAGCTTCAGGGCTCCCAAATCCAGTTTTATCTATAATACAATTCATTCCCATCCCCCAACACTTTTTTGTATAAAAGAGGTCCCTCCAAGAGTTCAAGCTTCAGGGCACCCAAAATGTAGATCGGCCACTGGATGTAGGTACCACAAAGTGATTTTTGTTTGCACAGACACACCAGAGAAAACAATGCAGTATGGAAGCTCTTGGAAAACCATGAAATTGGGTACTTAATTTTTTAAAATCGGACAAAAAATAAAAATGTTACGGCATTTTAAAAAGTGTATGTACTTTCGCAAAGTTAAAAAAGTTACATCACACCAACTTCAGAGTGCTCCCGTTTTCTTAAATATAATCTTAGAACCTTCTCTGATAAACAGCATACAGTCTGCAATACAGTGATCACATAAAGAAAACTATAGGGCTATATCACGAATAATTATCAATATATTTTAGACCAAATATTGCAAATCATTACCAAAAAATGTAGTATTTTGCATGAACATCAATTTTCACATCATATTTCAAAAAATATAAAAGGTACAAGCTTTAAATTTGTACATTTGTAATCTGCATACTACACAAATACAACCCAATTTTTTTCATAGGATTTGAACATCTGTTTGTTCTTGTATAATTTTTTAAAATATGTCCAGAGGCCAATTTGTCGCAGGGGAAGAAAAAAATGTAAAAATTAAGATTTTTTTTTTTTTTTTAAATACTGTCCATATTTCAATTATAAAATCATTTGTAGGCAATAATTAACAACATGTAAACAATAATTAACAATATCTAAACGCTATTTTGTGATAAAACAACTGGTTACTAGCATTAAAAAATGTTTTTTATACCATTGTAATATGAGTCATATGCAACAGTAAAATTCCAGAAGTGAGTTTTCTTTACATGTATAGAACATTACACGTACCATTATTATATCATACATGTAGTGCATTGAAAATCACGACGAACCTTAAAACTTGAAAAGTGTACAGCCTGCTTAAATTAAAATGTTTATTAATTAACATGAATACGTGAGTCTGAACTATTTAAAGTGCATTTCATGAAAGCTGTTTATACCCGGTACTAACATATTTATGTTCGAGGTAAGACTATCAACTTGTGCCTGCTAGTCCGGACATTTCAGTACACCGTCAGCTACTAAGTTATGGTATTTTTCCGGTTTCCTAGCCTTGTCTCAATACGTCGACCATTGGCGTTTGGTTTTGCGATATCATTCGCGTTTGAGATCCTAATTAACCCTATTATGTTGCAAAAGAAACCTTCATTTAATTACCAATTAATCAAAACATGCATTTTTTATTCAAATTGGTAACTTTCTTAGCTTTTCAAGCTCTTGAAAAAATTAGATTGATGTGCGAATGTCTGAAGCGGTGATAACAATTCAATCCACGTTGTTACACAGAAACTGTGCGATCGTGTTAAATTGCTAAATAATATAAAAACTATTGTAAATTTTAAATTTAAAGTTCAAAACATTGTTAATAAGTGATATACTTACGTATAGTCAACCTCAAATCAGAAGATGTGATGATGTTTGCACATGAGCCAATAAAAGTGGCGTCTCGATCTTGATGACATCGGGAGTGATCACGACCAATGGAACAGCCTCGCTGTCTATTTTTCGCTAAAATTCTAGGCCTAACTTGAGCGATACAGAACTTACTCAAAGTCAATTAGCTCCACCAGCAAATACCAGAAGTCTTTAAAATTTCACACGAATAAAGGAAAATGGCTCCAAAATCTTCTCATATATTGCAAACAATTATAACAACATTTAAAATGTCACATCTTGTAAAATTTCAATTTCACTTTGAGAAATCGACGTCTTCCACGTTGTTTTCTACAGCTTGCAATATACCAAATTAAAGATATGCATCTTCCCATCATAATGGTGAAAATAGTATGCAAATCAGACGTTTGCTGGTCAAGCGAAACCCGTTTGAATGAAGCGGGGTGAGGCAAAAACGCCGAGAGTTGGCCGCGCGCCCGGGCAAACTACGCGTAACGTTGCTGTTAGTTTTTATTAGTAAAAAAATACTTCAATAACTTTTATTATTCGGGAATTAATACATTTCAAAAGAGAAGAGGATAATGAGTATCGTGATATAAATTTTATTACAATCCGCTTAATAGCAAAGGGACAGCGACGACTTAAACTTGACGAATTTTCCTCAGTTTTCTCAACTTTCGTGCGTTGTCAACCAAAAAAGCGGGTGGTTTGGGGTACCTACTGGATGGGACAGAGAAAGTTGATGAATGTCATGTAAAGTGGCAATATACAAAATCAAGGACACAAGAAGCAACTGAAGGTGCAGTCAAATATGATTTGAACTTGGAAAAATAAATCATCATCAGTAACTTTAGTATGGGTAGTAGCCAGAGAAGAAGATTATGTGAATGAGGCAGTGGGAGGAGACGAAGTAACATTTATATTTTATGAGTGGTCAACAAAGTGTAAAGGGCTGAAATGAATAACATTAACAGTGGGATGTATGTCCGATTTCACTGCAATGAAATCTGGTTACCAATGTTGTTAGGGTTAAGGGTCCTTAACCCTTACCCCATACTACTGAATTCTTACTTAAGGCTGGATCGATGTGGACAACTTAACTGGACGCCGGAATGATAGACATTTGGGCGAAATCAGACATTCCACTGTTCTTTGTTGTCAGCAGTGTAAAGTTCTCTATTAGTGTCTTCTTCTTTGATCCATAACCGCCAACCGTCAAAGCAGTCAGCGGCCATCATGCCTGGTGGCGTCCTGTAGGGCAGCAACAAATTGATCGGTCAGCGGCCATCCTTCATACAGTGCCCCAACTCTGGTTCATTCTTTGCATCTCGGCTTCCACAAATCTCCGCCAAGTTGTTTTTGGTCGGCCTCTCTTTCGCTTTCCCTCGGGGGTCCATAGCATAGCTGTTCTTGTGATGGTATCAGGGTCCCTTCTGAGGACGTGGCCAACCCAACTCCAGCGTCTGCCAGCTATGATGGTGTGCATGTTCTCCTGGTTACTCCGAATAAGCAGTTCTTGGTTGCTGATGGTGTTTGGCCAAAAGATTCGGAGAATTTTCCTTAGGCAGATTGTGCGGAAGGAGGACAGTTTCAACATTTCCTTCTCTGTTACTCTCCAACATTCCGCACCATAGAGAAGCACAGAGAGCACACAGCTCTCATACAGTCTTAATTTGGTGTTTGTGCCGCACCTGGAAGACTTCCAAATGCCATTGAGAATAGCAAAGGCTGTTCTAGCTTTACCCATTCTGTTGTCAATGTCCTTGCTTGTTCCGCCGTCTGGTGTTACTATGCATCTCAGGTAAGTAAATGTGTCTGTCTGTTCTAACTTCTGGTTCCTTGCTGTTACTGGCTCAGGATTGCCCACATTTAGTGTCATGACCTCTGTCCCTCTCAGGTTGATGCTCAGGCCAACCTGCTGGCCATACCAATTCAGTCCATCTGCCCTGTCTTGAATGTGTTGATGTGAATGTGCAAGTAGTGCAATGTCATCTGCATACTCCAGGTCCTCCAGTGCAGAAAATGCCGTCCATCCAATTCCCCTGGACCGCCCTCTGCTGTCTGGCGCATCACCCAATCTATGGCTGTCAAAAACAATGTTGTTGATAAGGGGCATCCCTGTCGTACTCCAGTTTTCATTTTCAAAGTTACATTACTCGATCCAACACTGCACACAAAGTTAGAATAGAGGCTTTTTATGATGGAAACAATGCGGCTGGGAATTCCATAAGCCCTCAGTATTTTCCATAGGCTGTCCCTGCGCATGCCGTCGAAAGCCCCTTCAAAATCAACAAAGTTAATGTACAGCCGTCTCTGCCATTCTGAGCACTGCTCTATAATGTTCCCGAGGGTGAATATATGGTCTGCACATCTTCTATTCTTTCTAAAGCCAGCTTGTTCTTTCCTCAGTTTATGGTCAACTGCTTTTGAAATTCTCTGGATGACCATCCTGCCTAGTATTTTGCTGGGAACTGAGAGGAGAGTAATTCCTCTCCCGTTGCCGCAGTCTGCAAGGTCGCCCTTCTTGGGCAATTTGACAATTATTCCTTACTCCACTCTGTTGGTGTTGTCTCAGTTTCCCAGACTTGTGCAAATAGTGGTTCTAATAGTTCTGCCGCCAGTTCAGGGTCCGCCCTGAACAACTCAGCATTTAGATTGTTGTGACCAGGCGCTTTTCCACTTTTTAACCCCCTGATAGCTGTGATGATTTCTTCTTTTCGTGGAATGTCTGTATTTATGTCTAAGTCACTTTCAGCCTCAGGAACATTCAGCTGAGTGAGTCTCTGGTGGTTCCCCATTCAGTGTTTCTCTAAAGTGCTCCGCCCATCTCGTCCCCCGCCCCCGCGCTGTAGCGATGAGATCTCCCCGCCTGTCTCTCACTAACGTTAAGTTGTTTGCACCTCGTTTTCCACCGACAGTCTTAGTTATTTCATAAGCTGTGCTTTGTTCATCTCCCAGTGCTGCCTCCCCTGCCTGTCCCGCAAGGTCATCCAGAAATGTCCTTTTGTTAGCATGGGTTTGACGTTTTACTTCCTTGTCCAGCTGACTGTACTGTTCACTATATACTGCCTTTAACCTGGGAGACTTAGCCTCTGCTTTCCCTCTTTTCATTTCCCCTCTCTTCGCTATGGTGTCTAGCATTTCCGGTGCCATCCAGTCTTGGCTCTTTCTTTTTTTTTTTTTTTACCATTAGTGTCATATACTATTATTTTTTACTTATCCATTTTTCGATGGTAAATGTCAATTTTGAAGGCAAAAATTAGGAGGCAGAGAAAACAGAATGGTTGACTGGACTGTTGCGTGCAGTCTGCTTCCCTTAAACCAGCGGTGGCCAAACTACGGCCCGTGGGCCAGATCCGGCCCGCCAACCAGTTTTGACCGGCCCGCCAACCTGTTTTGGCCGGCCTCTTATTGTTGATTGAAGCCACACTCTTCACAATGAAATAACACACAAATGTATGTTTGAAATAAATAATTACATGTCATATTACAAATTACAAAACAAATTAAAACAACAGATTCATTATTTTTTTTTTACAGTAATTTCAATTCGAAGACTGGTATACATGTCTTGGCAGATGTGCAGTAAAGTAGTTTGCCGCTGCTTTCTGTACGTGGTTCATTATATATGTAAAACTAAACATCAGAACGTTATTTTTTAAGGATTTTATAGGTCTGGCCCTCGGGTGTTACCCTTTACCATAATCTGGCCCTCGGCCAAACTTAGCTTGGCCACCACTGCCTTAAACTAAAACAATTCATTACCATATACTGTCTAACAAAAGAAACCTGTCACATCTTGTATTTTGTTAGCAATAAATATGCATCAATAAAAGCAAACTTGGCAGTTCGATAAGGGGTTTATGCCCTGACAGAAATTAGGTTACAAAACAACAATGTGGTAATCGAGTGACAAGTGGTCGTACCTTAAAGAAATGTGATGTCCAAAACAAAAATCACAAACTCAGTAACAAGTGTGCCCACCATGGGTTTGCACCCCTGCAGTGCAGTGGTGTCTCATGTAGAACACCAAACGTCTGATCTGGTCTTGTGGGATGTTAGTTCCGTGCCCCAGTAAGCACTGTATACAACTGGTCCAAGGTCTCTGGCTGATAATGGAGGGCATGCACCCTTCTGTTCACATGGTCCCACAGATGTTCAATAGGATTCAAGTCAGGGGACAGAGCTGGCCAAGGCTCAAGGATGTTGACATTAGCTGCACTGAAGTAGTCTAGGGTAGCTACTGCTCTGTGAGCCGGGGCATTGTCCTGGATGAAAATTAGGTCCTGTCCATGTTGGTGAAGGAACAGCAGAGCATGCAGCTGCAGTACGTCACGGATGTAGCAATTGACGGTCAGGGTTCCTTCAATTCTGATAAGCCCCCCACAAAACTGGCTGCCTCCTGAATGCAGTTAGAAGAATATCTTTCACCCCTCCTGCAATGGGACCATAAATAAAAGACGTCCACAAAATTCTGGCATTTTTTTACCCTCCTTTCCCCCATGTCCACCTCTGAATGACCCCTACCCCCTCCCCCTTGTGGACGTCCACTTCACATGGTCTTGATTAAACACATAAGCTTACATTTTTAATCACGTATCTATACTTAAAACTTAGTTTCGTTCTATACAATACATCATTTGTATACAGATAACTCAATTTAATTATGTGAAACACGAGTTACTAAATATTGCACATTACATAGTAACATACAAGTCTCATCTAAGTGTTCCGTATAACTGAAACAGTTTTAACTTAATATCTTACAGTAAAAAACAAAAACACTGAAGCTATGTAAAAATGTAAATATGCAAAAACCTATGCACATCATAATACAGTGGGTTTCCTACGTTCATGACACCTCCTAAACCAGCACAGTAATTATTTTCAATATTAAAACAGTCAACCAAAAATAAAAGTTTTGACAGTTAATGAGGCAAAACAATTATGTGACAAAACTTTATAAACAAAGTAAGAAATTTGATCATGAAAGCATAATTTTATAAATTATAATCTTAAATTAATTGTTTATTAAAACTGATTATCTTACTGTTTCTGGGACACTTTAAACTTTTGAGAACAAAGTGTACTGTAGCAATATTCTGAAGGGTAACTATTAACTGCCACAATATTAATGTGAAAGTTTGCCATTCATTTAGCAGTGAATTCAGACTGCAACCAGTCGAACAGGCTGCGTACAATAGCGACCTAGTGTCAGAACTTTGTTGTTCTCGTTGCTTTGGTGCAATGTCTGCATCACCAACATCATCATCATCTGGATCAATTGTAACTGTCTGATGCACAGATTTGTGCACTTTGACAGCTGCATGAGGTGGACGGTATTGTCCGCATGAGCTGCATACACGCTTGTGAATTTGTCCAGTCACTAAGGGGCAGTAAAAGTCAAATGGCATGACTTTAAATTCATGATGTGGTTCAAGACCATCTAACCTAATTCTGTGAAAAAATATATGCCACTGCTATCTGCACATGATGTACCTGCTGACACCTGAACATGTTCTGTAAAATGACATTGGCGATAGAATGAATCATTTACGAAATACATCATTGTAGTTCGTGCGTCTCTGTGAGAGTACTACACTTGACAATTTGTAGGCAGTATTGTGATTGTGTGCTGGCTTGGAATGGGAAGGTCAGCTGCATTGCTACTAACTTCAGGTTCCACATACTTGGCATGCACACTGTAGCCATCAATGACTGTTTAATTCCAAACTTCAGCAAGTGTCTCTCCAGCTTTCTTGAAATTGGCCTACAATTTTGCAATTGGAATCAAGGCGTGATCCATAGTCATCATGTGGCAAAATAAGTCCTGATAGGTCATGAGATAAGGGTGCCATACACCTTTAAACAGCAATGTATGCACTATGGCCTGGCACATTGCAGACAACAAACAGTGCACCGAGATTCTTTAAACTATAATTAATCAATAAAAATAAACAAAATTTATACTAAAATGTAAAATGATTATTGTCGCGACCTTAGTGGAATAAAATAATCAAGCACCCAGAAGGTTGAAAGTCTGTCTTTAGTCATTTTAGCTTCTGAAACAAAATTCCATGTGTACCATGACTTAGAAAAAAAATAAGTGTATGGCAAACTGTTAATAAAAACAATCCGCCACTTTGGAAAATGGCTATGGGAGGTTAATAAAAAATTCCACTGCTCTACTGTTCATAAATTTGCTTAGAAAAAGATCTAATTATGAAATCACAATAATTGTGATGTCAGTTCCCAGAGAGTTAATATACAAAGGGTGTTTGTTCCAGAGAACAGGAGGATAGAAGTTAAAACCTCTTCGTATTAGAGATTTTGAGTCTAGGATTGGAAGACCTGGCAAGAGGGACAAAATTCGAAGAACGTTTATGTGGGTTTAGTTGGACAGTAAAAAGCTTTCGAAGATAAGAGGGTTTGTTACTCTTGATAGATTTGTATGTGAGTGAGAGTTGCCATGTGGTTGGTGAATCGGACATCCACTTTCAACTTAAATACCCCCTCCCCCATGTCCACAGTTGTCCACTTTTTACATACCCCTCCCTCCCCCCTCTCCTGTGGATGTCTTTTATGGATAGCCCCAATACACCTAGATCTTGCTGTTGAAGTATAAACTTGGATTCATCAGACCATACAACAGCATGCCACTGATTGTTAGTCCATCTCAGGTGCTGCCGGACCCATTGGTATCTTGCTGCGATGTGTTGCGGAAGCAAGCGCGACCATTGTGCTGCTCTGTAAACATGTATGTTTGCTTCTAGAAGGCATCTGAGGACCGTCATGTTAGTCATGGCCCTGAAGCATAGAAACGTAAGTGCTGTTGCCTGAGCATGTTGGAAGCAGTTGGGCAGATGTACCATCCGTATGTAAGGGTACTCAGCCACTGTTGTTACCCTTGGTCTACCACTTCTGGGCCTGTCTTGAGTTGTCCCTGTGGTGTGCCATCATGTGCGTAAGTTTTTAATTGTGTCTTGGCATATGCCGATGTTGCGGGCAATGTCACTAACGGATGATCCTGCAACCAGTTGTCTGATGTCTTGGTTACACTGTGCTTCAGACAATCATGGAATGGTGAAATTAAGGTACAGTCAACACTAAATGCTGTTTTCTGGCAAGAACGATCGCCAAAGCAGAGGAATCAGTTGTTAAAGCTCACATATCACATACATGTGGCATGTGCTACTTGAAAAACGAATATTGCATGTGTTACAGGTGTTGCAAGGACCTGTTATTATTACAGCTTGTAATTAGTTCACTAATTGCTCATACTTCTTGCAACCTGTTCATGCATATTTTACCCTCTTTTATGCAATGACCTCGAAATATTGTCAATTCTGTACCTGACAGGTTTCTTTTGTTAGTGAGTAATATTTAGCCTAGCTTAAATGAAAAACAGTGGGACATAGCCTAATCTTTGATGCCATCAGAAAAAATCGCCCTCGTTGTCATGGTTAAAATTAAGGTTAGGGTTCAGTTTAGAAATCCTAAACTTAACCTGTACCACTTATTACTGCGTCTCTGAATTCTTTTTATAAGGCCGTATCGAACGCACGTCCCGATACGCCCTAGGCCTATTGTTCATTTCAACCAATTGGGGTCTATTTATTTTTTTTTTTTAAGGGAAAAAAGAACCCAAACACAACCTTTCATTGTAATCGTTATAAAACAATTGAGAACTACAACTAATCGTATATGACATAATTACCTTCAGTTTCGGAAGGGATGTGGTTGTGCCGAAAAGAGTAAGCAAGACATTCAAAATTTTTATACTTTCAGTTTGCTGTCAACGTAGTCTTAGAATTACACGTACAAATCATGTTATGGTGTGACATGTTAAGTGCAGCACATTAGCAGTACAGAAATACGTCGTACTGTTTAGATTTCGTTGTTCTTCCTCTCATAGAGATACTTGCTAACTTACTTTTTTTTTTAAAAACTCCACCGAAGTCGTGAAGCGAAGTGGGGAGTTGAGGTTTGCGTACTTAAATCAAATATGTCGCTCTTGCTGCCGTAAGCCAGTATTTTTGTAGATGCTATATGATGTTGTCTATTCTTCTGCCTCTCAGGGCCGGATTAAGCCAAGAAGGGCCTCAAGGCTTTTTGGTGTTTGGGCCCACCTTCAACTAATAAGCACTAATTTTAATTTTTTTTTCAAACCCCTTAGCATAATTTTTTAACTTATGCAGGGCTCCCCAAGAGCTCCTGGCCCCTATTCTTCAGCCTACTTAGCATAATGGAAATCCGGCCCTGCTGCCTCTTGGCATTCACCGTGCCCTGAAACCAGAACTTCTATATTTCAACATCCAGGCAACGAAGAGGCAGACAAACTGGCTAAAGATGGGGGATCGCTACATAAAATCATATAGGACATTTTATGAAATGGCTAAAACAACCATGAAAGCCACATTGAAGTCCAAATGGGACAAAAGAGCACCCGAGCCATATTAAAAAAATGATGCCTGTAGAGAAGGAACAGTCAAAACTTCACGGGGAACCAGCATTGAATGGACCAGAATTAAACTGTCCCCACACAGCCAGTTAAGTACCAAGTACTAGATCAGCTTATGGACACTAAATTTTACAAAACCACAATTCACGAATATCTCCCTATGAAGATACATTTAAATGCGTTTTTTTTTCTTTTGGAACAAAAATCAGTCTTATTCATTTTAACCTTGTTTATCAAATAATTCACCATAAAATATCGTGTTTTATATGTAAATGTAAATCGTTAGTTGAGTTAATCAATTAGATGAGTGAATTTCATGTCTGCATCTGTATGATTCAATGGAGCTCTAAAACAGAGGCTGTGAAACCAGGTCATGAATACTTTGATATTAAAGTTGAAGTCTTGCAAAGCATGATTGTTGGTCAAACTGAGACTGCTGATGTAAGGGATGAGGCAAAGCAGGTGCTGAATCGAATTTTGCATAGTTGGCTTTGCTTGGATTTTGGAATAAAATTCTTGTTCGGATTGATCGTGTTAAAAACGACTCCCAGATCATTGCATGAACTTTTGTGATGCTGCTTATGATTTAGAAACCCTTCAAGATTATTTTTTGAGCAGTCGAGAATCATTAACTGGTGAGTGACTTGAAACAGGGTTGAAACGTTGTGATTAATGGGATGTTCGAGTAGAAATACGCCCCATAAAGAAGAAACAAATGCTCTGTGAAAAAGCCAAGGATGCAGCGCTCGCTGCAAAAGAAGAAATGGTGACAATAATGAAATAAACTAATGATAGCCTCCACAATGAAATGGAAGAAAGATTTGTCCGTCATCATGACTTGGATTAAAAATTTGGATTTCTTTTAGATGTGAAAGGATTATTGTTTAACTCAAATTAAAGCAGCAGCAATCATGGCCTAAATATCTTTAAGAAACGTCTCAATCTTAGACAGTTGTATAGCACTGATATTGACGGTTTTCGGCTATATGAAGAAATCATGCATTTTAAGATGCTTCTGAAAAGCCGTGTAAATGTTCAGATTTCAAAAGCTAAAGAACTCCTTAAGTTTATTGTTCCGTGTGGAGATGAAGAAAATACTTTTGTAAACTTAAGAGTTTCTGTTTATATTATGCTTACAATTACTATTTCAATTTCCAGCTGTGATCTATGTTTTAGAAAGTTAAAATAGAACTTATCATATTTGAGAGTTTCAATGGGACAAGACAGACTTTTTGCTTTAGCTTTGATCAGTATTTTCTTCTTCCATCTTCCTCGTTCGCCCTGAAAAGGACGGTGGTTGCGTTGTGTCTGTTTACGCCGTAGCTGTGATATCAGTATTTAACGTGAGGAAACTAAAATAACAAATTTTGATGACAATATCGATCAGTTTGCATCAGCGAGAACTAGAAAAAAAAATATTTTTAGTATGAATTTCCTAATCATTTTTAAATCTCTAGTAAAATAAACAATTAATTCTTTTGTTGTTTTCATAACTTTTTTCTAAATATCAGTAACAATTTGTTATGTATGCACTGGTGGTTGTGCAGTTTCTAAAATTAAATGGCATTGACAAAGTGAGAAATACGTACGTGGTTATAGTTA
Organism: Oreohelix idahoensis; assembly: GCA_024509875.1. Taxonomy (NCBI): domain Eukaryota; kingdom Metazoa; phylum Mollusca; class Gastropoda; order Stylommatophora; family Oreohelicidae; genus Oreohelix; species Oreohelix idahoensis. The sequence goes on along the minus strand of JAMPIV010021036.1, from coordinate 275,816 downwards.
TAAAAATATATTAGCAACAGTATAAGTTTCATTTTTTTAAACAATAAAAGTATATTTTGTTGTTGTTTTTTTTATATTTTATTGCTTGTGTAATCGATGTTATTTCGAGTTACTAGTTAAAGTGCCAATATAAGAATTCAGTCAGAATTTTAAAGAACAGTTTTCAAGGGGCGCCATTATTTATATTTGCCCTGGGCACTGCAAACCCTAGTTACGTCACAGATATATATATATATATATATATATATATATATATATATATATATATATATATATATATATATATATATATATATATATATATATATATATATATATATATATATATATATATATAGATCTTTAGAGATCTCAATTTTTCTAAAGTAAATCCCCAAAGCTCTTGGGTTGCCTACCACTGAAGTCAGTAAACAACATGTGACTACAGATTCATGTCCCACAAAATATACAATCGTTAACAATTAGTTTTGTTTTTTTTTAAATACGAGTATTTCTGTTTTCCTTTTAATGGAATAATAGCTAGGCACACGACATTTAGGGAGCCGCGGTAGCATAGTGGTTAGTGCACTGGCTTCCTAGCTCAGTGGTCTATGGTTCGATCCCCAGATGAGGTGGGATTTTTTTAAGGCTGCAAACGGCTCCTGGGTCGACCCAGCCCCAACTGGGTACCACAGCAACTCTGGGAAGGTTAAGGCGGCCGGCGTGATGATGACCACATCACCCCTAGTGTGCCGATGGTCAAGAAAATACGGGCCTAACACCATATTCCCAATATGCCTCAATGGGCGTGTAATGGGATCCTTTACCTTTACCTTTTACACGACATTTTGTATATATGTAAAAATCACTTTTAACTGAGAGATCTGGTGACAAGATAAGGCGAGATTTTACTAAACAAAGACAAGAGGGGACGTAGTTTGTCGACCCTCTTGAGTCAACATTTGTTTCTGACCTCACGTTCTCTTCAAAAACAGACTTTTAAAAAACACACACAAAATAAAATAAAAAAACAATAATATGAGCTCTGGCACAGTTTTTAAAAAAAATTGTCGAAGTTTTCACATTTTCCTTAAAATTACGTGGGTTGTTTTATCTTGTTATTCGCAAGAAAGTACATTTTGTCTAGTTTAATTGGTTTCCTACTGTAAAACGTATTTTCTACCTACATTATAAAGTCTACCTAAAACGCAAATTCGCTGAGAATATCTTCGGCTGGCTATCAAATGGAAGAAAGAAAGAAACAACTCAATAAAAATCTACTTAAAAACGTAAATAATCTCTTTAGCATTAATGTTCCTGTTAAGAGTAAATTATTCAAAAGAATTTGTTGCTTTATGTGTATTGTTTAAATCATCAAGTCTACAATCAGATTCAAGAAAAAGTATTACAGTATCATTTCCGATAAGCAAGCATGGAATCAAAATGACTTAGAAGGTACTTTTGTCCAGAGACGAAAATTAATCTGCATGTGACCTAGAAAAAATGCTGAATGTCGCATTTGTTTGCTGCCCTGGTATATATATAAGTTGGACCCTCACGACAGTTAACCATCTATACAGAGATTCAATATTTTAACGTTAGTGACAAACTTAAAGCCAGCATGATGATGTCCTTGAAGCTGTTGTTCGCGGTACTCGTTTCTGTTGCTGTTGTAGCAGCGGCCACCAAGAAGAACTATAGGAGAGTCCGTTCACCGAATGCTAGACTGAATTTTGCCAAGAGACAAGGTATACAAGCTACCATCGATATGTTGAGCTTGTCTGTCGAGCGTTCACACATCTCTGTTACACTCTCTAAATTTTCATTCCATCCTTAGACATTTCTTCTTCATCTTCTTCAACTACAACACAGGCTGTGGTCATGTCTGTCCTAAACTTCCTGTCCCCATTGCTGTTATTAGTTCTGATGTTCATGTTTTTCCATGCCATGAATTCAAACGGTCCACTATTTTCTCTTTTTCTTTCTCTATTTCTTTTTTTTTTCTGCAATCATTCCCGATGCCAAAAAATATTCAAACGTTCCTATTCTCATATAATGTCAAAGAAAGGAATCGCTTCCTTCTAATACGAGTAATAAGTTACCTTTGCGCATAGGCTTCTTTCAGGGCATCCTTATTACTATTTTTAGCTGCCAATGGTATCCTTAACATTATTGTGTAAAATCAAATCTCTGTGGCATCTAGGGATTTTACTGCTTCTATACTAATTGTCCATAACTCACTTCTATATCTCAGAATTGGTTCTATATTTTCTTTTCTAGATGATTCTTCCCTTTATTTTCAAACACAGTTGCGACTAATTTATTACTTCAATCGTGGCAACTACATCCTCTAACGCTACCACTGTAACCACAAGTTTAACTGAATCTGTCAATGCTACTACCTTGCCCAGATTTATTGCCACACCTACGTATAAAAACATTTGCTATCAGCACCATTATTACTTAAATTAAATTCATCCATTTCGCTCAACTGTTAACACCTGCTAGCTCCATCACTACAATGAGCGATCTAAAATCTGTATGTATACATGGTGAAGAAATTAACCATTTAAGCTTTTTATACTTCAATTATAGGGTATATATTGATATTGTTTCTTACTTACTTAGTCGTTCCTCTTCTACATGAGATGTAGAGGTTTGGAAGAGAGAGCGCCATACTATCCTATCGGCTGTCTTCCTCCTGGCTTGGTTCCTTTCTAGTCATCGGTCCTTCAGAGATTGTCTAATGTTGTCCTCCCAACGGATTCTGGGTCGTCTTGGAGGTCTGAATCCCTGGCTCTTAGTCTCCCATACTGCCTTGGCAGCCGATCTTCTCCAAGTCTGCAGACATGGCCAAACCATCTTAGTTGGGACTGTTCTACTTGGGTCTGCAGGGGTTGGGTTTTTAGGTTTTGATGTGGACCATGTCTGTTCTTGTTACTTCAACCACATTTCTCAGATACCACATTTCTGAGGCTTGGATCTGGCTTGTGTGGGTTGTAGTCATTACCCATGACTCGCATCCATACGCCAAGACTGGGACATAGGTGGAGCAGTATACAGCCATCTTCGTTTTCTTGCCAACTTCTCTTTTGCTGAGGAATCCTCGATTTATGGCCTGAAAAACTCTCCCAGCTGCTGCTCTTCGGGTAGCCAAATCTTCTTTGATGCCTCCCTTTTAGTCTATGAAACATATATTTACTGCCTGTTTTTAAAACATCACGTAATGAAGAAAACTGGCATCCATGTTGGTGCTAGGGTAAACATTAAAAACTACCTGGGAAGTAAAAGAGTTGAGTTAAAATAGTTCAATAATACTTAAGAAGACTGAATACAAAATATCTATCCGTTTACAGCCTCCTGTGGGGCTAACGAGTTCAAGTGTGCTGACGGCCTGTGTATTCAAGCAGAGTGGGTCTGTGACACAGATGGGGACTGTTACGACAATTCTGATGAAAAAAACTGTCGTAAGTAGATATTCATCATCACCACCACCACCACCACCACCACCACCACCACCATCATCATTATCATCGATATCATCATCATCATTATCATCATCACCATTTTCCTTCGCGCTCCTCACAGTCACAGAGCGTGCAGCCACCGTTGCAGTTGGTCCTCTTACAGGAAGTCTGCACCAATCATTCACATGCTCACGTAATGGTGATGTCTCTGACAGGAAGCCTGCACCAATCATTCACATGCTCACGTAATGGTGATGTCTCTGACAGGAAGCTTGCACCAGTCATTCACATGCTCACGTAATGGTGATGTCTCTGACAGGAAATCTGCACCAATCATTCACATGCTCACGTAATGGTGATGTCTCTGACAGGAAACCTGCACCAATCATTCACATGCTCACGTAATGGTGATGTCTCTGACAGGATGCTTGCACCAATCATTCACATGCTCACGTAGTGGTGATGTCTCTGACAGGAAGTCTGGACCAGTCATGCACAAGCTCACGTATCGGTGATGTCTCTGACAGGAAGCCTGCACCAATCATTTACATGCTCACGTAGCGGTGATGTCTCTAACAGGAAGCCTGCACCAATCATTCACATACTCACGTAGCGGTGATGTCTCTAACAGGAAGCCTGCACCAATCATTTACATGCTCAGGTAGCGTTGATGTCTCTGACAATTTGTTTTACATGATTAGGTTGCTCATCATCTCATCTCAACCCATAACCCGTCATGGGTCGTAGGGGTGCCATGGTGGAAGCATCAGCAGACAGGGTCCTCCACTGCTCTCTATTCTCAGCAATGCGTACAAGTGTGGAGAAACCGTGTCCTGCCCATTCTTTGATGTTATCAGCCCAGGATTTTCTTTGCCTTCCTCGTCTCCGTTTACCTTCGACTGTTCCCTGGAGGATCGTTTTCGAAAGGGAGTCATGACGAGTTACATGCCCAAACCAGGCAAGCTTTCGACGTTTCACTATTGACAAAAGTGGTTCTTGATGGCCTGGATAGGTGTTTATCTTCTCTCTAACATAGACATTTGTTTTGTGCTCTTTATAGCAAATGCGCAAAATTCTTCTATAACATTTATGCTCGAAAGCCTGAATCCTTCGCTCCGTATCTGCAGTGAGTGTCCAGCCCTCACACCCATACAAGAGAATAGATAATACAAGTGATTTGTATAATTTGATCTTCACAGGAAAAACTGATGTTACTTTTCCAGATCACATTCAACCTTGTCATGGCAGCTGAGGCCATCTCAAGTCTTGTCTTGATTTCTTTATTTGATCTTCCATCACTACATATAGTGGACCCGAGATATTTAAAGGTGTTAACTTCTTCTAACGTTTGCCCATTTAACGTAATGTTGGTCGGAACATGTTTCTTATGGCTATTCACCAATATCTTGCTTTTTTCTATATTAATTTCCATCCCATATGTTCTTGTTACTTTCTCCAGTCTAGAGGTGAGGTCTTGAAGTTCTGATTCTGTTCCAGCTATCAGATCAATATCATCAGCAAAACGTAGATTACACAGAGGTCGGCCTCCAATCGATATGGTTGATTTATAATCGTAGAGAGCCTCCTGCATAATATGTTCTAGATAAATGTTAAAGAGCACTGGTGACAGGATACATCCCTGGCGAACTCCTACAGTTGTTTTGAAAAATTCTCCAATGTCATTGCTTGCAAAAACAGCACTGCTTGCGTCCTTGTATAGTGCTTCAATGATATCTATGATGTTGGTATCAAAATTGAATTTTCTCATTATTTGCCATAAACCTTCATGCCAGACTCGATCGAAGGCTTTTGTGAAATCGATGAAGTTATGGTATAAATCATGTTGATGCTGGAGATGTTTTTCGATCAGTAATCTAATATTGAAGATTTGTTCTGAGGTACTTCTTTTTGGTCTAAAGCCAGCCTGTTCCTCTGACAAGATTTCTTCTGATTTCTGTTTTATTCTGTTCAAAAGTATCCTTAACATCACCTTACTTGGATGACTAATAAGGCTAATTGTTCTGTAGTTCTTGCACATTTTTAGATTTCCTTTCTTTGGAAGCGGTATTACTAATGACTGCGTCCATTCTTTTGGCCATTTTTTTGTACTCCATATCTTCTGGCAAATTGTTGTCATGATTTTTACTATATCTGGTCCTCCATATTTCAAGAGCTCTGCTGGTATATTATCCACACCCGGTGACTTCCCTCCTTTCATCGAACATATAGCCTCTTCCACTTCTTCCCGTAGTATTGCTGCATTTCCGAGTTCTCTGTTTTCGCACTTAATGTTGTTTAATATGCCTAAGTCAGTGTCAAGTTTACAGTTATATAATTCTTTACAATATTCTGTCCACCTTCTCATTACAGCTGTTTTTTCATTGAGCAGAGCCCCATTGCTATCTTCTATGACAGTTACCCTGGGCTGTTGGGGTTTTGATAGTCTTCTTAATGTGTCAAAAACTGCCTTGCTGTTACCTTTTATTAGCCCCGTATTAATGGACTCACATTGATCAGCTACCCATTTTTCTTTGGCCTGTTTCCTTTTCTTTCTAATATTTTTATTCACCATACTGTATTGCCATGCTGCTTCAGGAACCTCTTTCTTAACCTTTTTCATTTCTCGCCGTGTATCACATAACTTCAGAATTTCATCTGTAACCCATGGTTTGTTTATTTTCTTTCTTTTACCAAGTATTTCTGTTGCTGATTCAATGAGCACGTCTTTCATGTTCTCTGTGATTGAGTTGATATCATCCTCCAAAAAGTTGAGAGCTGCGAATTTTCCTCCAACAGTTGCCTCAAAGATTCCCGCGATTTCTGGATCTTTCAATTTGTCTAAATTGAATCTTAACTGAGAACAACTGTTTTGATTATAGTTCTTTTTGAGTTTAAGCGTGAGCGTCATCAATTAGGTTGCTAGCCTCATGAATAAACTCATATAAGTTGCCTTGTACGACATGCCTCAGGGTGCAGTAGTCATATTAGTTGTCTCTTTAGAGACACACGGGCACTACAAGGGGGCAAAGTAGATGTTGTTACATGCCAGATGTTGTTACATGCCAGATGTTGTTACATGCCAGATGTTGTTAAATGCCAGATGTTTACATTTTTAAAATTACCATCATCATCATAAAATTCGCGTAACCTAACAGCCATAAATACATTGTCACTGTTCACTTTTAGTGTCCATGTAGTTGACCACATACTTAAATATCTTCTTCTAGTCCCGTACCCGTTGGCGTAGATGATCATGTCTCTCCACAACTTGCTGTTCTCTTTTCTGTGGACAAAAGCAAAAGGAGATTTTAATGCCTTGGAAAATATATGGAGATCAAAAGAAATCAGGTCTATCATAAAAACTGGAATCTCAGCTCAAATGACAAGTCAGTCCTATTGTATGGCTCTGAAACATGGAGAACAACAACAACCGACAAGTTACAGGTTGTAGTAAATGGGTGCCTGTGTGGAACAAAAGGATTAAATTGGTATGAGAAGGTCACGAATGTGGAGCTGAATATATGACACTGACAAGTATCATGGCAACAAGATATGAGAATAAGACGCTGATGATGGATACGACACACATGGATGATGGATAGGACACACATGGATGATGGATACGACACACATGGATGATGGATACGACACACGCTGATGATGGATAGGACACACATTGATGATGGATACGACACACATTGATGATGGATATGACTCACATTGATGATGGATACGACACACGCTGATGATGTATAGGACACACGCTGATGATGGATAGGACACACGCTGATGATGGATAGGACTCCCTGATGAAATTAGGACACACGCTGATGATGTATAGGACACACGCTGATGATGTATAGGACACACGCTGATGATGTATAGGACACACGCTGATGATGGATAGGACACACGCTGATGATGGATAGAACACACGCTGATGAAATTAGGACACACGCTGATGATGTATAGGACACACGCTGATGATGTATAGGACACACGCTGATGATGTATAGGACACACGCTGATGATGTATAGGACACACGCTGATGATGGATAGAACACACGATGATGATGGATAGGACACACATACACACACATATTGATGAGATCTGTTGACAGCATTACAAGGTAGTGATTGTTCTGGAATCCCCAGGGAAATAGAGTCAGAGGTCAACCAAAAAAAAAAAAAAAAAAAGAAAAGAAAAAAAAACACACACACACACATGGAGACGGAAACTGGAGGCAGAAGAGAAAAGTATGAATAAGACGTGGATGGAACTTGGGCTGATGGCACGTGACATGAATACTTGGCATATGTTTGCTGAAGGGCTGTGCTCCTTGGCGAAATGAAACATGGAGCTTCATACTACTTCTCTATGGTGTAGAACATATTAATTGCCGTAGCTGTAACGCCCTGTCTCATCTGTTACCACCAAACTTGCAATCTTTTCTTGGCGCTTTTTTCGCGCAATTACGATGTGCAACCCAAATTACGGGGTTCCGTCTTCAACATCCGGGAGCATCTCTCTCCAGTCTACCAAGCGTTCAATGGGTACTTTGCTCTGGAGTTAGGGAAGGCGAAAGCAGCGAGGAAATGGATTAGTCACCCCACGTAATAAAGCTATACCTGGCAAAAGAGAGACTACTTTCACCTTTAGCTTTCCTTTGTCTTAAATATCAGACGTTTATACTAAACTGAGGCTACCAGTCGGGATCGACACAAAGGGAAAAAAAATTGTTGCAAGCTAAATGTATGTAAGTTGTTCATCTTGTCTATTGCATAAACTCCGGACCAAACGCTGTTTAACATGCATAGTAACAATAGAACTTGATTCTCTAATGTTTCGTATTGGTGATGTGCAGGTCTGTGTTAATCAGAAATCTAATTACATTTCAGCAGAAAATATGAAAATGCTCATAACTAAATAAAGCTGTCTACTAATATTCACTTTGTATTAGTTTGTAAATATGTTGATTACTTTGTAAATATATCCCCAGCTACTGACTGTAGTGGTGAACATCAGGTCAAGTGTAACAACGGAAAATGTATTCCTTTCGAGTACCGGTGTGATGGCGAGGATGACTGTGGTGATAACACAGATGAGCTGGACTGTCGTAAGCTTCTTCTTTTTTTAATTTCAGCTCCCTCTAGAGTTTATGCCTTCAGTTATTTCATGCCAGCCTGTCCTGTCTTGTGCCATTCGTTCAAGTTATTTCCATATCTTCTAGGAATTTCTTGTGACTGTCTCGAGTTCTTTTCATGTGTATTGTTGTCTTTCTTTTAAACAGGGGATTTCAGAACTAGAATTTGATCTCCCTGAAGTTTGTCGTGTTGGTTGCCGAAAGTTGTATGTTTGGTGCACATATAAAGACACTTTCTGTGCTTCTCTATGGTGCAGAATGAAGGAGAGTAACAGAGAAGGAAATGTCGAAATTGTCCTCTTTCCACACAAACTGCCTAAGGAAAAATTATCTGATCTTTTGGCCGAATACCATCACCAACCAAGAACTGCTTACTCGGAGTTACCAAGAGGACATGTACACCATCATAGCTGGCAGACGCTGGGGTTGGATTGGCCATGTCCTCAGAAGAGACCCCGACGTCATTATAAGAAAAGCTATGCTATGGACCTGTAGCAAGTTTAGTTTGCTGGAGAGGTTAAGATGGTATGATAGAAGGATGTATTGCTGTGGAAGTGTCAACCGTGTGAGGTCAAGCTATGTAAGACCCTGAGTCTAATAGTTGATGATGATGGTGATGAATTCTCAGGGAACCTAACGCTACCTCTCTAGATCTCACACGGGCTGTATTTTATTTCTAGTGTCTGGTGTTTGATGTGGCTAGTGTCTAGGGAATGAAATGAAATGATGGTACATCAAAACAACATACTATAACACACCAACAGTAAAGTAATAAGTCTGTGGTTTAAGTTTGAACATTAATCTTCTCTTTTGTACAATTTTATTTTGCCTGTCCGTCAATTACTTTTGGACAGGTCTTTGAAACTGAGGAAAATATATTTTACAACTAATGAGTAACTAAATTAGACCCTTTGTCCAATAATACCAATATTGTTCCTGCAGGTGTATTCACAGACTGTTCTTTAGTATATAGTAGTGTAAGTCATTTATCTGAGAAGCTGTGGTTGTCATCACGCCCCGATCCTTATAGTTAATTTTAGGGAAATCAATTTATTCACAGATGAATTGTCAGCGTGCCCAGCTAATGGCACATCACATAATATTCTTTTATGTAGAGTCAACCGACTAACACTGCTCTGCATGGAATGTCAGCTCACATAAGCTCATTCTGGATAACTGCATACAGTAGGCTTATACACTTTCAATGGAGACTTTCTGTCTTCAGATATATATATCATCAGGTTTCCTGTCACCGGCTGGTAACAGGAAATAAAACCCTGCGAACAAAAGACACCCTGGCCTTTTCATATCTGAGTGATACTTCAATTAACTATGTATGCATGATATGATGGGGTCAGCCTCGTGTGCATAAAAGTGCACCAGCCCCTAATTCATATGACTTTACACCCTACTGTGACCACACCACAGGTCCATAGGGCGGATACGCCACTGTAATTGTACATAGTTTTCTTCAACACAATTGATTTGGAGTATATATGTATATCTCCTTCTTTAGGATTGTTCTTTTCTTTTCATAAATATAAACGCTCTAGGCATGTTGATAAGTGTTCATGGAACACAGAGGCTTGCTAATATTTCTGATCTAATAATGATAATAATAGTCATAACAATATGCAATATTCAAACATAATTCAATTGATGACTGAATAGTTTTTGCTCCCGGCATGTCCTTCACTTTTCCCAATAGCAGTATCTAGCTTTTGCAGTTTTATTAATACATAATAATAAATCACTCTCCTTACCACAATTCAATGAAATATAAACACACAAGCAACGATGACTGGCAGATATGGCACAAGTTGTTCACTGCCGCTGTCCAGACTGTTAGAATTTTATTTATTTAAAATCAACACTTCTGTTCTCATCGTCCCTTGGCAAAGAATTTCTTTCAAATGGCCAAGAGCCTTGTAAGTTTTTGCTAATATCAATTTGGACTGGCCAATGAAATCAGGCGACTACCAAATTTTGAATTTAGTTTTGAAAAACAAAACCCCAAACCTACTATGTGTTTCGTAGTCTGTTGGTCAGTCTGCCTATGCTATTACACTGCAAAATTATGTTTAGTTTTGGGCTAACATTTTCTACCTCTCCCTTCCTCCTAGCGTTAACCAATCAAATTTGAATCACGCCAATGCCTCTTTTCAAAATTGCGTCCCAAAATGTTACCAATAAATGAGCAAGAACGATAGTCTGTTTGTCACACTGTCCAAGAATATATAGTATTTCTACAATATCTTAGTTATTACTCGTGCGATTTTTTATATTAAAACATATTATTGACCAGAAGACTAAGCTCTATCTGTCTATATAAGTTGTATGTCAGTCTTTAGTGTCGTTAACATTTTTGTCTTTTTTGGTTTTCTTTTGCTAAACCACAAATTTTACTAAAATATATTCTTCTAAGATGGCTCTAAGTTATTTTTAATGACCATGGAAGATTTTATAGGTAATATTATCAATGTTATCCTTGTAACCATTCTTTTTAGTTTATTTTGAAAGTCACAATAAGTTTCACTTTCAATATCAGTTTACTCTATTTCTGCCCTTTCCATAATGTATATTTGAATCGTAGTTAACTGCGTGTCTAGCTTAAACGAGGTGGCGGGTAACGTTGGGGGAGGGTTTCCTCACGCAATAGCGCACACATTTCAAACCTCGGTTACTAAGCGACGGGGTACCCTACCATACTGTAGTGACCTTGAGCTTCCTAGAATGCAGTTGTTTATTGCCTCTCTCTCTCTCCTTTTGACGAAACCAGTATTGGCCGCCCACAGACTGTCTTATGTTTAGTCCCTACTGCGCAAACGGAGCGACAGTTTTATAGGCTATCATTTCCTTCATATTAATACTTTTCAATTCCAGGCGTGGGTGACAATGATGCGCAATAAACACGGGCGGAAAACTAATTTACACTACATTTCAAATCTTTTGTTAAATATTAATGTAAGGGTGATCAAATATATCACTGATATCACTACAGGACTCCTGAAGGAAAGCGAAAGAAAGGCCGACCTAAAACAACTTGGCGGAGAACTGTGGAGGCCAAGATGCAAAGAATGAACTAGAGCTGGGGCACTGCATGAAGGATGACCGCCGACCGAGCAAACTGGGGGTCTCTGGCGGGACAAAGAAAGGGTTACTTCTCTTTCAGGCATGTCGTAAGAGTAATATGAGGTTGTGCGTGGATCTGGCATTTTCATCATGTCAAACAAATTACTAATGAAACTACCGCTGGACTAGCACGTGAATGCTTAGATGTAGGCAACCTGGGGAGTAGCTGCAATGATGAGGCCGTGCTCCATTAAGAGCAAAATATGATAGAAAAATGAAACATAAAACTTTGTTGAACGACATACAATAAGAATGAGTTGCACTTAAACAAGCAAGAAGTCTACATCTCTGCAAACAGGAAGGAAAGAAGGAATACATTTTATTTAGCAAGGACTGAGAATTAACATCTGGTTCAGCTACTTTTCCAATCTCACATCTTTAATACTGAATTCTTTCTACTTCAGAAACATCTGAAGGGGAGGAACGGCAGTGCATTTTAAGTCCAAATATGTCAAAAATGAAAATCAGGATTTGTCTAAGTTCTTATAATTTATATTCTCCTGAATCAATCTCCTGAATCAATCTCCTGAATCAATCTCATAAATCAATCTCCTGAATGTACAAAATCATTGATTTGAACACATTTTAAGGAGGAGCATTTTGATTTTGCAAACTGCATTTCCCTAAGAAATTGTGCATTTCCTACGAAGAAAAGCAAGAAATTCTCAGAGCCTTATTATATGTTACTAATTGTCTTATAACTTGCTTATTTCTTAATCAATCTACATACGATTTGGCATAGATACTTTCAATTACATAATAAAGCGTGTTTCACATCCGATTTCTGATATCTTATCAAAATTTTCATTTATTGCAAAAAATGTAAAAAATTTTAAGAAAATAGTTGGTTACTATGTTTAGATACTAACTTTAATGTTATGTACCTCATAAGCTACTTAAGCTATAAACAAATCTAATCTTAAGGCAGTTTAAAATTACAATGTTGAGCTTCAGTTTTGATTTTGGTGCTCATAACTCAACAAATAAAAAAAAAGCCTTAGTGAATTTAAATATAGGTTTAAATTCAGTATGGCCACCGTTACCATGGCAAACAATAACATTATGATGATTGAGCTGACCGTGCCATTTGAATCCAGATTGGACGAGCAACAATCGATCAAAGTGGCCAAGTATAATGATCTGGCCACGGACTTGAGACACGATGGGTTGGTTTATTGTAAGGATCATTGCTGTTGAGGTTGGTGCAAGAGGTCTCGTGGTGTATGATCTACTGAAACTGTTGAGGTTGAGGGGACAGTCAAGAACAAGGGCACTTAAGAGGCTATGCGGAAAGGGCAACGTGCTGGCTGTGGAACAATTGCAACGGGCTATGGAACTCGGGACAGTAATTTGTTTTCAATATAGGGGTAACTTTCACAATTGCCTCCAGCTGACAGAAGATAGGAATGAATTTGAAAGCTGCAACCAAGGTGGAATGAGTTCAATTCTCTGCACTAGTCTAGACAAAAGGAGGCTGACACTTGAGAGTCATGAATTAAGTGCCCCCCCCCTTAGAGTGTAAAGGAGATTAAGGGGCCGAAACACTTGATAGCCGTGGGGACCTCTACTGATGATCAGATTGCCTCCTGATGTATCGGTCCGTATACATTTTCCAATCATCTCATCATCAAGTGCGTTAGTTTGCAAAGTTATCACTGTTAACCCTGTCTATTGGTACAAAAATCCTGCAGTTATGAAAATAGCATTAACTGTAGTTTCTCCACATTGAATGTTGTACGTTTTAGCATCAAGAGTTGGACAAAATAAAACAATCAATCAATGTACCACTGGGTCACGGTCTTTCAATGACATTTTAAATTCCTATTTCTTGTGTTTTTCATTGTCTTCTTATGTGTTCTTGGGTCTCTTACCCCGAGGATTGCAGAGCAAGGGCTGTCTTGTAATGCTATCAGTGGATTTCTACAATGAGTGTCCACGCCAACGCTAATATATTTACCTCATCTCTCGTTCCACTGATTCTTGTCTGGTACTCTCTATCAATTCCTTATAGGTGAGGCTGACAGTCTCACACACAACCTTATTTTAGTCGCCATGTGCGTCATGTCTACGGGTATAACAGTCCCATTCTGTCTTCATATATTCAAAACCCCCCGGAAACCCCACTGGACAATTTCCTGATCCTTCAGTCTAATTGCTACATATTTCTTAGAGTAGTTTATGTTAACTTTTGATTCCTCTGTCTAATTTCTGTCCATCTCTTAAATCTTCAATCTAATTTATATTTATCTCTTCACACTTTCATCACACTTGTAGCCAGATTCTTCTTGTATCCACACACCTTTTTTTTTTTTTTTTTTTTTTTTTTTTTTTTTAAATAGCTGGAGTTAATAAAGTATCCATCTGTTTTAAATATGTATTCTCTATTACAAACTTACAACTAAGTGTATACCTAAAGGCCCCCAAAAATAAATGTATACCTAAAGGCCCCCAAAAATAAGTGTATACCTAAAGGCCCCCGAGTATTTCCTTGGCATCTCTAAACAGACAAAGAAAGATTAGGTCAACTGCATCGTCAGGCATGTCGTACAAGGCAACTAACATGAAGTTGGGCATGATTCTGGCAACATCATCATGTCACACTAATTGCCACAGAAACTACAACTACAAGAACATATGAATGATTCTTGCTAGTGGATCAGCTGTAATGAATGTCCCACGCTCCATAAGGAACACAAATGAAAATGATAATAATGTAAACTGAAAGACTTTGAGATCTTACCCACGTTTCTACCAGTCAAGTGACTTTGGTCATATGACATATTTATGACAATGATCGCCTGATATTAACAGATAAAAGTGACTGCTCTGCTGGGGAAATCCACTGTGACAACTTCATTTGCATAGAGAGTACCTGGTTGTGTGATAAACTAGACGATTGTGGTGATGGTTGGGACGAGAAAAACTGTAGTAAGTATCTATCTATCTATCTATCTATCTATCTATCTATCTATCTATCTATCTATCTATCTATCTATCTATCTATCTATCTATCTATCTATCTATCTATCTATCTATCTATCTATCTATCTATCTGTCTGTCTGTCTGTCTGTCTGTCTGTCTGTCTGTCTATCTATCTATCTATCTATCTATCTATCTATCTATCTATCTGTTTGTCTATCAGTCTATCTATCTGTCTGTCTGTCTATCTATCTAAATTCTACCTTATTGATTCATTCGTAAATAACCTCAGCCCCCATCCCCCACCCCCAGATGAATCCTTCAATAACCGTATACTAAGTCTTCCTATCACGTGACATCAGCATCAGGTCTGTCCATGCCTTCCTCATCATTTTCACTTCTATCCCCAGTTCTCTTCTCTATGTGTTTTTGGTCTACCTCAGCCTTTCTTGCCCTGGCGGTCTCCAGAACAAGGACTGCCTTGTAATGCTATCAACTGTGACCGCATGACCTTCCACGCTAGCATTATCCTTACTACTTCCACGCTAAGCATTTATACGTGCTATAATATGCTACATATACTTGTAAGAATGACAGACCTTAAAAGCAAATAAGCCGTTTTTACACAAAACGCAGTATCATTCAAAGTTCAGTTGGCAGTTACTGCTCTGAGAATGCAAACATAGGTCAGTCCCAGATAATAATGAATGGGTTTTATGCGCGGAAAGTGAGAAATGAATGTTTGTGTGATCTGGTTCTTTTTTTTTTAAATCCAATTGTTAAGTTGGAAAAGATCAAACATGTGAAAAAAGTCGAGATAACAGAAAGTCGTCTGCAAAATGTCGAAAACAGAGAGCCGTGTGCAGAAATTGTAGCGTGTGGAAAAAAGAATGGGACGTGTGGAAAAAGGCGGGAAAAAAGAAGAAATAATATAAATAGAAGAGATGTGGGCGATAGGCAGTGATTTCAGGATTTATTATTCCAATGATTCCATGATTTTGGACTTTTGAGGAGTTTTACAAATAGTGTTAAGTGAACTTCGTCTTTGGGAATATCAAGACAAGTTTTTAAGTAGACAAGTCAGTATATTATTCTATTTGAATATATATATATATATATATATATATATATATATATATATATATATATATATATATATATATATATATATATATATATATATATATATATATATATATATATATATATATATATATATATATATATATAATTCATTCTGTTGGATTTAAATGTTCCTCTTGGATAACCAATCATCATTGTGAAATTTACAGTGTTTGTCTAATGACATCAATAAACTCTAATATAATTTTCTACTGAATTGCTGTTTGTGGAAATTTACAGTAATTTCTTTTGGATATACGTTGCTATGCTGAAACTGTTTTGCTTATCACCAAACTTAAAGGGAAGAACAAACCTGGGAAGAAGAAGAAAAATGAGTAAAGGTCAAGTATTACCATCTCTGGCGGAAGGCCAGTTAGTACTTGAACCACAACAACATATGAAAGATTAACTCTGACTAAATAAAATCAATATAACTACTAGTGCCGTATAAACTTACACGGCCACACAACAGCGTCCATCAACGTGTGTCCTATCCATCTCCAGCGTCCTCTTCTCATCTCTTGTTCCACTGTCACGTGTCTGGTTCTTGTCATGTCTTGTTCCACTGGCACTGAGCTGTTGTGTGGTGAGTATAGATCTGGATCTATTCTCTTGTTACTACTCATTCTTCCTCACTCTGTGTACAAGGTATTAGTCTCATAGACTACTTTTTTTGGCGCTATTTCCTCGTATGCTGACACCCCTGTCTATGTGTAAAAAAATCACAATCGTTATGGAAACAGCAACATATGAACACGTATTACTGTAGGATGGACATCATGAGTCTGAGGTTCGTACGACTGGCAGTCATGAATACCGAAAGGAAGCCACTGAGAACTGTGGAGGCAGAGATGTTAAGCATGAACCAGAGCTGGGACATCACAGGAAGGATAGCTGTCGACTGAGCAAAGTAGAGACAGTTTGTTGCTGCCTACAAGACGCCACCAGGCGTGGTGGCCACTGATTGCTTTGTCAGTCAGCGGTCAAGTATCAAATCAGAGAAGATATCTATCTATCTATCTATCTATCTATCTATCTATCTATCTATCTATCTATCTATCTATCTATCTATCTATCTATCTATCTATCTATCTATCTATCTATCTATCTATCTATCTATCTATCTATCTATCTATCTATCTATCTATCTATCTATCTATCTGTCTGCGTATCTGTCTGCCTATTTCTTAATTCACCACAGATCTGCATCTGTGTATCTGAATTGATTATCTTGTGTGTATATCATTGAGCTATATTTAATGTCTTTCAATAGATTACTTTTGTATTTTCACCCAGCTACATCGCAGTTACTTGTGTCTGTACATATGAGCTATGTTTATATATTTGACACAAATGTATGCATTATAAGCTGCCTTTCTTTATTTTATTTGACTATTTTTGAGTTGTCTTACAATATGATTCATGCACATCTGACTGAACGCTCCTATCTTCTTCTTCTTCTCGTTCGCTGTTGTTTAGAAATGTCTACACAAGAAGTCCGGTTTTCTGGATGTATGTTGCTGTGGTTGAAAGTTCTTCAAGACTCCCAAACAGCTTTGTGTGGATGTGCGTCTCTGTGGGCCAATGTTCAGTTCGCAATTGACTAAGCATGTGGCAGTCTTGCAGGATGTGTTCGGCTGTCTGTGCTGCCTGTCCACACGTACATAGGGGTGATGGGACCAATCTCAGTCTGTATAAGTGACTGTTCAGTCTGTTGTGTCCTGTTCTCATACGGAACAGGATCACCTGTTTTGCTCGATCAAGATATTGATAGTTGTCTCTTTGTTGATCAATTTTCCTGATGGCCTTGATAAGGGTCTTCTTTTCCTGGAATGTGATTGTTTGTTCTTTTTGTTCCTGTGTTGCTCCCTCTTTTGCTAACATATCTGCTCTCTCATTTCCTGGTATGCCACAGTGTGATGGTATCCACTGTAGCACTACCCTTCTTTTGATATTTACTTCGCATAGGACTTTGTTTAATTCTGGCAGTTTATCACTGTTGAGGGCTTGCAGAACTGACATTGCATCGGTAAGGAATACAACCTGCTGACATTGGCTTATTGTGTTATTTATTATTCCTGCAGCAATGCTTATGGCCTGTACTTCAGCAGCATAGTTTGAACAGAATATTCCAGTAGGTGAACAGGTGGATTCATTTTCTTTGTCTGGATAGACCACATAAACTCCTGCGCCTCCGTTCTTCACTGCTCTGGTTGCAGATCCATCAGTATATACTTGGATCCATGCTTCTCTGGGGTATAGTTCTTCAATCATGTCACATGCTGCTATTTTCCTTTGGAGAGTATTTAGCTCTCCCATGGGGCAGGTGGTAGTTATGGAGGTCTTAATACTGAAATTTTGATGTTGTTCCCATGGGGTTGGGAGGAGTGTGGGAGTTATTTCCTTAGTGATGTCTGGTAGTTCATCCTTGTATGTTCTAATTAGTTTTTTGGACCGATGCACAAAACTGCTTCTCTTCAACCTCCCACTGGCTAAATCTCCAAATCTAGTTTTCATTGGATGTGCGGGCATGTTCTTGTACTTTTCTGCTTGGATCAGGGTCTTAGTGTCTCGTCTGTATAATAAAGGTGGAATGCCTGTGATTTTTTCCATTTCATTTATTGGTGTGGTCTTCATGGCACCCGTGATCAACCTAAGCGCTTGATTTTGTACTTTATCTAAGGCTTGTTGCACCTGTATACACTTTCTTTAGTGTTGTTTCGTTAGCTCCCCAACTTGATCCAGCTATTTTCCTCAGTATGGAAAGTTTTCTTCTCGCTTTAGCCTCTGTTCTCTCGATGTGGTGCCTCCATGTCATTCTCTTATCTAATGTAATGCCCAAGTACACCGGTTCCTCATCTGTTTGGACATGTATATTTCCAAGTCGTATCTCTCCTGCTTTGTCTTTGTTGGAGAGCGTGAAAAGTGTTGTTGAAGATTTTTCAGCGTTGATCTGCACCATCCATTTCTCTGCCCATGCTGCTATGTTGTCTGCTGCCCTTTGTATTCGCTTATTAGCGATAGTTAGATGTTCTTCTACACACCACACCACCAAGTCGTCAGCGTATAGGGCAGCTCTCACACCTTGTGGCAGATCGTGGATGAGGTCATTGATGAATAAACGCTCCTATATATCTCAATGAATTGTCTACCAGTATCTTATCTGAAACGTCCGATTGACCGAGTGGTTAGAGTTTCTCGTGGTAAATATACCGGGTTTGAATAACGGTACCGACACGCTTCATTCTACCCTGTTGTAAATGAATACCTGACTTTGAGTAAGGGAAAGAAAAGGCAGCAAGGAAGGGAACTAGTCACCCCCACCTCTCGATAATTGAACTCTCTAACACTTCATTCCCCTACGGCATTTTCTGCTATGGGACTACCTGTACGTTTTAAAGTTTATCGTACTTTGTGCATATACCTGTGCATCACGTGCTCAAACAACACCGCTAATCGCATGCTCATTGGTCCAGGAATAAGTCCTGTTTATTTGTGTCTTTTGTTGGTGAAAAAAATGACATTATACATTGCAAATGATAATAATGAAAAATATTATTGAAGATGACTTATTAAGGTACTGGCAGAGCAACCTAACCTTTGAAGTGAAGACAGGAGTACGACAGGGATGCCCCTTATCAACCACTCTATTTTTAACAGTCATAGACTGGGTGATGCGCCAGACAACAGAGGGCAATCCAAGAGGAATAAGATGGACTACATTTTCCACATTGGAAGATCTGGAAAATGCAGATGACATTGCAATGCTAGCACATTCACATCAACACATCCAGGAAAAAACGGATAGCCAGCAGGTGGGCTTGAACATCAACCTAAAGAAGACAGAGGTCATGACGCTCAATGTGAGCAACCCTGAGCCCATATCAGTAAGGAATCAGCAACTGGAACAGACAGATGCCTTCACATACCTAGGATGCATAGTAACACCAGACGGCGTAGAAAGCAAAGACATCAACAACAGAATGAACAAAGCAAGAACAGCATTTTTTAGTCTAAACAACATCTGGAAGTCCTCTCAGTACAGCACAATCACAAAATTAAGATTATATCAGAGCTGTGTGCTTTCTGTGCTTCTCTATGGTGCGGAGAGCTGGAGAGTTACAGAGAAGGAAATGTCGAAATTGTCCTCTTTTCACACAACATGCCTAAGAAAATTTCTCCGAATCTTTTGGCCGAATACCATCACCAACCAAGATCTGCTTACTCGGAGCAAGCAAGAGGACATGCACACCATCATAGCCGGCAGACGCTGGAGCTGGGTTGGCCATGTCCTCAGAAGAGACCCCGATGCCATCACAAGAACAGCTATGCTATGGACCCCTGAAGGAAAACGAAAGAGAGGCCTACCAAACACAACTTGGCGGAGGACTGTGGAGGCTGAGATGCAAAGAATGAACCAGAGTTGGGGCACTGTACGAAGGATGGCCACCGACCGAGCAAAGTGGAATCATTTTGTTGTTGCCCTACAAGACGCCACCAGGCGTAATGGCCACTGACTGCTTTGACGGTCGGCGGCTAAGGATCAAAGAAGAGAAGAAGAAGATTACGAAATCGTTAAAACTGTGTTAAAGATTTATTTAAAATACAAAACACTGACAATGTTTTTCTTGTCCCTGAAAGTTTGCGACGCAACCACGCAGTGGAAGTGCAAGAACGGGCGCTGTATTGAAAAAGACTGGAAATGTGACGGTGATAACGATTGTGGTGATGCTTCGGACGAGTTAGGATGTGGTAAGTTGTTTTGTTTATTAATTTTTAATGTGGCGGAGTGTGGTGTTAGAGAGTTGTTATTATTGATCCAGCAGCATTTGGGCTATCACCCTTTGACCAAATGCCAGGTAGTGATATCTGCAAGTTGTTTTGCTCCATATAAGGTGTTCTGTTTATCTGGCCCCGGAGGATGGAACATTTTCCCAACATCATCTAGTGCTAGGTACTCAAAGAGGTGGTGGTCAACAGTTTCATAAGAGTAGGTACACAGCTGGCACTCTGGAGAGTGTTGTGGTTGGATTCTGTTCAAGTGATTGTTGAGTAGTATATGTTGTGTTCACAGTCGAAAAATGGTGTCCTGATCCCTCCTTGTAAGATTGTGGAGTTAGGGAGGAGTCATGTATTATCTTCCTCCTCTCATTCTCTCAATCGCTCTTTCACCAGTCCTATTAAACCACACTTCCCGGTGACGGACGGAATCTCTGTCAAATTCTGTATGTTTACATCCCAGGATAGATGGGATTTCTGTTCATCTGTGGATGTTTACTTCCCTTTACAGAGCTACCTTTTGCTGTCAACAAGTCCTTTTATTTTTCTACCTTCCAGGAAAGTTTTATTTGTCCGCTGTTGTTCCCGGAGGTCTCTGAAGAGATAGACATACAATAAGACGACTACACCGTCAGGCATGTAAGAGTCGACTGCACCTTCAGGCATGTAAGAGTCGACTGCACCTTCAAGCATGTAAGAATCGACTGCACCTTCAGGCATGTAAGAGTCGACTGCACCTTCAGGCATGTAAGAGTCGACTGCACCTTCAGGCATGTAAGAGTCGACTGCACCGTCAGGCATGTAAGAGTCGACTGCACCTTCAGGCATGTAAGAGTCGACTGCACCGTCAGGCATGTAAGAGTCGACTGCACCTTCAGGCATGTAAGAGACGACTGCACCTTCAGGCATGTAAGAGTCGCCTGCACCTTCAGGCATGTAAGAGTCGACTGCACCTTCAGGCATGTAAGAGTCGACTGCACCGTCAGGCATGTAAGAGTCGACTGCACCTTCAGCGTGTAAGAGTCGACTGCCCCTTCAGGCATGTAAGAGTCGACTGCCCCGTCAGGCATGTAAGAGTCGACTGCCCCGTCAGGCATGTAAGAGTCGACTAATATGAAATTGTGCATGGGCTGACAACTTCATCATGTCAAACAAATTGATACAAGAACTATCCCTGCAAGAGCACACGAGGTCCTTGGTGCAAGCGTCTTGTAAGGGAACCAGCTAAAGAGCTGGCTGTATGATCTAGTCTTTTAACTTCCTAAAATAAAACAAATTGATACAAGAACTATCCCTGCAAGAGCACACGAGTTCCTTGGTGCAAGCGTCTTGTAAGGGAACCAGCTAAAGAGCTGGCTGTATGATCTAGTCTTTTAACTTCCTAAAATAAAACAAATTGATACAAGAACTATCCCTGCAAGAGCACACGAGTTCCTTGGTGCAAGCGTCTTGTAAGGGAACCAGCTAAAGAGCTGGCTGTATGATCTAGTCTTTTTACTTCCTAAAATAAAATAAATTGATACAAGAACTATCCCTGCAAGAGCACACGAGTTCCTTGGTGCAAGCGTCTTGTAAGGGAACCAGCTAAAGAGCTGGCTGTATGATCTAGTCTTTTTACTTCCTAAAATAAAACAAATTGATACAAGAACTATCCCTGCAAGAGCACACGAGTTCCTTGGTGCAGGCGTCTTGTAAGGGAACCAGCAAAAGAGCTGGCTGTATGATCTAGTCTTTTTACTTCCTAAAATAAAACAAATTGGTACACACAGCTGGACATCAGTCGCAATATTTCCGTACTTATTGATGTTTGTGAAGTCAGTAATAAATTGGTTGAGATGTATTGCTGAAGCAGTTTCTTGCTCCAATGACAGAATAATAGGACTTGTAAGTCTTTCCAGGGCCTTCGGAGATCAGGGGTATAAGATCATTCTGGGCCACTTGCTGATGAATGTTTACATGATGCAACAGATGCAGACTGGGTCAAAAGAATTTGAAGACCAGTGGCCAGTATTATTTATGTATCCAAATCTATTGACAAAATGTATGCCAGGAGCCACTGTAGTTTTTCCCCTCCATTTGCTTAGCTCTTTTCAGACTTGAGAATTTCTCGGATAGATCAAGTAGTAGTATAGGTTTGTTTAGTAATGAACTGAAACAGCAATCAAACTAGCTGTTTTTTAAGCTGCATCATATGTCACTGTTTCTCTTGATGTCAATCTTCACAAACTCATCTAAATCACCCCATCTATGAGCTAAAGAACGAAAAACAAATAGGCAGAAAATATATAAATTTTGGAGACTGCAGAGCAATTTTATTAGCTTCAGTATTTTCGTACTTCGGACCCAGAAATGGCCAATATGAACTGCCGATATTAAAGATAGGCATAATCTTACCTCACTCGACATACTACTAAAGACACACTCGCATTTACCCAGTTTTATTAAGCTTGTTCTTTCAATCACGTTTGCCGCCCTTACCTTCACGTAAACTGATGGAAGAAAACAAATAAATACCACCACGTTAGTTATATAATAACCCAGTTATTGTTACGGTGAAGAAAATAAAGAGTGCAGACAATTTTGCGATGGGTATTGTGCCGCCCCTAAAGCTGTGCCACACATCCTGGTTGCTCCCTCACCCAGCTATCTCCTATATATATATATACAGTATATATATATATATATATATATATATATATATATATATATATATATATATATATATATATATATATATATATATATATATATATATATATATATATATATATATATATATATAACATATTTTAATACCTATGTCTTCAACAGCCGAACTACACCCCAGTCTATGTAGCGACATGCTGACCCTCCGTGATTGCGCCCTCATGAACGAGACAGCTCATCCCGTCTGCCTGGACGTTGTTGATGGTCACAAATACTGCAGAAAATACTGCGGACTCTGCATCACCTCAACCACCGGCTAGGACATGTCTTCAGTCGCTCACATCAAAACTTAAGGGATGGTGAAGGTGTACCAAAATATTTTGGAAGATGTGTTCATTCAAACAATTTCAAATTCGGGTACTGTAACAGAATTCGAATATTATATATAGACAATTTATTTACGATTTTTAAGAATTGAATAAACACGTATTTTAACCATATTTGTTGCATTGTTAAGTTGATTTTCTTTAGAAATTTAGGGATGTGTGTGTTCGCTTACATTCAATCTCTGCTTCATTATTATTTTGATAAAACTAGTCCCTGACCAAAAGCGGGAGAGGAAAATCACATCCCGTGAGATGAGATGCTTAAGAAAAGTCATTAATGTTGTCAGGTGATAGACTACGTGCTGCATGTTAATATGTCAGACTTGGAAATATAAAGTGAGTTGACAACCTCACTCAGGACTGTACTTCCATCCATAAATAGCTGAAACAGAAGCTTAGTTCACAGTTCCATCACTATATATTCATTAACAGAGTACTGGTCATTAGAAACAATTGTACAAAGCAACTTGCAGCAGTGAAACATCTGGAACTGTCATTCTCTCGTACTGGCAACTACCTCATAAACCTTAGTGCGGCAATCACTCTTTGTACACAAACACTTCTAGTCGGAACACTAGACATCATGGCTCCTCATAGAACTCCATGGTGCGGGTACACAACAACGCGCTCCTATTACTGATACATCTTGGCCTTAGAACATGGGAACACGACACGCCTCCTATCCAATGACTTCCCTAGCGCAAGTAACGCGAATAATAAATAATACTATACAGTATCAACAACAGCAACCTTCCATTAAACTCCATAGTGCGAGAAAACTACGCACGTCCATATAATAGTATTCAAAGCCTCATATGAAACTTCTAGCGCATATTCTGAATAATCTTCTCTCTTCTTCCGTCCTTAGCCACCGACCGTCAAAGCAGTCAGTGGTCATTACGCCTAGTGGCGTCTTAGGGCAACAGCAGATAGGTTTTCTTTGCCATTGTTTCCCATCACGCCTATTGGCGTCTTTAGGGCAACGGCAAATCAATCCATCTGCTGTTGTTTCTGTAATCGAAGTGACTGGCAAACGGGTGATCAGCCCGTTGGTTGAATAATCTTAATCACGGAGTAATACAGCCTATCTTCACAGCTATTCACACATCAACCGTCTCCCACGACAGGTAGCTACAGACTTTCCAATATCAGACTCTCAACCACGCTAACTGCGTTCATTGTAGAACACGAATTCCATGAGCTCACGTTAATCTCCTCACAAACTAGCTGCTCTCGTGAATAACAATCAGTCATGTTACATACTTACGACTGTCTCTTAACATGTTACAATGCAAAACTCACTCATTCACCCACTCACACCCAGAAATACACGTCATGCGTATCATGACACATGTTAACAGGAGAGAGAGAATGAGAAATGATAACATCAGAAAAATTGTAAAATAGAGATAGAAAGTTAAGTGGTTCAGCCATCTCATAAGAAGGGAGCCCGATAAATTAGCACTACGAGCATACAACAGTTGTAGATCCTGTTTCAGTTCGCGGGAAAGACAAAAAGGCAGATGTATAACAACATCACAGAAACCTACAATAATATTGGGTCACAGCAGACAATGCGACACACTTGGCTCAAGAATGGAAACTGCAGCTCCCCACAACACTTCAACAGTGGACAGATAACGCAAGCGAAGTAAGTAAATACTGACCTTGACATTCACATGCTTCCATGTTGTATATTTATCTCTGACTGGTCTCCTGTGGCGTGATGCTTGCGCTGAGCAGAAGTATGAAAATTGTTTGTGGAACTGATGGCAAACACCAGACAAGGGCCAGCAGAACTAGAGGTAAAGAAAAGACGTTAGCGTGTAGATAGGATGCACATTGAGTGAACTAGTTAGTAGTATTGCAAGACCGTCCTTTTTCTTGAATCCTCCGAGGAAGAGAAGTTGAGGAAGATGAAAAACATAGAATAAGGAATGGGAGACAGGCCTAACAGCAAGACGCTGAGGAAGACAAGGCCTTGGGTATTTCGGGCACTACCTGAGGGCCTACAGCAGTAGAGGGGTTCCCGCTCCTTTACCCTCCTGCTCTAACCTAAATCTATGCGGCATTGAGAATCTGAACCAGGGGCAATGGCCCTGTTTGACTCGGGCCCCAAACACTTTCAGTCCGCCAATGTCAATATGGAAGATGTGGAAAGAGATCTAACGGATAGCACAGGACCTTAGGGATTTGCGTGAATTTTCTAAAGGCAACTGCTTCACAGAGAGTTTAACAGTGGCGTAATTACCGCCTTGGTGGACCGGGCACGTCCCTGGGGCCACGGCACCAAGTAGGCACCGGAAAGCATTGGTCGGAATGAACCCTTATATATATATATATATATATATATATATATATATATATATATATATATATATATATATATATATATATATATATATATATATATAAATATAATTTTAATGTCCTTTCTTCATGTATTAAACGTGAAATCATCTTCCACTTTCTCATATCCTCATACGATTATTTTCTTGGAGCATCCGACGTTTAAGTTCTAACCTGTCTAATGTTTAGTTAATCCTGTGGAAAGGTCCAGTACCCTGGGTCCGTTACATTCTAGTTAAGACAGTAAGACTTGGCATAAGTTTGTTGAAGGCCTATGATTAAGCCACTGGCGTTGAATTGTGTTCATTGTTGTGTCGTATTGATTTGAGCACAGGTTATTTCTTCTTGTTGGCCATCATTCAGCAACGATTATTTCATTGATGTCTACGAAGTCTAACAGTTGTTTTCATTATTTTCTCCCATGTTGCCTCCAAGCTAAGTGATGTGCATCGAAGTCTCCCATTACAATAGTTGTGTTCCTTCATCACCCTTCAGCTTCTCAAGGAGTATAAACCATAGTCGTAAAGTTATACGTGGCGGGGGGGACACAAGTTGTCGCACCGCGACAGTATGATAGATGTATGATGGGGATGACCTATGGAAGATTATGGTCTTGTGATGAGTTGACTCAGATTTCCTGTCGACCTGCCTGTCAAAACGCGCTTTTCCTACCTCTGATTTTTGTCCACGCCCTTTTTTACTTTTCTCGGCATTTTAATGTATATTCGCGCCTTCATGAGTGTCGAGTCTCTTTTAGACAGCCCCAGGAGGTCGCTCATCTCACGTAATTTGTTGTTTCGTTTACACTAGACGACTAAACTCTGTGTTGTTGGTCGGCAAGTTTCTTCAAGTGTCTTTTGAACTAGACAGGAGAAGGTGAGTGTTACCTATCACTTTGCTCACAGGCTGGTAATTCATCGCTGTGCGCAATGGAGCAGAACGCAAATACGCTCCGATTGTAAAAGCGTGCGAGTTGTGGTATGTGTGTGACACAGGTATTTAGTGTATGACGTGGACCGGGTCTTCTGCGGGGGGAACGAAGGTGATCGTTAGGACAGTTATGTCTGGCTGGTGTTTTTCGAAGTGTATGGATTTTTATGTGAGAGCGACAGACCAGTGTTTATTGTTATAAAATATTTCAAAGTCAGGATAATTGACTCAATTCATTAAGAATGTGTGCCTGATTATGTGTGGCTTAAGGAGATGGACAGTAAATGATTTGAATCAATACGGATTTGTAAAGTATGAAGGCGTTGTAGACGATACATAGACATTCTGACTTTAAACCGGCACAACGACATTATTGCTTATGGCTGCTACTGATCACATTTGTATTACTGATGTAACGTCATATCATCATATGCTCTCAAAAGAAGTGAAGTACACTTATGTTGTATTGTGACATATTAAATGTGATAAAACGTACAACAAGCTGTTGATCAAGATTATTCAAGTTGGCCATTCCGTACGTTACTGTTGAGACTGTTGTTTATTATATCAAAATATCTTACAAGACCAGTGCAGCACATTAATATACTCGTTACCCAATAGCCTTCAATAAGTATAAGGTAACAGTATAAAGTGGTGGCCAGTATACACGGGATTTCGTTCTACCCACAAGATTTTATCAAATGATACTACTGTCCCTAGCCACATCGACGAATTTTACAGTATCGGAAAGCAATAGAAATTTCTGCGCAACCTATGCCAACCGGCTTTCTTCAAACTATGGCCGGCAAGAAGAAACTTAAAGAGTAAACAGCACACTTCAATCATAATATTTGCTGAACTTTACCAATAGAAGTTCGTATTTTCTTCATCAACATTTTTGAGACGAAAGTTATCATCACTCTACGCAGTTCCAGGTTGGATTCGTCAGGAAAAATTAAAGTAATCAAACAACATTTCTGCAGTCAAGACAAAGCACAGTCATTCAACCAGGGAAACAAGATGGATAGTTCTACATGTGGGAGCAATCTGCATCAATGAAATTTCGCTCTACCTATTGCATATGTTGGAGGCAACAATACTGTCACGTGCATTTATACTTCGGAGGAAGGATCATAAAAAGATAAGTGGACTAGTTTGTTGTAGCCTTAGTCTTACACAATTCTATAGTAGAGCCTTTTTGTTTATCTGTTTTATGTTTGTTGGGGTTTGTGGGACCTTGATAAGCAGAATTACATCTCATCTTCGGACGGGTCTGCAATCAAGGGTGTCAGTAGGGAAATTTATGTAATATTTTCTCAAAGAGGCCCGGCTCAAAATGCTGTGTGGAAAGCGCTCTTTGTGAATATACTATATTTACTTTATGTTATAGACGTGCTGTCCTGTTTTTTTCACTGTTGTTTGTATTTGTCAGTTGTTTTTTTAATTCAGTTTTTCTGCATTTTTGTACGTTTATTGTTGGTCTTCTCTAGCTATCATTATGTTGATATATGGATTTTTGTTGTAAATTCGTCTTGTCTAGTCTAACCTTATAGTGTAAGCATATATTTCAAACATTATCCTTTTTTTCTACACCTTAGTATTTTCTTCTGTTGCTACACTATTGTACTACGTGTTCTGTCTTATAGTGTACGACACTAATTTTTTTGTTTGCATTGATTACTTGCTAAGTCACATTTGCAGAGTACTGAATTTTAACGAATTGGCATTGGTGCTGTTTATCGCTCATCAGTACCCATATTCATATTCAGACTAAGTAACTTATATATATATATATATATATATATACTTAAACTTACATAATGTCTAGTCTGGAGCATTTTATCCAGCTAGGTAAAGAGATGGGAATGCAAGGCCAGGAGCTTAAAGAGTTTGCCATGGAGCAACTGGAAAGAGAAGAAAAGAAACTGGAGAGGGATGAGAGAGCAAGAATGAGAGAGATCGAAAAAGATGAACGAATTCAGTTAGAAAAAATGGCAGAAAAGAAAAGACAAGAAGAATTTGAAGAAAAGAAAAGACAAGATGAAATGGCAGAAAAGAAAAGACAAGATGAGATAGATTTAGAGGCTAAGAAAGCCCAATTTCTGCATGAAGAAAAAAATGGCTTCTGTAGAGTTGGAGAGACTCAAATTGGAAGCTAGTAATAAAAAGAGTAATCAAGAAGGGGCAGGTTCGGTCAAGAGAGAACATGCTTCATCATTTAAACTTCACTTACCTAAATTTAATCAAAATATAGACGACATTTCGTGCTTCCTAAACAGATTCCAGACAGTGTGTGAGGAATACAAACTGGAAAAATCATCATGGGTGATACATTTAATGTCATTACTGACAGGTGAAGCGTTGACAGCTGTGTCAACAATGGATGAGGAAAACATAAAATCTTATGAGGCAGCTAAAACATTACTTTTAAGAAAGTATCAATTAGACGAGAATGGATACAGGCTAAGATTTAAAAAATTCACACCCGAAAGCAACAAGGACTTCAGTGAGTTTATTTCAACTATAAAGTTATGCTTCAATCGTTGGATTGAGTTGGCTAAAATCAAATATACATATGAGGACTTGATGGACCTTATTTTGAGAGACAAAGTACTTTCTTCCATTAGCCCTGATTTTTTGGCCTATTTACATGAACGGAAGCCAGAATCGTTACAATCCCTTGAGTTGTTAGGGCGCCAGTTTATGACGGCACACCCAGGGAAGAGTGTGAACAACTCTACTATTAAAGAGGCATTACCTGTTGCATCAGCTCATTCAGTGCAGATAAACAACCCTAGAGCTCGATCGCAAAGTATGGATAGAAATTTTGGCAGGAATAATGACCGAAATAGTGGATCTTTCCGAGGACGGTACAATTTTGGCAATCAACCTTATCAATATCAAAGAAACTCCCAACGATATTTTGATGGAAATAGACCATCACAGGGTTACTTTCAATCTAACAGAGGATGGCGTAGATCTGATAATACCTACATGAACAGAGGAGACAGATCCTATTATACAAAGAACAATCAAAACTCTTCTCCATCTCAACACTGTCCAGGTTGTACGTGTCCTCAGCATTCTAATAATCCTCAGAATGGTAGAGAGAGTCGGAATTATTACCGGGGTAATAACAACTTTAATCGCTCTCGGAGCATGGATCGAAAAAACTCGAACTGGAATCATAATACGAGTAGTAAGACAGGAGCAGTTAATCCCAATGGGGAAAACACAAATATTGCAAATGCGTGTGCAGCTGATTTATTTAATCCATCAAATTGTTCAGAATGCAGCACTCTGTTTCAGCCAGATGTGGTCTCCAGACTTTCCTGCGGTCATCCTGTGCCCGCGTTGTTACCTGCATTAGCCTCGCATGATGGGAAAGGCTCGCTAATGTTTCACAGGGGTTTTTTAAATAATCACCTAGTTTCAGTCTTGCGTGATACAGGTTGCACAACTGTTGGAGTACGCAAATCGTTGGTAGACCCATCTTGCTGCACCGGGGAGACTGTAAAATGTGTCCTATTTGGAGGCACGGTGGAATTCTATCCTGTGGCCATTGTGCACATTGATACTCCATTTTTCTCAGGTCAAGTGAAAGCATGTTTATTACAGGAACCAATTGCTGACATAATCATGGGCAATATTGTGGGTATAAAAGCGTGTTCACTCCAAGATATAGAAATCTGGGAACGTCAGCATATACTACTCGCTAATATGGTCGTCACAAGAGCACAGGCACAGGCTCAAGAGGAAGAAGAAATGACTAACAATCATGACAAGGAGGAAGATCAACATCTTATGCCGATGTTAACGAAGACATCATTTATTGATATGCAAAATAATGACAATTCTTTAAAAAGATTTTTCAAATTGGTAAAATCAGATGATGTCGGTTGCTCGGAAAGGTCACAACCTTGGTATACAATTAAAAAATGACATATTAATTCGTAATGCTAGAGATGCTACATCGGTACAGCAGCAAATTATGGTACCAACCAATATTCGACCTTACATTCTCAGACATGCGCATGATACAAACTGTGCAGGCCACATGGGCTTTGCTAGGACGAAATATAGAGTCTTACAGCATTTTTATTGGCCTGGAGTAGTCAGGGATGTCAAATTATTTTGTCGTTCGTGCAAGACATGCCAACAAGTGGCTACAAAGGGTGCTTACCATAATGCACCTATACAGGCTGCGGATATTTCGGTGCGACCATTCGAAAAAATGGCCATAGACTTAATAGGTCCACTGTCAGTTCCGTCAGCCAGAGGTCATAGATATGTCCTCACCTGTATTGATATGTGCACCAGGTGGCCGGAGGCAATACCTCTTAAACACATTGCTACCACCGATGTAGCTGATGCACTATTCCTCATTTTTACGAGAGTGAGGTTCCCTGACAATATTTTATCAGATAGGGGAACACAGTTTTGTGTCAGATGTCATGTCGCATGTCATGAAACTATGCAATATTGATAGATCTCTTAGCTCTGTTTATCATCCTATGTCAAATGGCATGATAGAACGTTTAAATAAAACGCTGAAACAAATACTGGGGAAAGTTACCACGACGTATCCACAAGACTGGGATAGAGTGCTCCCAGCAGTGCTGTTCGCTTATCGGGAAGTCCCAAACGAACACACTGGGTTCTCGCCTTTTGAGCTCATGTATGGTGCTCCACCACGAGGACCCATGTCGATAATAAAACAATTACTTACAGGTTCGGAGATGACTCAGGAATGCCAGTCATCCTATGAGTATGTGGTGAATCTACGAAAGACACTTATAGACGCTTGAAAAATAGCGACTGATTCATCTGAAAAGGCAAAAGAAAAAGCTAGATCTCTTCAAAACCGTTGGAAAAAGTTAAGGAAATTACTTCCTGGAGACAAAGCTTACGTCCTGCTACCAACGAGAGAGAATAGCCTTCTCATTTCGTGGAGTGGTCCATATGAAATTATTTCAAAATTGACAGATGTTGATTACATTCTTGACGTGAAAGGCAAGAATAAAACCTTTCACATCAACATGCTCAAACAATTCCATGATAGACCTGAATATCTCAAACCTATCTTAGATGCTGTTAATGAAGTAATCACTGATCATCCTTCATCTTACTCTTCATTGTCAGTGATTCAAGAAGAACCCACTTCTTTTCATGATGTACCTTTGCAACTTCCTGTCATGTCTCTTTATCCGACAGAATCATGGGTAAATGTATCTATTTGTCCGGATCTATCCAACGAACAACAATCTCAAATTCTTTCTATTCTAGAATCATATCAGCAAGTTCTGTCTAATATTCCAGGCCGAACGTCTATAATCACTCACGATATTAGACTCACAGATCACAAACCTATTAAATTAAAGCCTTACCCTATCCCTATCCACTTTCAGGATCAGGTTGAAAAAGAATTAGGTCAAATGTTACAGCTTAACATTATTGCACCATCAGAGTCTGCTTATTCTTTCCCAATGGTTATAGTCAAGAAGAAGGATAATAATATCAGATTATGCATGGATTTTCGTAAACTCAATTCCATAACCGAGTCTGACGCAGAGCCAATGCCAGTTCTCGACGAATTACTGTCAAAACTTTCTAAAGCAACCTACTTTAGCAAATTTGACTTAGCCAAGGGTTATTGGCAAATACCTCTCACGGAAAAAGCAAAACTTTTCACGGCTTTTGCTACCCCTAAGGGTCTCTTTCAGTATAATTTCATGTGCTTTGGCTTGGTAAACGCACCAGCGACTTTCGTTCGGATGATGAGGAAACTATTTTCTCATAGGTCTGATATCATCTCCTATATAGATGACATTTGTTTGTTCCACAACTCTTGGGACGAACATGTTTCTGGATTGAAATCTCTTCTCGAAATTTTTCGCTCTAATAATCTGACAGCGAATCCTTCGAAAGTTCAAATAGGTTTCAAAGAAATTTCTTTCTTAGGTCACAGAGTGGGCCATGGATTTCTGAAAACTGAGGATAAAACTATCTCGAAGATTCTTAACCTATCAATTCCTAAGACTAAGAAGCAGGTGCGGAGTCTTCTCGGCCTTATACAGTTCTATAATAAATTTATGCCTCATTTATCTTCAGTTACGTCAGTCCTGTCTGAGTTAACTACGAAAGGCTCCCCTAATAGAATTGTCTGGACGGAGGCCTGCAACATAGCTCTAGTCCATTTAAAGCATTACTTTTCATGTGCACCAATTTTAAAACTCCCTGATCCTCATCTCCCATTTATTCTCAGGACAGACGCTTCGATGTACGGTATTGGTGGCTCCTTGATGCAAGAAGTAGATGGAATGCTTCATCCAGTGATGTATGTGTCGAGGAAGCTCACAAAGACAGAAACCAGATATCCAATTATTGAGCGCGAGCTTCTCGCGATCATATGGGCTGTCACAAAGCTTCAGCGTTTCCTTCTTGGTTCTCGTTTCATCATTGAGACAGACCAGAAGGCCCTGTCGTTCCTTCAAAAATCCAACATGAAAAACGCAATAGTCGCACGTTATGCAATTAATTTGCAAATATATGACTATATCATTCGACCTATTGAGGGCAAGTCCAATGTGCTTGCAGAAGTTCTGTCGAGATGTACACAGACAGACCTGCCCGATTCTCAAGGATATGACATTGCTGCGACCCATTGACAAAGGTACACTGCTGATAGTCTACAGATACCTCGATAACTTAAAAACGCTATCTTGACAATATCCATAACCAGATACATATTACCATCGTTATCAAGAGAAACAACTCAAGTCATTTGAAGACAAGATAAGAGACGTTTTGTGTGGATACATTCAAATCGTTTCACACTACATCAAGTTCCATGAACAGTACATAAGATCTGATTTCCGGACAGTCATGACGTATGCGGTAAAGGAACCAAATCAAACAGTATCTCAAGTAAACAGTATAAGGCTCTTTGTCATATCTTAATGGCAATCCTTCACAAAATGACTGGGATGCAGAACTTTAAAAAGATCATATGTCCTATTCCAGCAAACGAACTTCAAATATTGGGGCTCAGAGACTGTGACACTCAAGAGGCAACATATGAAAAGAAATCTCACACAAGAAACAATCGATTCGATACGCTTATGGAGAACTTCGCCATTTGAACATTCTTTTTTGTTATTACTTAAACCAGTTATGTGACTCTAAAGTGCTAAAATTGCAAATAGTAAGCTTTCACACTTATGAAAGAAGAACCTATCATTGAAGACACTCAGTAACTATAGTTAATTAGTTTTACACAATGCTACAGACAGCACACACACGATCATGTGGACATTTACATTAACGTAATTATTATACTTACTTAATACTATTTAATTAGTTAGATCTTTCATTTCATTCATCTTTTAATTAAATGCATTCAGATATTTCATTTTCCAAAACTTCACAATTTCACTATCATATTTCTTCACATTTTCATAGATTTTTCTCATTTTTCCATGATGCTGACTACATTCCATAGACTGTTGCTCAGGTATGAAATAGACTGGACGGTAACTTCTCGCATTTTCTAAAAATGACTTCCTATATGGAAAACTTTCAGTTTTCGCTGGGGGGGCGGGGTAAAAGTGTTACCTATCACTTTGCTCACAGGCTGGTAATTCATCGCTGTGCGCAATGGAGCAGAACGCAAATACGCTCCGATTGTAAAAGCGTGCGAGTTGTGGTATGTGTGTGACACAGGTATTTAGTGTATGACGTGGACCGGGTCTTCTGCGGGGGGAACGAAGGTGATCGTTAGGACAGTTATGTCTGGCTGGTGTTTTTCGAAGTGTATGGATTTTTATGTGAGAGCGACAGACCAGTGTTTATTGTTATAAAATATTTCAGAGTCAGGATAATTGACTCAATTCATTAAGAATGTGTGCCTGATTATGTGTGGCTTAAGGAGATGGACAGTAAATGATTTGAATCAATACGGATTTGTAAAGTATGAAGGCGTTGTAGACGATACATAGACATTCTGACTTTAAACCGGCACAACGACATTATTGCTTATGGCTGCTACTGATCACATTTGTATTACTGATGTAACGTCATATCATCATATGCTCTCAAAAGAAGTGAAGTACACTTATGTTGTATTGTGACATATTAAATGTGATAAAACGTACAACAAGCTGTTGATCAAGATTATTCAAGTTGGCCATTCCGTACGTTACTGTTGAGACTGTTGTTTATTATATCAAAATATCTTACAAGACCAGTGCAGCACATTAATATACTCGTTACCCAATAGCCTTCAATAAGTATAAGGTAACAGTGAGCCAAATCATTCTCAGCCATCTTTAATGTCGTAGCGCTTAATTAAATTGCATGATTTTGTGGCATAACTATTCTAGTTATATGGTTAGTACTGTAGTTGTTATGAAGAAAAAATTCAAGTATCGCTACACAGTGAGTGCTCAGTGGCAAGATTCCAACGTGGGCGTAACAGTGGAAAAGCTTTATCACTAAGGGCCCCCCTTCCCACCAACTCCAACTCGCGTGGCCTCTTCTTCTTTCACCTTTTAACTCCCAAAGGAGCTTAGGCCTTTAATAAAAATTAAGCTGTCTTCCTGTCACGTGCCATCAGCTCAAGGTCTTTCCATGTCTTCTCTATCCCCTTTATGGCTGTCTCCAGTTCTCTTTTCCGCGTATTCTCTGGTCTTCCTCTACCTCTCTTACCATGGGGGTTCCAGAACATGGACTGTCTTGTAATGCTATCAACAGGTTTTCTCAATGTGCGTCCTATATATCTACAGCGACTTTTCTCATTTCTTGTTCCACTGGCACTTGTCTAGTTCTTGTCATCAGTTCTACATTAGTGATCTTGTTATTCTGCTTCAATCCTATTACATTTTACATCAGCATCCATTTATGAAAGTCCGTGTGTTACCGGGAACCGAAGGGGAAACAAAGAATAGTAACACTGTTCCCTACCACGCATGCCGTAAAGGCGACCACGGAAGGTTGGGTATGGGGTGGTTACCCCATCCTGTAAGGAAATGTAAAACCACAAAAACTTCAACAAATGTCGTGCAGGACATCTCCCTTGTGGAGGTACAAATGAAAGTTTAGGCAGCTGTTAAATTGGTAGCTCGTGAACTCTTCGTGAAAAGATGGAAAACCCAGTTCCATAATCAAGGCAGCGAATCTTGTCGTAAAAGACATAGACAGCTCATAAATAAAACAAAATATGGTAACACCAAATATGGACAAGAAGAATACAATGAAAGACAATCGTAGTATAATAATGACTTGTACAAAGAGCTGTAGTTGTTATGAAGAAAATGATGGGTCATTAATAATGACAGAAGAAGTTATCAATAAATTGAGAAATATGAAAGTAGGTAAGGCACCAGGACTTGATAAAATCAGGTGTCTATCTATGATTTTTTTTATCACTCATAGATGATCTTGTTTACGATCCGTACGGCTGTCTGGTCTGTTCAGTATCTTTTTTGTCAAAAACGTGCTGGTTCCTTTCTCAAGTGTATATCTATGGTCTTTTTTAATCACTCATGGATGATCCTGTTTAAGATTTTCTTTGACACTGATAGTAGTATTATTCCTCTGTATTGTGTGCAATCTGTCCAATTTCCCATCTTTGGCAACTTGACCAGATATTCTCCCTTCCAGTCTTCTTGTATTTTTTTTCCGCAAACCTTACCACGTAATTTGTATATTATCTCAATAAATGATTTCATTATTTCTGACAAAAACCTTATGAGCCCGCAGATTTTCTGTCTCTAAAGAGACTTGATGACTTTCTTTAGTTCCTGTATGTTTGATTTTTCACAGTCAACTTGTAACTCCTTTTCTGCTGGATATCTAGCTGGTCTTCTGGGGCTGATCTGGTTTGAAGATCTTCAAATTGCTCCTTTTATCTCTTTATTTATTAATTTGTGTTGCTAAGACATTTTTCAATCTTGTCCTTGGCAAGACCATTTGATAGCATATATTTCCCTGTAAGCTTCTTGTCGTAGATTTGTTATAGGTGATTAAGACTTAGTTTGGTCCCTTCTGAATAGACATAGAAATAAGTGATATCTCAGTGGGAGGTGATAAAATAGAAATAGATTTCACGGGTGAGATGGAGGAACTTTAGTAGATTTTGTCTCTGACACTCGAGAAAATTCTCTCAGTCAGCCTATCATCTACAACAGAGTTAGATTAGTCAGACAAATCTAATATAATATATATTAATATATATATATCCTCACATACCCACACACATAAGTGACTACAATAGACACACAGACGTAAAACTATGACAATGAAAATATAGATATTTGGGAACGAACTGACCGCCACACTGATTAAGTTTAATTGTGAAGTTTAATTATCAAAATAAACTTCCATCACAACATATAAAATTACATTTAAGCATATACAAATAGTCATAAAGTCAATGAATTGCTACAAGAATGATAGACCCATTGGTATGATCTTTTCCCCCGATGTATAGCCCACAGTCCTGTTAGAAGAAAAGTGATAGCCACAAAGAGTCACGGATACATATGATTTAGTCCAAGATTTCCCTTTAAAGGTATGAACAGACTTGGATACTCTGATCTATCCTAAGGAAAAATATTGTTAGCAAAAAAAAAAAAAAAAAACTTGCATAAAGAAATTTAAGACAGCAAAATGGGTGTAAAAATACAACAATAAATTGAATCACTCAGTCCTGCATTCACTCTATTCAGTCAGCCGTGATCACGTGCGTTCACTCGTACTTACAGCTTTGGTAGCAACTTCTGGAAACACAATTTTTTTGGGACATACACATACAGACTCTCCAATGGTAGTCTTGGCCAAGAGAACCCCAGTTCCAAAAAAGACAGGTTGAATTCACTCCTTCAGGGAACGTTTTCTTGGTTATACTTATTTTAGGATATCTGGTTCTGTCACATTAAAATTGTCCAGGCACGAACGTTAACAGCGAGCACAGTGTCAATAGCTTAGGTTTCTAGTAATTAGGAATGTCAGGTAACTGCCTTCTCTCAGTATAGGACTTTATTTGGTCACACCACCGCCAGTCAAAACTTCGTCGGAATGTTACTGATATTAATATTTTGCTTGCCACAAGGGCTGAAATGTACTTGAGATTTTTCTCTGGAAGAATTAAATCAGGCTCGAAGCCCGTTACTTTATTTAAATCTTAAAGTTTATGGAATGGGTACTGTGTCGTTCTGGATGCCAATGCAATGCCAGGCAGGTTTTACTTTATACACCCCAGTCTTTAAGAATAAAATGTTTATGTTCTTCACAGATACTACTCCGTACTCAACGCTGGCAAAGCTGGGTCACCCCAGTTTCACTGAATAAAGAAAAACAACATATAAAATACGTATACATACTATTCCCTCGGTTATAACTTACATTATAAACTGCAAGCGTAGGGCTTGTCTTATCGTTTAAAATTTCCGTGTAATAAGTTATATTCGCAAAATCAGTCATCATGAATTAGAAATACATACGTATTTCGTCAATACTCAATGATGAATCAGTGCAGTTATAAGTTAGTTAAAATATTCTCGTTTGATTTCTAGTAGTTTAATTAAATTCATTAATAGCCAAATGAGTTTAAGCTAGAAATTATAATTTATTCTGCTTTCCACTGAAACACGTCAATAGAGAATAATACAGACTTATAAATTATTTACTCTGCACAAAAGAAACTAGTGAAATATAATAGGCGATTTTAACACTAAAATCACTCACAAAATACTAGATATATTACATTACCTCCAACCAGAACTACGAGTATCACAACGAAATTAAGAGTTTCACTTATAAATATAAGTATCTAGAACGAAGCGACCACGTCTGCTGCAACTTGGAGATTGAATGAAATCAAATTTCCACTCCGAAGTAGATGTATGAAAACAGACAAAGGATGCGCTCTATTTCCAAAACCCCTGTCTCCCCCTCTCCTCTCTCTCTCTCTCTCTCTCTCTCTCTCTCTCTCTCTCTCTCTTGACACTTCCCATTAACTAGACGCAGGCCCTAACTGCCAAACGTGCGTCTTCACACCTTCTACGACGACCTGTCTCATTTCTGAGCCATTCGGATGGCAGTTTCCACACCTCGCCGAAAAACGTAGCCGCAGAAACTCGTGTCAGATGGAAATACTAGACTCTATGTCTGCCATCCCATGTCTATCGAGACGGATTTCACAGTTTTTCGTCTAGTGCAGTGACTGACACATTATGCCATAAAATGCGTTTCTAGTATGAGAAAAGAAACGGTAAAGTCAGAATGGGAAAATATATTTTGTCGCAAACGAACGAATGCGAAAAACAGGAAAAGGATAAAAGAGCGATAATAAAGTAGAGGACACGGGTAGAAAAGAAAAGAATATAGAAAATTTATTGATCATAAATCTCTATGCGATACTTCTTTGTAATGTAAGATACATCTTCATATTTCCTTTGGCTACAGCTTTTTCCTATCTTATCAATTTATTTCTTCTTGTCTCTGTTGATTATTACTTCTTTGTGTGCTTCAGTTTTTATTTCCTGAGCCTTGACTCTGGAACGTTTTATTCCATTTCAGTTTAAATCTGCTTTCTTATTCTTCCTTTCCTTTACAATATAAACTGAATCTGGCGGTTTCCGTCGTTATCATTGCTTTGTGCTGGTGCTCTGTTATTTTCCAAGAAGTCCTTCCATCCGTATTGTAAACTGTTGGCAGTTGTCGAGTGTATTTGATTCACCTTGTAGTTGTTGACAACTTGGTAGTAATGGATATTGTTATAGTAAGTTTGTCTTTAGTTTTTTTGTTTTCCAAGATATTCCAGTAACAAACTGCTGCCAGTAACTATGTGTTATAGACCTTCTGAGTTTCATCTTTATTTTGGCAAGCAATGAAATAGGGCAACAATTAAACAAAAGGAAATAAAATTACATAAACACTACAAGACCAGTACAAAAAAAGTTGGCTTATCTGAAAAATTCTCATGCTTTCAAACCACGATTTCATCAACGTGGCTGCATTACTGAACGCGGAACCGACGCTAAGAAAACACGAAATCTTTCATTCCGTTACAAACACTAAAATTCATTTGAACATATCTTTCATTTCAGTGCTACATTCGTTTTCTGCGCGTGACTTAAGAGTTTCACTTACAGCAGACTGTCTTTTTTAAAATTTCATTCTTTTGGCATTATTGTTTTGAAACTTTTCCTTATGTTTTTCAGGTGCTGTCAAATTTGTTATGTCATGCTCCATCATTTTCATGGGGCGTTTTATGCTGGAGAAAAGGGATGAATATTGTGAACCCATTATAGCTGTGTCCATGTAGCAAACCAAAGTCCGAGAACTTCATGTAATCTTACAGATGTGGTTCCTGTAGCCGTTTGTTTCATATGATGAAGTTACAAGTCCATGCATAATTTAACCAAAGTCACCTTTTACGACATTCATTTCGGGAGTGTTCATACTGGTTCATTGTCTCTTCTTGTACTGTCAGGAACAAGTTGCTGGAAAAAACTGTACATGACAGATCGACTACTGGAAGATTTCTTTATGTCAGGGCTGAAGCTAAACATATCCATGGGAGATCGATTACTGACAGATATAATTGTTTCAGGTGTGTCAAACTTAATAAGGTAGACGGACTACTGCCAGATTTAACTGTATCAGATAAACTTAAAGAGCAGACAAATTCAAAGCTCCTGCCACTGGATTGCCACCCCTGCTCTGCACAGATGGTCCAACAATGGCCAGAAATTAAAGTAAACAATGAGGGTCTTTAAAGATTTTTACCTTCGCTCAAGATTAATCTTGGGAGAGTTGTAAATAGAAGGATGATGCTTCTATTTTAGGGGGGTCTTCATAGGATATTTCAGAAAACAAGCACAACGATGAATTTATCAAGGTTATCGTTAACTTTGTATCTGCCCGCCTCTTTCTTTCTTAGAAATTGAAATAGGGATTTATTAGTTGCAGGGGTGTTACAAGATGGATTTGGGGCGACCTCTTCCCGATCTCTCTTTCACTACGGCAGTAATCAGTTACATTATTGTACTGATTTTATTGCGATCTTTTTCCGAGTCTCACCCTTTTTTTTCTCTGTCCACCATAGCAGATATTTTGTATTTTCCTTCTTTCACTCCTCTCAGGGATAAGTCGTCCATTTCTGTTTGTTGCCCGTCCCTTCCCCAAACATTTGCAGGAGCGGCTGAGATAATATTGTCAAAACCATTTGACACTCCTTGTTGCCGTATGCATAACCGTTGCAAGGGCGCGGCAAAGCTTTGCCTAGATTAAACGTATATTACAGACATACACGCGGCGGAAACATATGACATAAGCGCTTCCAGTCCGACTCGTTATGACAAGATTACTTTAGATAGTAATAAATTATTACATCTGAAACACATTGTCGTATGAGTTTACAGATGTGTTTGTGAGTTCGCCTGCCAGGGATCGGATGTTTTCATACCATATATGGGAAAGGTGACCTCTATACT
Source organism: Oreohelix idahoensis (assembly GCA_024509875.1). Classification (NCBI taxonomy): domain Eukaryota; kingdom Metazoa; phylum Mollusca; class Gastropoda; order Stylommatophora; family Oreohelicidae; genus Oreohelix; species Oreohelix idahoensis. The sequence continues at coordinate 234,463 of JAMPIV010021036.1, read as the reverse complement.
ACGTTCAAAATTTTTCCATGTCAGGAATATTTTGAAATCGCCCCCCCCCCAACCCCAACCCGCATGTTTGAAAATGATTGGAGCTTTTGATTAACCCCATAACAAACAGAAGCGGGGGAGGACAGTGAATATAACCTGAAACTTTTCAAGTCTAGTTCACTGTGAGATTCACGCTTGCCAAGACACAACCAGACTTGCCAGGAGTAAGAATTCAGAATTCCCTTTTATCAGACGGGACTTTGTGGAACAATCTTGAAGGACTTACATAGCCCAGGAAACCCATTTTAATAAGGAAGGCCGAGGAAACTGAAACACACGGAGTCATAGAGGGAATTATCTTATAAAAAAGTAACGACCCCAAGAACACGTGTAAGAGGCCTAATCAATTGCCTTAACTTCATTCATCTGAGCAAAACGTCTGTGAGCTAGGATTGGCGTAAGCTGTCATTTTACGTTCTATATTTTTCATTACTGACCTTTTAACTAATATGTATTTATTACCATGTGAATATTAATATGTGAAAATCGGTAGTGGATGTCCAAGTCATTTGAGGCTGGCAACTTTAGCGTGTAGAATGATGATTTCATGAACCACCACTGCAAGGGCCGGTGACTGCTTTATTACTAGTTCCTTACAGAGAAATAAAAGCATCAGCAGTCCCAAGTTCCATATGGAGCAGGGAGGGAAAGATGAAAAAAAATGATGTGTATTTTAATACTTACAGTTTCAAACTAGTGTAAATGTCTATGTAAACATATTCACTTTAAAGTTTATGAAAGTTTCAAACTTTTCAATCAGTGTAAATGTAAATGAAAACAGATTCAGTTTATATTGTGAACACTTTTCAAACAGTGGAGATGTAAATGTAAACATATTCTATCTGTACTAATAACCTTTTCATTTAAATGTTGAGAAAGTTTTCTCTCGAGGGATTAAGTTTCACTCTCATCGAGGGTAAATTCTGAGATAAATGGGATGGTGGAATAAGAAAGGGGACACATATGTGTCAGGAAAAAGCAATACTCGGGAGCGCATTTCGTTCCTATTCTTTTACCATAGTTGTTGGTGGTACCAGGAGAGTACTAATCTGTGGAACAAAGTGACGGTATAAGTGGACTGACGTAGAAACGCGGGACCAGCTTGGCAGTTACTCCTTGATTGTACTTGAAACGTGTTGCACCTTCAAATCTTGACCAGATAAGTGAGAACTCAAGTGACCTATCTGCACAGAAGCCATCAGCGGTAGCATAAATTACTATTGACAGCTAAGTGAAAACTATAAGCTGTCAAAGTGAACTTTTTTCATAAAACCTACTATTCTTCAATGATGAACATTTTCTGTTAAAGACTATTCAATTTTTTTTTAAACTGTTAAAACTAAATGATTATTAAATCTGTTATTTGTAATTATTCAAATTTAACTTCGATTCAATCATTTTAAATGTACTGCATGTTTGTCTCAATCAATTTACTAAACACACTCTAAACAGAGCTATACCAGAATAATAAGAATTCCACTGAGTAAATCAGGGGCGGGGGCTTAACGAGCTAAAATAATAATTACTTAATCCTTCACAAAAGGTTTCGGCAGATCCTAGAATTAACGTGCTCAGGCAATGCAGCATTGTTTTCGCTTTTCTGAATATCTTGTGAAGACTCCCTTTCGCATAGAAGCGTCATTACTCTTCTATCTACATCTCTGCCAAGAGTAATCTAGTGCGACGGTAGATACATTTGACGACCCACTTTAGATACTCTTGAGTTTTGGTCACCGTTTGACCACTACTGAAAGCAGGGGATGCAATACCGTCTCAAGGGGTGACGTCAAGACAAGGATCCTCTCAACCCGTCAAAGGTAGGCATCTAGCTTAGACCACAAGCTCTTGATCCACAGACTCAAATCAAGCTGGTATCACACACTATTATCTCCAACTTGTACCACAAACTGGTATCTCCAACTTGTACCACAAACTGTAGAAGAAACAAATGTCTCTGCTAAGTATTGGTTTCCTGACACTAGTCAGGCGCCTCTCTGCTGTCACTTACACTGCCCCCTTTTCTCAGTAATTTTACCCTCCTTGAGCATAAATCATAAACCCAGTGGATGAAAAGTCATCGTTACTCTCAGTTAATTTCACAAAAACTTGTGACTGGACAGCGGAAACTACTTTTGCCTGGTTTACATATGTTTAAATTTACATATACACTTTTTAAAAGGTTAATATAATAAATATGTACACCATCATCTCATTATCATCTACTCCCAGCTCCAATTTGAGCCTGGGGGTTCCTCTGCTTTTGGTTCCTTGTGACAGAATCGGCATGACGCGGTCACCAGCGCTTGTTGTGATGGTTCATGAATATATCATTTTCATATACTGGGGTTGCTCGCCTCGTATGAACTTGTACAACTACCAGCGAGTTAAACACGTCAAATGTAAATTATAAAAAGATAAAATTGTATATGTTGCAACCCACCCCGTATCGGGTTAATTTACAGACGTCAAGCACATGAAGACTTCCGGATGATGTCGGGCCACAGATTTTGAGGTCATTTTACAGGTAATCGAGTATTACTTTAATTATAATCCCACTATTATTATGTTTATAGGTTTTGAGGACTTTATGGTTTCCAGTATTATAAAGTCGAGTTTTCTTGCTAGTTAATTTCAGAAGATCCTCAGTTATTGGTCCAACCCTCTGTAATGAAATCCTACTTTTCTTCGGTCCTGGTTGGTCTGAAGTGTGTGCCGCCTTGACTCAATGGAACACATTGCCGGAGTCTAAACTTGTGCTACAATATATGAGACTTTTCGGCCACGCTCTCCCAGCTTTAAACGCGGTGAAAGTCGTTAATCAAACGTAATCGAGTTTAATGTATTTTGGCTTGAACAAGCAGATTTAAAAGTTTGAGTTAAGTAAATATGTATATATCTTCCCCCCATTCCCCAACCCCTTCCTTCTCATAAAAACAATTTCAAACTTCTCCCATATAAGGTATTGACACCCGCTTTTTAAATGACTCATGTCTGTAATTCATAAAAACCTTCAGTTTAATTTGTTATTATAAATAATAACGAGCTTGTAATGTGACCTAATATCCTGCCTGTAGCGAGATTTGATATCACTTGCTTGGTTGTAGCGCGACACAAGCCCACAGCGCGCATACACACACACACACCAGCGCAAGGACAGCGCGGCGGTATTTCTTTGAAGTTTGAGGACGGGAAATGTGAATTACGGTTAAAGCCAGACAATATTACTGAAGAATGAGGAAATAGCTATATAGGAATGTATGGCGGACTTTAAAAGTTTGCATTTACTGGACATTAAATTATTAACTACAAGAGAACGCCTGGTTGGAATACAATTAAATAAAAATAATTCAACAAAGGAGATAGACTAGGAATTATATCCAAAAGGATATTATTCAAATATAAATAGTTTTAAAGATAATTAATATTTTTCACCTTCATCACATCTGCTAAAAGTTAGCTAATAATCTTTAAACATTTATTATAACTACATGCTTTAATGGATTTAAATATAAATTGGATAGAATGGAAGCCTCATATGGGGAAAAGGAAATGATACCTAGGAAGGAAGTAAGGATATAAGTGTGTAGTGAACAGAAGCAAAAAACAAGTACAGGAAAAGCACAGATCGCCTCAAATCGCCTCAAACCGAGAGATTAAACGAAAATCTTTTGGGATTTTTAGAGGTGCTTTCTCGTACGGGCGAGAGACTGAAATATAAGGACAGAGCGGCGCATTGGAAATCACACACACCAAATCCAGAAGCCAGAGTGAGAAACTGGAAGACAGTATCTGCAAGAAAAGTTATTTTTTCACGCTGCATGCAGGGCAGATTAACTTCAACCAAAACAGTCTCACCGTGAGCTTATAAATCCTAAGAGGGTATGTAAGTTTATTAAAGATATATGTATTACTAATATCATTTTATTTCAGATTTTATTTCTGATTGATTGTATCAGATATAATAAAAAAGGGAATGACGCTAACCAGAGATAACCTTCACCGGCATTGTCAGGAAGCATAACCATTAATTGGTTAGCCAAATATATCATGGCTAGTTCTTGCCTGGAAGCTTACGACATACCAGCAAGTACATAAGTGACTTGACATCCATAAGTGGAAGGCAAAGGTTATATCGTACCCATGTATCATAACATGTGATTATTCATGTATTTTGTTAATTCTGCACAGTATACATTATCTTATCATGCTATCTCTGTAACATACTACCATGATTCATTCATTTATATTTAAACACTGAAGACATGGTCGCATCATGAACAGCAGTGGGTGGTGAGATTGTTGGAACACCATGGCCACCTATTACCTTTTGTTCCAGGTTTTATGATCAATGTTTATGATCATTCCTGATCGAGAAACTAAAGACTTGAGGATCGTTGATCCAGCTAACTGAAGCCTAGAGGTCAACCAATCTTCAACACCTTAGTTACCCCGTAGTTATAGGGCGGGCTGAAGGAAAGTCTTCCGTATTCAAGTGTGTCTCAGGAACCTCGAGCAGACGTGGCTAATAACATAAGATGAGTTATATGTGTATCCATCCAACAAACACTGTGAGCAGTTTCTAAAACGACTGTCTAATGATGACAACTAGATGGCAAGAGATAATGTGACAATCCTTTTGTTGTAATTTCAGTGGAAGATAAATCCAAGACTTTTTCTATTACTTATTTTAATTTGTAACTATAAATAATCATTCATTTTACCATCTTCCAACACCCATTTCTCATTACAAGAATATATAGATGTACATAATAAATTGGGAAATTGTACTCATTAGACTTGTTAAATTTTTAACTGTTAAATTTTGAGTTACCTTTTCAAATTTAATTATATTATCACATAGGGTTACTATAGCGAAAGTAGCAACTTATACTTCTGAAGCCTAAATCTATTGTCCAGCTCAGAGTATTCACAGCTGTAACTCATTTGTGATACCAGTGTACTTCTCGGGCACTGGAACTTCATACTTTCTGGAGAGAGATTCTACTTCTGCTCTACCACTATTATTATTCTAGGAAAACCTTTCGCTACATTGGGGGCTCTTTCGCGGGATATTATTTTTTTATCCTGAGCCACTATCTATGTATTCTTCTATCTTGAGCCACAAATAGTTTGAAAATAAAAATTTTATGAAAAAATTCTAAAACTGAATTTTTTTTCGTAATAGTAGTACCATTGAGTACGAAGTAAATAGGAAACGCTCACAAGGTTTTAAGGATTTGTCTTGTTCAAAGTAATTAATTGATTTTAATTAAGTTAGTTGGTTAGTGAAGATAAAATTATATACCCTCTGGTAAGTAAGCATCATGGCTGAATTGGTGAAGTTTAGAGCTGCGATTATGCAGGAAGGAAAAGACTTGGGTATGACAGGAGATGCTCTAATTCGACATATCACAACTGAAGTGGATAAATATTTAGATAGAGAGACTAAAAGACTGGAAGCTGAAGCTGAAAGAGAGACTAAAAGAATGGAAGCTGAAGCAGAGAGAGAAGCCAAAAGAATGGAAGCAGAGAGAGAAGCCAAAAGAATGGAAGCAGAGGATAAGAAATTAGAGGCAGAAAGAGAAGTCAAAAGACTGGAAAGAGAAGAAAAGAGACAAATGTTGGAAGCTGAGGCTGAAGAAAGAAGGTTACAAAGAGCTCATGAGTTAAGTTTAAAGGAACTTGAACTCCAGGGAGCAGCTAGCAATCATGGTGCTAGCTCACCTCACTCTGAGAGTAGCTCCAACCATACCACGGCAAATGGAGCCATGAGTTTCCACCTGGATCCATTTATTGAAAAAGAGGACGCCATTGAGTCAAACCTGCATAGATACGAGAGACTGGCCACTACCTATGGATTGGAAAAGGAAAAATGAAGCCTTAAGCTATCTCAGGGGTTGAGGGGAGTTTCATACGATGTTTATTTAAAACTCTCAAAAGAAGACCAGGAAGATTATGAAATCTTAAAACAAGCTTTACTGGTCAGGTACGAAAAAAAATTCTGAATCTTATAGAAAGACATTCCAAACGGCTAAGCTACTTCCAGGAGAAAACTATCACCAGTTTTCTGCCAGATTGGAAACTTATCTGACAAAATGGATTAGCTTAGGAAAATGTCAAGATATAAAAGAAATGGTCATGATGGAACAACTGAGAGAATCCATGCCTCAAGAAATGAGAAAATTTCTTATGGAGCAAGGAGCAGAGAGATTGGAAGATATTTTAACCATGGCTGAGAAATATCAAGCAGCTCAGTCAGAAGTATCAGAAAATAAGAAGATGCAGGGGGAGAACTTCAAACCTTCACAAAACTATACCAACTATGAACACAGGGACAATTCCAACAAGAACAAACACAGAACTGATTATAAAGACAAAAACCCTCTAGGATCAAGTAATATACCTTCAATAAAGGAAGGAAAGTGGTGTAAATCTTGCCAAATGAGTAACCAAAATACTGCAGAATGCAGACGGAAAAACCCACCTTATCACACTGCGTGTCTTACAACAGGGAACAAGGGAAGGAAGGAACTGGCAGTTAGTCAGAATGACCTCCATCATCCCCCTGTCTGTGAGGAAGTGACATGTAATGGCACTAAAATTCAGTGCGTATATGATTCCGGATTGGAATTCGACTCAGCCGTGAGTGCAACCCTAGTGCACCCTGATCAACTTACCACAGAAACAGTGGACATACAAGGGGCAATGCAGGGAACCGTCACCATGACACTTCCCATAGCAAGGATCAACGTGAGAACTCGCTATGTGGAAGGAGTGATAAGAGCAGCAGTGAGTGATGATCCTATATACCCGCTGGTAATAGGATGGCAATATGTCTTTTTGGGTGACCCAATAAAACCTGTTGTCATGGCAGCAAACCATACCAGGTCGAGCACCAAAAAGAAGGAGGGAGATCCAATAAACATTCATCGGATAAAGATGAAACAGGCTCAAACAGCAGACAGCACATTGAAGCCTTGTTTTGGCAAATTGCCAAAGGCCCATAACCCTCCAGAAAAAGGAGACTTCTACATGGAAAATGGCCTACTCTACAGACAAGCTGGAAAAGGACCTAAAGGGCATGGACAGCTGGTAGTGCCAAAATTCTACAGGGAGGAAATTATGGAGCAAGAGCATGCTACATCAGGCAGTGGTCACAGAGCAAAAGGGGCCACTGGTCAAAAGATAGCATTGCGATATTACTGGCCAGGAATAATTGAAGACATAAGTTGGTATATGAAATCCTGTTCAGAATGTAACCAGGTAAACTCAATCAGAAGTGTAGACCAGTTACAGGACCTAGGGAAGCATGGTTGCGGACGTAGGCCCATTAAGAAAACTCACAAGAGAAAACAACAGGTAAATGCGGTGATAAGGAGAAAACAAAATCACAACAAGTCTACTGTTACACCAGTAACTATGGCAACTCTCCGTATTGTACAGAGAGGGGACGAAAGACATCCCACCCCGACTAAATATTGTTCGGAACGCCATGGCCTGGATCATCTGGAAAATTTGGTTAGTCAGCAACGAGTATTAACAAAGCTACAGACACCAACCAGAACCATAGGAGGTAGGAACCAGGGCTGTACCAAACAATTGATGGATACATACCCCACTTCGGTATACTGCCCCTTACAATATAAATAGGTGTGGGTGCGGCAATGTTGTTGTTTCGCCGTCTCCATACATGGTCCACTGGAAGCATTGTTGCAGACATAGACTGAACAATAGCAAGCATAAACACTCAAGGATGATATTGACTATCTCTTAAAAGAGAAAATTATTTCAAAGTCTGAATCTCCCTACAGCTCAAGTGTGGTGCTATTAAGGAAGCCTAGTGGTGAACACAGGTTATGCATTGATTATAGGAAACTAAATGCTATCACTGAATCTCAGGTAGACCCATTACCTGACACCAATCAGTTGTTTGCTACATTGAGTAATGCTCGGTATTTTTCAAAAGTAGATCTAAGCAAGGGATACTACCAAATACCAGTGAAACCAGAAGTTAGGAAACTGTTAGCCTTTAGTACACCGGATGGACATTACGAGTTCAATGTACTCCCATTTGGTTTAAAGAATGCTCCAAGTATCTTCTCCAGAATGATGAGGAAATTGTTGGAACCATTACAAAATCCTCATATCACCAACTTCATGGATGATATTCTGATTGCTACCACTACATTCGAGGAACACATAGTAGCCCTCTCCAGGTTGTTAGATAGACTGAGAGAAACGGGATTGACAGCACGTCCAACTAAGTGTCATATTGGATGTGAGACATTGGAATTTTTAGGTCACACTATCTCTACAGGGCAAATCTCTCCGGACCCAAAGAATGTAGAGAAAATGAGAAAAGCACCAAGACCACAAACTAAGAAGGATGTAAGATCCTTTGTGTCACTGTGCGGGTTTTATCAGAAATATATACCCCATTTTAACTCATTATGGGCGCCATTAACCGACTTAACCAAAAAAGGTCAGCCGGACAAAATACAATGGACTGCGGAGTGTGAACAGGCTTATACAGAGTTGAAAAATAAGCTGACAAATAAATCTATCCTTGCCCTTCCCGATCTCACACAAGAATTCGTACTAAGAACGGATGCTAGCAATGTAGGCATCGGAGCAACATTACTACAGCGGGCAGACACACCGCCACATATGCTATTACCAGTAGCTTTTGCCAATAGAAAGTTTAATGCAGCTGAAAGAAATTATTCTACCGTTGAACGTGAATGCCTCGCTTTGGTCTGGTCGATCAATAAATTTGCCCCTTTTCTTTACGGGAAACACTTCATTGTGGAAAGTGATCACCACCCTTTGATGTTTTTAGCAGTGTCTAAAAAATTAAATTCACGACTTTTAAGGTGGAGTTTACTGTTATCTCCATATTTGTTCAATGTGAGGTACATTCCAGGACGGAACAATCTTGGACCCGATTTTTTAAGTCGTCATCCTATCAAAGCAGATATAGAGAAACGGAAAATTAAAGAGGAACTGCAGCATGTGTTACCAAAAAGTTAACCGTGCATGCACTGTTTTAAAGAAGAGGGCTCTGTAGCGAGATTTGATAACACTTGCTTGGTTGTAGCGCGACACACGCCCACAGCGCGCACACACACACACACCAGCGCAAGGACAGCGCGGCGGTCTTTCTTTGAAGTTTGAGGACGAGAAATGTGAATTACAGTTAAAGCCAGACAATATTACTGAAGAATGAGGAAATAGCTATATAGGAATGTATGGCGGACTTTAAAAGTTTGCATTTACTGGACATTAAATTATTAACTACAAGAGAACGCCTGGTTGGAATACAATTAAATAAAAATAATTCAACAAAGGAGATAGACTAGGAATTGTATCCAAAAGGATATTATTCAAATATAAATAGTTTTAAAGATAATTAATATTTTTCACCTTCATCACATCTGCTAAAAGTTAGCTAATAATCTTTAAACATTTATTATAACTACATGCCTCAACGGATTTAAATATAAATTGGATAGAATGGAAGCCTCATATGGGGAAAAGGAAATGATACCTTGGAAGGAAGGAAGGATATAAGTGTGTAGTGAACAGAAGAAAAAAAACAAGTACAGGAAAAGCACAGATCGCCTCAAATCGCCTCAAACCGAGAGATTAAACGAAAATCTTTTGGGATTTTTAGAGGTGCTTTCTCGTACGGGCGAGAGACTGAAATATAAGGACAGAGCGGCGCATTGGAAATCACACACACCAAATCCAGAAGCCAGAGTGAGAAACTGGAAGACAGTATCTGCAAGAAAAGTTATTTTTTTCACGCTGCATGCAGGGCAGATTAACTTCAACCAAAACAGTCTCACCGTGAGCTTATAAATCCTAAGAGGGTATGTAAGTTTATTAAAGATATATGTATTACTAATATCATTTTATTTCAGATTTTATTTCTGATTGATTGTATCAGATATAATAAAAAAGGGAATGACGCTAACCAGAGATAACCTTCACCGGCATTGTCAGGAAGCATAACCATTAATTGGTTAACCAAATATATCATGGCTAGTTCTTGCCTGGAAGCTTACGACATACCAGCAAGTACATAAGTGACTTGACATCCATAAGTGGAAGGCAAAGGTTATATCGTACCCATGTATCATAACATGTGATTATACATGTATTTTGTTAATTCTGCACAGTATACATTATCTTATCATGCTATCTCTGTAACATACTACCATGATTCATTCATTTATATACAAACAATGAAGACATGGTCGCATCATGAACAGCAGTGTGTGGTGAGATTGTTGGAACACTATGACCACCTATTACCTTTTGTTCCAGGTTTTATGATCAATGTTTATGATCATTCCTGATCGAGAAACTAAAGACTTGAGGATCGTTGATCCAGCTAACTGAAGCCTAGAGGTCAACCAATCTTCAACACCTTAGTTACCCCGTAGTTATAGGGCGGGCTGAAGGAAAGTCTTCCGTATTCAAGTGTGTCTCAGGAACCTCGAGCAGACGTGGCTAATAACATAAGATGAGTTATATGTGTATCCATCCAACAAACACTGTGAGCAGTTTCTAAAACGACTGTCTAATGATGACAACTAGATGGCAAGAGATAATGTGACAATCCTTTTGTTGTAATTTCAGTGGAAGATAAATCCAAGACTTTTTCTATTACTTATTTTAATTTGTAACTATAAATAATCATTCATTTTACCATCTTCCAACACCCATTTCTCATTACAAGAATATATAGATGTACATAATAAATTGGGAAATTGTACTCATTAGACTTGTTAAATTTTTAACTGTTAAATTTTGAGTTATCTTTTCAAATTTAATTATATTATCACATAGGGTTACTATAGCGAAAGTAGCAACTTATACTTCTGAAGCCTAAATCTATTGTCCAGCTCAGAGTATTCACAGCTGTAACTCATTTGTGATACCAGTGTACTTCTCGGGCACTGGAACTTCATACTTTCTGGAGAGAGATTCTACTTCTGCTCTACCACTATTATTATTCTAGGAAAACCTTTCGCTACACTGCCACATCCAAGGTTCTTTTGCAGTTTATCTCTGGATTGTCAATACGTGAAGCATGGGCGCCCAGCTTCGTACGTGAGAGGAATCCACGTCTGTGTTTGTTTAAACATACGTGAGACATATGTATTTGTCGGTTCTCAGCTGGGTTTGTTAACGTTATCTCTACCCAGGATAGATCATGCGAAAATAACAACATGAAACCCGAGTCATGCGTTCAGATCTTGAGATAAAATACAGGGAAAGAAAAAAATAAATGGAAGGCACAATATGGAGAAAATGACAGGTAGAACACGATAAAATGAATAGCACAGTCACTTTGTGACAGCTCCAGATAATGTCAAAACGTCTTTACTAGAAAACAATGAGTTAATAATTTGACCGCCCTTATGACATCATAATGTTTTTATCATTTATATATTTCTTAATTTTTTTGTTTAACGTTTTCATGTCGTTAAAGGGCAGAATATTTTCACTAACTGCCGTGGCAAAAAAGGATTGCGATCAGGAAGATCCTAGTTAATTGTTACCTTATCTGCCCATTATTCAGACTGTATATTCTTACATATATATATATATATATATATATATATATATATATATATATATATATATATATATATATATATATATATATATATATATATATATATATATATATATATATATATATATATATATATATATATATATATATATATATATATATTTTTTTTTATTTATTTATTTTTTTTTTTTTGGTAATAGCGTCCTTACTGTAAACCACTTTATTATATGCCTACGTAAGACTTAAGTGTGCTGAGTGATACTTTTAAACCTCAACAGTACAAAATAAATAAACGTAAATGAAAGTCATACTGAAACTAAAAATAAATTACATTGCCATCGAGCACTAACATTCTTGGTTAGCGGGAAAGAAACAAACTCACATTATTATTAATTATTATCAATATCATCATCATTCCATACCAATAAACAAGTATTTAAATATACGAACTAACCAACGATTAAAAAATATTGAAATAATGAAGCCTACAGAATTATATCAATTAAAAGGTCAAAACTAAAGGTAGCGCAATAGTCCAAGGGGAATGAAGTGTTAGAGACTTTACTAGGTCTCAGCTTGTCAGGTGGGGCAACCAGCTCTCTTCCCTGTTGCCTTTGTCTTTACTGTCCTTGACTTCTGACTGACAAAGCAATCAGTGACCATCACGCCAAGTGGCATCTTGTTGGGCAGGAACAAACTATCTTCACTTTGGTGCTTGGCCGCTGACTGACAAAGCAATCAGTGACCATCATGCCAAGTGACGTCTTGTAGGGCAGCAACAAACTGTCTCCACCATGCTCGATCGGCAGCCATCCTTTATGTAGTGGTCCAGCTCTGGTTCATGCTTGGCATCTCTGCGTCAACAGTTCTCCGCCAGGTCGCTTTTGGCCTGCATCGCTTTCGCTTTCCTTCTGAAGTCAATAGCATTGAGTTCTGGTGACGGTGTCAGGGTCTCTTCTGAGGATGTGGCCAACCCAAGTCCAGCGTATACCCGCTATGATGGTGCGCATGTCTTCTTGGTGGCTCCGAGTTAGGAGTTGTTGGTTTGTGTTAGTGTTTGGTCAACAAATGTCGAAGAATTTTCCTTAGGCAAGTTGTGTGGAAAGAAGACAGTTTTGACATTTCTTGTTTTCCTGCTGTGGCCTTCTGTAACTTACGTAAAAGCAGACACGGGTGCTCCGTTACAGCTGGGTATGCTGGAGCGTGACTGTGCCAGGTTTCAAACCGGGTAACTTTGCTTTATACATAAAATATGATGATCATTATCATCATCATTACTTTAGCGGTCTATGTAGCATCATCTTTCCACACATTTACACAACGCTTTACTATCCTGTGCCATTCTTCCAAGGTTTTTCCTTTCCTTCTTTATATGTTTAAGATTATTATTGGCCAAGTTTATATAAAAAGCTCAAGGTGATCCCATTGTAGATACTGCCGTAGGAGAGTGAAGTGTTAGAGACTTCACTATACTAGGTTCAGCTTTGAGAGGTTGGGGTAGCCGATTTGCTTTCATGCTGTCTTTTCTTTCCCTACACTCAAGAGCACATTCATGCACCCATTTACAGCTGGGTGGACGTCCCCATGTTTCGTACTCGGCACTTTTGTCGCGAGAGGCCATCGTTGTAACCAGTCTGCTACAGCAAGCTAATTTGGTATTAACCCTTGTAGTTCCAGGGGTTTCTGGGCAGACAAAGAAAACAAACATAGGATATTACTCCCACAGGTGTATCGTAAAACAAGACTCAAATAATGTTGAGCATGTGGCTGGCAACGTCATCATGTACAACAAGTTGCTAAATAAAACATTTCCACAAGACCACACTGGATTCCATGCAGGCAATCTACAAGGGGCCAACTCTAATAGAATTCATATACTAAATATTGGAATGCTACTATTTCAGCCTAAAATTTCCACACCAGAAGCAATTTTTTAGAAAATTTGTTACGTTTTAAAGAAATATTCTTACCTGCAAGTATTCTAACAACATGAAACAGCTACTAACATGGAAACAAATAACTCTTACTTACTTACTTAGTCGTTCCCCTTCTACCGTGAGGTGTTGAGGTTTGGAAGAGAGAGCGCCAGACTATCCTATCGGCTGTGAAAACAAATAACTCACAAATTTGAAATGACAGTGTTATAAATACTCACCACTACTGTATGACGACCAATGAAGAAGCCGTTAGAAGAAAGAAGTGAGGAGCGTGAGATGTGGATACATACAAGAATGAGGCGTGTCTCATGGATGAGAATACAACAAAGAAAAAAGTGAGCCCCGTGAGATGTGGATATATACAAGAATGGGGTGTGTCTCATGGACAGAGAAGAAAATAAAGAAAGAAATTCGAGAAAAACTATACACGAGAAGAGAACTAATGAATAAGACCAATGTTTGACATTGTCGTAGATTTTTGATAGGGGAATTAAGACTTGGGTTGGTCCCTTCCGATTAGATTAGAATACGTGATAGCCACAGTGAGAGATGATAGTAGAAATAGATTTCCACGAGTGAGATTGTAGAAATTTATAGAGGCTGTCCCGGAAAGCGAGAATCTTCTCTCTCTCCGCCTATCTTCTACAACAGATCCAGAGGAGTCAGACAGTCTATAAACTATATATATTAATATATATATTACCACTCACGTGCACACCCACAATTTGACGACATGTAGACATACACACATGGGAAAACTATAACAATGATTATATAGATATTTGGGAACGAGCTGACCCGACACACTGATTAAGTTCAAGGGAATTTTTAATTATCAGAAAATTCCATCACGACACATACAATTACATCAAAGCATATACAAATAGTCAAAAAGTCAATAAAAAAGCTACAAGAATGATAGACCCACAGTATGATCTTATCCCTCAAGGTATGCCCACAGTCCTGTTAGAAGAAAGTGATAGCCCCAAGGAATCAAGGATGCATTAGCGGTAATCTAATGATTTTCCCCTTTTAAAGGTATGGACAGACTTAGATATTAGTATGATCTATCCTAAGGAAAAGTATCTTGTTGCAACAAAAAAAACTTGCATAAGAAATTACAAAGTGGGTGAAATTTGGTATATCGTAAAAGAGTCACTCGTTCCTGCTTTCGTTCGGGTCATTCATCAGGGCCCTGTCTCACACAACCGTACCTACAATCGTACTGCTGTTCGCCATCTGGCGCACGTTATGACACAATCTGTTTTATCGTTTGATGAAGCGGATACCCAGCTCTGCAGATCTTGGTTTCATCCAATTTGTCCGGGGAGCGTCCTCTATAGGCGATAATTTTGTTCAGATTTTAAGTTAGTGTCACTTTATCAGTTCAGGTAAGAATTAGTTTTCAAGCGGGCTCACAGGATCAGGATCACGAGGTTTCCACTACTTAGGAACAATGTCAGGTTTGTAACTTCGATCAAAAGGTAAAAAAATTCTTGGTCACACCATAAGTAGACATAATTTGCGAAACGTTACTGTTTGTAATAGTTTACTCGCCACAAGGGCTGAACTATACTTAAGTTTTCTCAGGAAGAATAAAATCTGGCGCAATAGGCCCGTTATGTCATTTCACCTTTAACGTTCTTGTAAAGATTTTACACCAAGTCTTTTAAGGAAAATGTTTTAGTTCTTCTCAGATATTACTCATCAGTACTTAACGCTGGCAAAGTTTGGGTTAACCCCAGTTTTCTTCACTAAATAGAGGAAAAAACACATACAAAATAATTTTACATACTATGTACTCGTTATAACTTACATTTTAAACTGCAAGCGTACAGCTTGACTTATCATTTAAAACTTCCCGTGAAATAAGTTATATTCATAAAATCAATCATCATGAATTAGGAATACATACGTATCCCGTCAATACTCACTGATGTAGCATTTCAGTTATAAGTTAATTTTGAAAAATATTCTCGTCTGATTATTTAGCAGTTAAACTTAATTCCTTATAGCTACCTGGTTTTAAGCTAGAAATTATAATTTATTCTGCTTTCCACTGAAACACGTCACTAGAAAATAATACAGACTATATTTTAATTCTCTCTGCCCAAAGAACTAGTGAAAAATGGAATAAGCGATTTAACACTTTAAACACTTCACAATACTAGATATCTAATATATAATATTTACCTCCGCACAGAACTACAGATTAATACCACGAACTAGAATCATTCAATATAATAGTAGTCTAGAACTCGGCAAAATGTTGCCCAGAAACTAAAGACTTTTCAATACACAAGATATTCTTCTATCCTGGCGATCTGTCTACTGCAGATTTAGGAGTACGAATGAAAATCTAGTTTCAAACTCTGGTTATCTTAAACCAGACAAAGATCCCACTATTTCCAAAAACCCGATCTCTCCCCTTTCCTAACACCTACGTACCTTAGACGCTGGACATAACATGTCAAACGCGTCTTAGACACCTCACGCTACGAAACTGTCTGAGAGTGCCGTGACAGAGGAAAATAGCAGACAAATGTCTCATTCTGCACCTTGCAGATGTCGGTTATCACACCTCACGCCGGAGAAACGTTCGTGTCAGGTGAAAATGCTAGCCAAAAGTCTGCTCCTATGTCTGAGATAGATGAATATTCACAGTTTCTCGTCTGACTGACATCTACGTAATAGAATGCGTATCAGTATGAGAAAGAAAAACGGTAAAGTGAGAATGGGAAAGAAAATATTTTTCGCAAACGAACGAATGCGAAAAATACAGGAAAAGGATAAAGAGCGATAATAAAGTAAAGGACACGGGTAGAAAAAGAAGAGAATAGAGAAAATTTATTGATCATAAAACTCTCTGTGACAGACATATACAATTTTTTTGTCACATAAAAAGTCGTAACACCTTGGTGAGAATCATAATGAGATTAACAGCTGAAGACAAAACGATCAAAAAGGAAAAGACGTTGTACGTGAAAAAAATAATATCATGAGATGGACAAGCCAGAATCTGTCAGAGTACATCACAGAGACAAGAGACAGGATATTGGCAGTCCATTGCAGCCGATCTTCGATGCTAAGGTGGCAGCTGTTCTGGTTTGCAGATTGACCCTGGAGATTCCAGTTTACACACAGGTATATGACTACACCCCCCAATGTATGCTCAGATATTTGCTCAATGTAAGTATATAAACCAATAAAACGGTATTGAATCAGTTCTACAAATTAACGGTTCACATGAAACAAGGGACGTAACGGGTTTTACCCTTCGTCAGCCACAGTTACAAACAGGTGACAAGGACAAGAATTACATAAAGGTACTACAAAAACATACGATGATGAGAAACATACAACAAATGAGCGATACAAGCAGATAGAAAAAGTAAACACCCACAGTGATGAGCGAAAAAAAAGAACAATAATAATACAAGAAAATTGTAAAACCTGAAAGAAATACCGAAACAAGAAAGTAAATAATCAACGAAACGAAAAAAAAGAGAATGAACAAAACTGCGGAACAAATAAAAGATCACTTAGCTAGATCTGTAGATGCTTGGATTAGAACACTGAGGTACCTTGTCCAAGAAATCGTCTAAGGAAGTGACGTATAAGAGCAATTTATTTGTATGTGACGTATAAGAGCAATGTATTTGCTCAATAGTAATGCCATTACAGTATTTAACAATAAAAGCAATAAATCAATCTATCAATAACCTGGAACTCCCGACACAGGATCACATACCAAGTCTTATTGTCTTGTGCCATCCATGTAATTTTCATTTCTGTCTCCAGTTCTCTTCTCCATGTGTTTTCTTGTCTACCTTTGCCTCTCATACACTGGGGAATCCAGAATAAGAGCTGCCTTGTGATGTTATCACAATGTTTCCTTAGTGTGGGTGCTGTCCATCGTTAGGGTCTTCTTCAGTGAGGGTAAGACGTTCTTAAATAACCAGGATGACAATTGTGGCAGGAATTGAACACCAACATCATGACAAATAAAATGACTAGCGTGTGGTTAGTTAGGAAAAATTGTAGCACAGACTGTTTGCTAAATACAAATATTACGGTAATAGCCGCCTAAACATGACCTGACCCAGATTGGTTAAGAAATTATTATTATTATTTTTTTTTTTTTAATTACACAAAAAAGAAACTGCAGAAAAGAAAAGTCACGGGGGCGTTGTTCTCGCCTGGATCCTTATAAAAGTAGGACAGACTCTGACAGCAGTTAATCATCCCACAAAAGACCGTAAGATATTATTTTGACTGTAAAGTTAACGCCTGCATAATGATGTCCGTGAAGCTGTTGTTCGTGATACTAGCATTTGTTGCTGTTGCAGCAGCATCCACGAAGAAAATCTCTAGAAGAGCCCGATCACCAAATGCTAGAGTTAGCTTTGCCAAGAGACAAGGTATATAGAGCTCTGTTCACAATAATCTTCTTCTTCTTCAAGTACCACGTCTGCTGGTGTGGACGATCATGTCTATCCACAACTTCCTGTCTCCAGTACTATTTATACATTTTTTTTTGACTTCTGTCTAGATCAAGATGTCAAACTGTCCAGTATTGTCTCTTTTGTCGTCTTCTACTTTTTAAAAAAAATCTTTCCTGTTGTCACGATATATTCCAGCTGTCTTCTCAAAACATACTCAAAGAAAGCGAAATGCTTCCTTCTAATCAGGTGTACTCGCTTTTTATTTTTCATGGTTTTTACTTAGTTCTCACTTTCTTTCCTTACTGTTGTTGTTTATGTGTCCTTGACGAAGGCCTTGTGGCCGCAACGTAGGTTTTTTTCTCGTCCTTTTGTCCTAGCAGACACATTAACTATTCCCCTCCCCACTCCTTCCTTTTAGCAACAGTGGTCTTCTCACTTTATATATCTGTTACTTTTTAACTTATTTTCGTTTTTCTCTCTCTCTCTCTCTCTCTCTCTCTCTCTCTCTCTCTCTCTCTCTCTCTCTCTCTCTCTCTCTATCTCTGTTGCTTTCTCAATAATTTCTCTACTTCTCGCTCGCATTCACATTATCTTGTCCCTTGTCTTCGCGAACCTCTCTCTCTTTCTCTCTCTCTCTCTTTCTCTCTCTCTCTGTTTTTCTCTGTTGCTGTCTCAATACTTTTTCTACTTCTCGCACTAATTCACATTACCATGTACTTTCTCTCCGCGAACCTCTCTCTCTCTCTCTCTCTCTCTCTCTCTCTCTCTCACACACTGTGCTCATATATCAAAATACTAGATGACTACTGCATGAGACAACAACTGAATAAAACATTAGTAAAGGAAACAGAAAGATGATGAGATTAACTGAGGCAAATGATGACCAGGTTGTACTTGTAGAAACATTCTTACATCATTTGAACGTGTACAATACCTTGGCAGCAATTTAGCGACTAAAGGTAGAGGTAGAGGCAGACAAAAGAATACACGGAAAAGTGAACTGGAGACAGGCGTGAAGGGGTTAAAAGAATAGACATGGACAGACCTTGAGCACATGGCACAGGACAGGAAGATTTGGCATAACTTTGATGAAGGCCTATGCTCCTTTGGCAGTTGAAATGTGAAAGAAGAAAAATATAGAGAAATTTATTGGAAGAGGCAGTGATGTTAGAGTACAAATACACAAGACAAGAGGCAGTGATGATAGAATACAAATACACAAGACAAGAGGCAGTGATGATAGAATACAAATACACAAGACAAGAGGCAGTGATGATATAGTACAAATACACAAGACAAGAGACAGTGATGATAGAGTACATATACACAAAACAAGAGTCAGTGATGATATAGTACAAATACACAAGACAAGAGGCAGTGATGATATAGTACAAATACACAAGACAAGAGGCAGTGATGATATAGTACAAATACACAAGACAAGAGGCAGTGATGATATAGTACAAATACACAAGAGGCAGTGATGATATAGTACAAATACACAAGACAAGAGGCAGTGATGATAGAGTACAAATACACAAGACAAGAAGCAGTGATGATATAGTACAAATACACAAGACAAGAGGCAGTGATGATATAGTACAAATACACAAGACAAGAAGCAGTGATGATATAGTACAAATACACAAGACAAGAGGCAGTGATGATATAGTACAAATACACAAGACAAGAAGCAGTGATGATATAGTACAAATACACAAGACAAGAAGCAGTGATGATATAGTACAAATACACAAGACAAGAAGCAGTGATGATATAGTACAAATACACAAGACAAGAGGCAGAGATGATATAGTACAAATACACAAGACAAGAAGCAGTGATGATATAGTACAAATACACAAGACAAGAGGCAGTGATGTTAGAGTACAAATACACAAGACAAGAGGCAGTGATGATAGAGTACAAATACACAAGACAAGAGGCAGTGATGTTAGAGTACAAATACACAAGACAAGAGGCAGTGATGATAGAGTACAAATACACAAGACAAGAGGCAGTGATGTTAGAGTACAAATACACAAGACAAGAGGAGCTTTTATGGCACTGGAAAATAAATGTCAATAAACAGAGATAACATTAGAGAAAATCTTCACGCCAACGATCAAGTCAGTCCTATTGTGTAACTCTGAAACACGGAGAACACGACAGCCAAGAAGTCACATACTTTCATAAATTAGTGCTAGCGCAAAATAAACACATTTCAATGCTAGGATATGATCACTAATGTGGATCTGATGATAGGACCTGATTGGTGCTAGTAGAACAAAGAGATTGGTAGATGTCGCTGGCGATGGATAGGACGCACTTTGAGAAAAACCAGTTTAGGAGCATTACAAGGTGGTCGCTGTTCTGGAACTCCCATGTTATGAGAGTACAAGGAGACCAAAGAATACATGAAGCATGGACAACGACGACATGGAAAGACCTTGGTCGGATGGCACAGGACATGAGATCTTAGAGTTGCATGAATTTCTGAAAAGCCGGTGCTTCACAGAGATCAGGGGAAAAGGAGTGAAAACTTGTAACCTCGAGGATCTGAAAAGTCAAGAGTCAAAGTCAAGTCCACTACGAGTTAACGGTAATGAATTAATGAACGGTGTATGATAATACATTTGCTGGTATCAATCTTTTGGCAGCCACGTGTAAAGAAAATGAGTTCAGATGTAATGACGGTCTGTGTGTCCAAGAGGAATGGGTTTGTGACACAGAGAGAGACTGCTATGATAACTCAGATGAACTAAATTGTCGTAAGTGTTTCTTCTTTATCCTTAATGTTCCCTTGTTTAATGAAGTCTGTTCCAATGCATTTTTATTTGCATCTATGTCTTGATATATATTCTGCATTTCTGTATGGTGCAGAAACATGGACGATGAATAAGTATTTGGAAGAAAGAATTGAGGCTCTTGAAATGTGGATATATAGAAGAATGGGGCGTATCTCATGGAAAGAGATGAAAACAAATAAGGAGGTCCTAGAAAATCTAGGTATGAAAAGAGAACTAATGAGGGAGGTCAAAGTTCGGCAGCTAAAATATTTTGGCCACATAAAAAGGCATAACACCTTGCAGAAGACCATAACAGAAGGGAGAGTTGAAGGCAAATGTGCAAGGGGAAGACAGTGCTATAAGTGGGAAGATAACATCAAGAGATGGACAGGAAAGAGTCTATCAGAGTGCACCGCCAAGACAAAAGACAGAAGACGTTGGAGATCCATTACAGCCAACCTTCGTTGTGGAGATGGCAACTGATGATGATGATGTCTTGATAATATTTTGGTAAGGCATTCCTTGATTTCACGGGTTTGTGGCAGGGCAGGTTACGGCATCAATTAGTTATATTGATTGTTATATTCAATTAGAGTTAATCCTTCATATGTTGTTGTGGTTCAAGTGCTAACTGGCCTTCCGCCAGAGATGGTAATATTTGACCTTTACTCATTTTTCTTCTTCTTTCCAGGTTTGTTCTTCCCTTTAAGTTTGGTGATAAGCAAAACAGTTTCAGCACAACAATGTATATCCAAAAGAAATTACTGCAAATTTCCACAAACAGCAATTCAGTAGAAAATTATATTAAAGTTTATTGATGTCATTAGACAAACACTGTAAATTTCACAAAGTGATGGTTGTTTATCCAAAATGAAAAATATATAATCCAACTGATAAATATACACACTTGTCTACTTAAAAAAAAAACTTGTCTTGATATCCTCAAAGATGAAGTTCACCTAACGCTATCTAAAAAAAATCCTCTAGTCTAAAATCATGGAATCCTTGGAATCATAAATCCTGAAATCACTCTTAACGCCCACATCTCTCCTTCAGTGTCCATGAGTAGTGAAACAACTTGGTTGTTCACCAAACCCTTATCAAATACCACTGTTCATGTCCCATTATACGAGAACATCACTGGCAAAGGGTGTCCACACATGAGCCTTGGAACTCCTTCTGGCTGAAATAAAGAGTTACATTCAGAACAATTAACACTGTTGGATAGATCAACACTACATGCATTTGCATGAGCCACACCAACATTATTCTGAAATGAATTATTGTCACTCCCATTTACGACAGCATTTGAACGTTCAGGGTTCCTGGACTGTCTAGAATTATTGTTCTGATAAGAACCTCCATTATTAACATAATTGTCATTATTTCTATGGAATGACCGTTGTCCTCTTCCTGATCTATTATTATATCCTCCTCTGTATTGATGATCATTGGATCTAAATGATGACTGTTGTCCATAGTATCCATCATCATTAGAGTTGTAATTCCTCTGAGGCTGTTGAAATTTTCTATTAAAATTGTATCTGCTTCTGTTATTGTCATATTGAAAATTTTGATTGACTCTATAAATTTTGTCAATGCTATTTGATCTCTGCCTAGGTGTATTATAGTTTTCCATCCTAGCAGATGCAGCTAGCAAAGAATCCTTAATGTTATTCTTACTGAGATTGTTATTAGGATGTGCAACTTGAAATTGTCTCCCAAGAATTTCAAAATTTGTCAAATTTTCTGGTTTTCTCTCTCAAAATCAGATCAGATAATCCTTCAAATGTTTTATCAATCTTAGATAAATCTATCAATCTAGTAAAGTACATCTTAATAGATGAAAAAAATGCAGTAAAATCTTTTCCTGAATCTGGTAGTAATGACCTAAATTTTAATCTGTAGCCATTTTCATTCAATTGATACTTCTTAAGTAGCAAGGATTTAACTGCTTCATAGTCTTTGCTAGACTGTTCATCCATATTACAAACCGCAGCAAGTGCCTCACCTACCAATAAGTTCCGGAGTCTACTAGACCAGGTAACTATCAATATTAAACTCCTGACAATAGGTCTCATATCTACTGAGGAAGCATGAATTATCGTCGATATTTGAGTAAAAATTAGACAAATTGATCTTAAAATGAGCAGTATGTTTTTTCTACCACCTTCACCATTCATAAGATTACCCTGTGGTTGCTGTAATCTTAATTTCTCAATCTCCAATTCAGCCAATCTAATTTCCTGTTGTGTCCTTATCTCAGCCTGAGCCTGTTGGACTTTTAATTCAGCCTAAGCATAGGCTAATTTTTCTTTTTTAAGAGCCATCTCTTCTGCCCTTCTTTTTTCATTTAATTCTATTTCTTCTTGTCTCCTTTTTTCCTTAAGAGCAATTCCTTCAGCTGCTTTCTTTTCCTCTCTCTCTCTCTCTAATTTCCTTTGCTCCCTGAGTTCAGTGGCTTCCAGCCTTTTTAATTCTTTTTCATACTCAGTGGATGCATATGACATTAAGGCTTCACCTTCTTTACCAACCTCTTTTCCAATCTTAATAAAATACTCTAAGGTAGCGATGTTTTACAATTATGGGGCTTTCCAATAGGCAACCAATAATGTAAATTTATTATATTATCAATCTGTGGATAATATTTTCAATAGTAATTTAACCAATTCAACTTCACCCAACTGAATGAAATAGTAGATAGCAATGTAGATGTTATATATTTATGGAGAAAAAGAGACAATAGTTACGAACAAGATGACAGAATACAGTGACCAGAGTTAACAGAAGCAAATGCAAATAGTGAACTAAGGCAGAAATGTATGAAATATAGAACAAATAAATAAAATGTTGCTCTATCACACATATGACTAGACAAGCACGAATTTACAACATTTATGACATCTAATAAATAAATGATAGTAAGGTTAGATGGACAATGTCACAAACAATAATGCAGAAAACTGAATAAAAAATTACACTGAACTATACTACAAAATCAAACTTTACAATTAACAGTACTGCACAACTAACAAAAATAGTTGATGGTTAACTCAATAGCTGCAGATTACACTCAGCTTTGTAATGCCGGCCCCGCTATTTGAGAAAATCACAAACCAGACCCTATGAATCCTTTTCGACCAGACATATTGCGGTATGGAAACAAAATTCACAGCTCCCAAGCCAACCTCCCACACTATAGCAACATAAATGGCACTGATATACAAAACATGGAAAAAGCACGCTGGCAAATAAGGTAATCTAGCACACAGGCTGTATGTAGCTATAAATGACTTATCTGATTGCCAGGACAAAAAACTTCCTCCTAGATCCACCGACGTTTCCTCCAGCACCGATGCAAATAGACAAGTAGACCGACGTTAGGTCTAGAAATTGATAACAGCTGACTCGATCAGGACTCCACTTTGGTCTGTCGCAGTCTTGAAAAACGCCATCTTCGGCAGAAATCTTGAACTTTCAGAAACAGCAGGGTGCAGTTGATAAAATATGTTTTAAATAAGTTCCATTAATGACTGGAACACGTACGTACAGAACTGCAAAACTTGATGCATAGCTTCTCATAAGCTAGCAGACGATAAATGCGCCATCTTTAAAAACTTGAACTGGGCACGAACTCCCAAGCGACGTTGTGGGGTTAAAAGTTTATATTCTTCAGTTGGTTGTTTGTGCTCGTTTTCACACTGTGTCTAGGTTTATATATCATAGGTCCACAAGATTCAGGACAGCCACAATAGTTCATTAACGATATTTTCTATGACTCGAAGATTCCACACAACGATCAATATAACAGCTGGATATTTTAGTAACATTCCATTTATTATTCACGTAGACAATACATCATTACACAGCATGCATAATTAGGTAGATTCAGCAACTTCTCTAATCCGTAGGTCCATATAAACATTACCTCATTCCTCTTCCTACCTTTCGTTGTATTTAATAAACATTAATATGTTTCAAGACACTTCTCTTTTAACATTTCCCATATTTCTACCATTGGGCAGAACACACACACAAGCCGCCCATTCAGGGTCAACACACGGTCTGTCCATTTTTCTTCCACACTGCTCACGTCATGTGCGCAATACACATATCGACAAATTAATATCGTGCAGCGCTCATCAGCACCAAAATCCTATATATTTTTAGCGTGTGGCGTGCAATAGCCAGCGCCACATTACCCCCCCCCCCCCCCTCGAACAACTGAAAACTTAGTTCTCAGTCAGGCAATTATAATGTGAAGTGAGATTAAATGATATCTATCTAGATTTTAAAGGAAAAAAAATAATGTCAGTAATAACAATATGAATAAATAAGTAATTATTGTCCACTTCAGTATTCGAGTTATTACATAACTCTAGAGAGTGTGTCAGCTAGGACATTGTCCTTTCCTGCTATTGGTAAAACGTCAAAATCATACCCTTGCATTTGTAGCGCCCATCGGGTGAGACGTGCATTAGTCGATTTAAAAGTCTGTAAATATGTGAGGGCTTTTTGATCAGTGTATAATTTAAAATGTGTACCCACCAAGAACTTCTGTAGTTTATGTAATGTCCATACCAATGACAAAAGTTCCCTTTCCACAATTGGATATCTGGATTCTGTCTCTGAAAGTTTTCTGCTGAGGTAGAATATCGGGTGGCACTCGCCATCAAAGGTCTGCATTAAACATCCCCCGATTCCTTTCAGAGATGCGTCTGTAACCACGAGAAAAGGTCGTCGTAAGTCTGGTAGTCTTAGTATTGGACTTTTTGAAAATTGTGTTTTGATGTTCTGTAAGGCATGGTCACATTCTTTGTTCCATATTATTTTGTCAGGCATACCCTTTTTTGTCAGAGCAGATAAAACAGAAGTTAAAAGGGAAAATCGTGGTATAAACCTGTGGTAAAAGTTTATGAGTCCCAGCAAACTACGAACTTGTTTCTTAGTAGTTGGTATGGCAAGATCCAGTACCCTTTTTAGTGTAGACTCATCAGGTTGTATTGTATGTCGGCCAATCTTATGACCCAGAAATGAAATCTCAGTAAACCCAATTTCGACTTTGGAAGGTCGAGCTGTGAGGTTATGTACTCTGAGAGTTTGGAGCAACGACTGTATCCCAGCGATATGCTGTTCCCAAGTATCATGAAAAATGCAAATATCGTCCATATACGAAATGAGATCGGTGCGATTACCTAAAACGCGACGCATCATGCGTACAAAGGTCGCTGGAGCATTCCGTAAACCAAAACACATGACATTGTAATGAAACAATCCACGAGAAGTGGCAAAAGCAGTCAAAGGTTGTGATACATCAGCCAGAGGAATCTGCCAGTAACCTTTAGATAGGTCAAACTTGCTGAAGAAAGTGGCGGATGATAGGCGTGGCAACAAATCCTCCAGCAAAGGCATTGGTTCAGAATCGGATATGGTCACCTTGTTAAGGCGACGAAAGTCAATACAAATACGAATTGACTTGTCTTTCTTTCGTACTGCCACCATAGGAAAACAGAAAGGTGAATCAGACGGTGAAATAATACCCAGTTTTAACATACCATCTACTTCACTTTGCACCTGATCTCTAACATGTAGAGGAACGGCGTATGGTCGTAATGAAATCGGGGTGTAATCTGACAATTTGATTTCGTGTGTGATAATGTTAGTACGTCCCGGAAGATCAGACAAAACATCCTGAAAGGATACCAACATAGAACGAATTTGATCCCTATGATCTGCAGGTAAATCAGTACAAATTATAACATCATTCCATGTTTCCGAAGACTTAATAGGTGCTACCGGAAACGTGGAAGGTACATCAGCGAAATTGGTTTGCACCTCATCCACCAACGCGATAGATGCATGATGGGTAGGTTGGTTCATGATAGCATCACAAATGAATTGTAACTGAGGAGGACGAGTGATGTATGGTAGGAGCATGTTAACATGGAATGTTTTTTTGTTTACCCCGCATATTGATGACGTAGTCCACGTCCGTTCTCTTTGCAACCACTTTAAACGGACCTTGCCATGTTACTAACAAGTGATCTACTTTGAGTGGCAGGAGAACAAAAACATCGTCATTGATTGAGAAAGACGTTAGTCGTCTATCTCGGTTAATGCGAGATCTGGTCTTATATTTTGCCATCTCAGATGCTTCAGTCGCCACCTGACATGCATCCACAAGATATTGGCGTAAATCTGTAACGTATTGATAAGTGGATTTCTTATTATTAGTATTATTCACATCAGATTCCATTAACAAATCATGTAAGAGAGACATTGGTCCTCTTGGGTTCGCACCAAATACCAACTGAAAAGGCGAAAAACCAGTATGATTAGGAACCTCTCTGTACGCAAACAGTACAGCAGGAATAAAATGATCCCATTCTTGAGGAAATGATGTAGTCACCTTCCCCAACAATTGTTTTAATGTCCCATTCCAACGTTCCACGACCCCGTTAGAGCTAGGGTGAAATATAGCACTAAGAGAGTGACGGATACGAAGTGTGTTGAAAACATCTGACATCATACCTGACACGAACTGAGATCCATGATCAGAGAGGATTTCTTCCGGAAACCCGATGCGTGAAAATATAGACAGCAACGCATCTGTTACCGACACTGTGTTAATATTTTTTAAAGGAATGGCTTCTGGCCATCTCGTACACAGGTCAATACATGTTAATATGTATTGAAAACCTCTGGTAGACCTTACAGATAGTGGTCCTATGATATCAATAGCCAATTTGAAAAAAGGGCGTACAGCAATATCCGTGACCTGTAACGGTGCTGATTGATGTGCACTCTTATGTGCAACACTTCGACATTCAGCGCAAGATTTACAATAAGTTGAAATTTCTTTATTTACCCCAGGACAATAAAATTGTTTTAGTAATCTATAAGACGTACGGGAAATTCCCATATGTCCAGAAAATGGTACGTCATGCGCATTTGACAAGACTAGTGCGCGAAATGACGTAGGTACTATAACTTGTTTGAGAATGAAAGAGTAATTATCAAAACATCGTATCATAATATTATCCTGCATTTTAAACCAATGTCTTGAATTTTTAGAATGTTTAATGGTTCGAGCAATAGCTAATGGGAATAAATGTCCCAAAGAAGGATCCATTTGTTGTTTTGCTATAAATATATTTTTGTCAATGTAATGACAAGTTGTAATGTGTTGAGTGTGTATAGAAGAATTTAATTCAATTGTCTCTGCAGCTTGTTGTGCTCTGGTTGTGATCGCGTTAGCAAAGGAGGGATGATTTCTCTCCCAATCAATAATATCCTGTTCAAAACACTCTTTAACCCCCTTTATGTTACCGATAAGTAAATCACAACAAGGTCGATCGAGAGCACACACTCTTACTTTCCCCGAAAAGAAAGGAGTATCTATTACAACATCTGCCAGCGGATAAGATTCAACAGTTCCACCGAAAGTTACGCACTTTATAGAGGTTCCCGTAAAGCAAGAAGAAGGAATTAGTGCCTTCCTTAGGCCAAAGGTGGTGCATCCGCTGTCACGTAAAATAGAAACGGGCGTGTCAAAAACACAACCTCTATGGATCACGAGTGAGCCAACCCCATCATTTAAAGACAAAACTGGCAGAGCATGTCCACATCTCAGACGTGGAGTAGATCCAGGTTGAAATAGAGTCATACATTCTGTGCAATTACCACTATTTTCTAAATCAAAACTACATGCATTGGCGTGAGTATTATTCTCATTATTGGAAATATTATCATTACCAACGTCAAGCTGACAAGCGTGAGCTTGTGATCTTCCTCTACTTTGACTCCTAGAAAAATGTGTTCCTCTCCGATCCACTGGACAGTCAGACCGATAGTACCCCTTTTTTGTCCGTGCGAGAAGAATCATCACGAGATGGTGGTGAGACATGATGTTTGTTATTGTAATTACTGTTATTGTAATCATTACGTGAGGGTGCCGAAAAATGATGTTTGTGAGTGTAATTATTATTGGAGTATTGATTATTTCTTTGCCATGACTTTTTATTATTATTTTTAAAGTTGCGTCTCTCTATACCCCGTGAGGGCGAATGATTATGAGGGAAATTATATCTACCTCTATAGGAATTTTGATAGTCTTCCCTATACCGTCGGTCCATGCTGCGAGTGCGTGATCTATCATGAGTGACCGCACAAGCTGGCAAAGTTTTTAGGACCTTCGTCTTACCTAAAGGCAAGTTTGGGTGTGCGACCGAAAATTGTTGAGCTAATTTTTCCATTTCTCCTAGATCGGTAGGCTTCCTTTCTTGAAGAAACGAGAAAATTTCCGTATTCACAGAAGATAAAATTTTGTCTCTTAAGATGAGATCATAAAGTCCTTCAAAAGATTTAGTAATATTAGACAGTTCAATCCATCTGTTTAGACACATCTTCACTGAAGACACAAAGTCTTCGACATCCTTACCTTCCATAGGACCCATCGATTTAAATTTTAAACGATATCCTTCCTCGTCTAAACAATATTTGCGAAGAAATACTGATTTTATGGATTCATAGTCGTTTCTTTTGTCATCGGCAATGTTAAAAAAAGTTTGTAAACTTTCACCAGTAAGTAACCCGACAAAATGTTCAGGCCATGAGGCCTTAGGTAAATTTAAAGCCGTAACTCTTGATTCAAATCTCAAAAGAAAGAATCCTATATCGTCATGCAATGAAGAAAAATTTGGTAATTTTAAATTAATGATCTTCGACGATCCAGTACCAGAAGATTCCCTAGAAAAAGAAGATTGTAAGCGCAATTTTTCTAACTCAAAAGTTTTTTCTCTTTCAAATTTCGCTTGTTCTGCAGCAATTTCTGCTAAACGAATTCTCTCCATTCTCTCATGTTCCCTCTCTTCTCTTTCTCTTTCTTTCTCTTGTCTTTTTTCTTCTTTTTCTTTCTCTTCTCTTTTTTCTTCTCTTTCTTTCTCTTGTCTTTTTTCTTCTCTTTCTTTCTCTTGTCTTTTTTCTTCTTTGTATTCCGCTATTTCTTTATTTACATAGGCTATAAGATCATCACCCGAGAAATTCAAGTCCTTCCCATTCTGTATAAATCCCGCCTTAACCTTCACAAAGTCAGCCATACTGAAATTAAAGAGTAATGGGCTATAGATTCAAAATGTATATCTCTCCCACTTGTTGCCCAATGACTATACTTAGTCGTAAGGTAATTCAAACCTTTTTCAACACCAACTGTATATACAGTATTTATTCGTTTTGTGTGCTATACTTGTCTCTGAAGTATATGATACTTATCCACTACTCTCAAAGAGTATCTGTAATCATCATATATTAATCAGCAAATAACAATATCATATAATTACAAGCAAGTAATAAATATTACCATTAATACCTATGTAAAATCATGCCATAACATCACATTAGACAAAAGACTAAAAGACAACGCTGGAAACAAATCAGGAAAAAGACAACAATGTAAAAAGTAATAAAATCCTACAATATAATAAAACAGTTGTTTCCACCGTCAATGAACAGTACAGGACGAGATACAATCACATAGAACTGCTGTACATATTAAAAAGAAAGTCAGAGAAGAACTACAGGTACGAACATAATCATACTGAACTAAATAAGAATTCCACTACAATATGATACGTGACAGCGCAGCTAAACAACTAAGAAAATATTAATCTCTGTCAGAGCGGAAATACGACAGCACTAAATGCTGAATCCCTGAAAGAGATCAATACAATCAAAATCTATAGAACGACGACAACTAAATTCATCCAAAGATATAATTGAGTGTCGCCCACAAGAAAACATAAAACATCAAAGATACACAAAAATAAGATGTGCCTGACATTTTTAGGACCGGAGACCATGACCCTACCAACATATATTCACTTATATGATTAAAATCCACGACCGCCAATCCTCGTTGTAGACAAGACGCATCAACCTCGCAAAGTAGCATTGAATCTATGCAATAAACACGGGTCAAGGAAAGAATGTAAAGTCTGAGTTGCTCAACGCGTATAAGTGTCCTGTTCAAGACGTTCCATGTTCCTGATTACGAAATTCAAGTAGTCAGCAAATCTGTTTGATGACGTACGTAAAAGATTAAATCATCCTTCTTGACCATTGCAGACAACCGAAATGATTTCTCGGACATCAGGGTTGAAAGACTTGTCAGACTTGAAAGACCCAAAAGACCGGTTCTGGATACCGTCATGATTCTCACGATTCATATTATTGGTATAATACATGTCCACTGGTAAGATTACTTTAGGATTTACAAGTCCGTTCAGGTGATCTTGATGTAATGGTTCACTACAACGATTCAACGCGAAATGGCCTCGAGGTGACAATATTCGTCATAGTAACTTGTGACCGCAATATATTGTGTCAATATCATATCTGTTCGTAGGCAGTCAAATGTCTGTTCAGCGACTTTAATAGAATATATGTTGTTTGGTAATAATGTCTTCCCAACAGTCCAAGGTCTTGGCATGACCTCGTACGAAAAATTGCAATTTCTATTGATTCCACAAATACGTGTGCTTAATATCTTGCGTACTTTCCACAGTACAGCATTGTACATATTCCAAACAATTAATTCCTCTCCAACGGAACGAGCCTCCCATATCTGTGGGGTTAAAAGTTTATATTCTTCAGTTGATTGTCTGTGCTCGTTTTCACACTGTGTCTAGGTTTATATATCATAGGTCCACAAGATTCAGGACAGCCACAATAGTTCATTAACGATACTTTCTATGACTCGAAGATTCCACACAACGATCAATGTAACAGCTGGATATTTTAGTAACATTCCATTTATTATTCATGTAGATAATACATCATTACACAGCATGCATAATTAGGTAGATTCAGCAACTTCTCTAATCCGTAGGTCCATATAAACATTACCTCATTCCTCTTCCTACCTTTCGTTGTATTTAATAAACATTAATATGTTTCAAGACACTTCTCTTTTAACATTTCCCATATTTCTACCATTGGGCAGAACACACACACACAAGCCGCCCATTCAGGGTCAACACACGGTCTGTCCATTTTTCCTCCACACTGCTCACGTCATGTGCGCAATACACATATCGACAAATTACTATCGTGCAGCGCTCATCAGCACCAAAATCCTATATATTTTTAGCGTGTGGCGTGCAATAGCCGGCGCCACAGACGTCTGTCAGAATTTCTTCAACAAATTCTTTAAAGGCTGGGGATCGATGATCCTTTGGCTTTGGCCACCAAATGTAAAGGGTGTAATTTTATCTTGCTTGTAGTATTGTAGAAGCAAGGGGTTAGTCTTCTGAGAGGTCCCTTCCCGTTTTAATAATGAACTCACCACAACATACCCTGATGCCGGTGACAGTTTTATGATCAGCCTTAAACACACTTCTGGACTCCAACAGTAAAGACTCTGTAAAGGCCAGTTTGGACGTGAAGATAATATGTAGTTTTATTTCTCACATCACAGGCTCCATTATTAATGCATCCAATATAAATGTACGACAATGGCATAATCTTGCCAAGTCTTGAAACCGTCGCTATTCCGTCTTCTACTGATAAGATGTCCTTAACATTTTGTTGCATAATTTATTTCACATTTCTCTCGCTCGAACATCAGCATACAGCATACATCTGTAATAATCAATATCTAGCATCCACCCAATGAATCACAAGGGCGATCTAGTAGTAGAAATACTTTAGGACGCTGTCGAAATAACACATGCAGGAGCCGGACCAAATATGCGTCCGAACACTTTAGAGAACACAGAGGAATGCCCACGAAGTATCGCGCCACTTCTGCAAAGTGAGGCCGGCTTAACGTCTGCAATATTTGTCCAAAAGACAATGACGTACTTCCGGGTAACCCAGGAAACGGTACATCAACAAACATGGTTTATAAACAAGCCTTATCGATATCAATCGATATGTTATGATTTAACTCATAACACTAGTGTTGATTACAAGCTCTGAGCCACAGGTTCGTCTTCCAAACTGGTATTGTAGACTGGTACCACAAATGGTCTTGTAGACTCGTACCACGACCTTTAGAAGAAAACAAAGGCCTCTGCTAAGGTTATGTTTTCTAATACTAAACAGGCACCTTCCCGCTGTCTCCTCCAGCGACTCGTGTTCTCAGTAATTTTCTTCCCCACTGAGTATACATTATAGCTCAGTGTATATGATTAAAAATTCACCATTACTTTCAGTTAGTCTGAGCGAAAAGTATGTCTGGATAGCGGAGAATGCAATGGCTTATGCCTGGGTGAACATGTCTAAGTATACATGTAACCTATTACAAATGATAATAAATATATACACATGATGTCATCATCATCCACTCACTGCTCCATTTGGAGTCTGGGGTTACCTCTGCTTTTGGTTCCCTGTGAGAACTAGCACGAAGCAATTACCAGCGCTTTACTGTGGTGGTTCATGAATACTTCATTTTCAGATGCTGAGGTTGCCAGCTGTCGTAGATTTCGGATAGGAGTATTAAGACTAGGGTTGGTCCCTTCTGAATAGCTTGAAATGAGTGAGAGTCCCAGTGTGAATTTGAAAAATGAAATAGATTCCACGAGTGGTGAGATGATAGACTGTGTTATAGAGGCTGTCGCTGAAAGCGAAAAAGAATTCTTCTCCCTCTCACCTATCCTCTACGACGGTTTTTTTACAGAGTCCGACAGTCTAAACCACATATATACTACATATAATTCTATCTACTCACGGGCACGCACATACACGTGACGACAGTTAAACACACAGACGTGGGAAATCTATAAAAATGATTTTATATGTATTTGAACGAGCTGACCAACGCACTGATTTAGTTCAAGAGAGAGATTTTTATTATTTATCATCAAAAAAAAAATCTTCTCACAACACCAAAAATACATCAAGGAAAAAAACATATATACAAATAGTCATACAATTCAAGAAAATGCTACAAGGATGATAGCCCGTTAGATCTTACTCTAGGTTTAGCCCACAGCCCCCTTAAGAGAACAGATGATGGCCCAAAGAGTTATAGATACGTAGGGTTTAGTCTAAGAGATTTCTTCTTTTCTCGTAAATGTATGCACAGAGTTTGATAAATCTGATTTAACCTAAGAAGTAAAGAAACTCTAGCAAATAGTAACAAATTCTGCAGGTTAAACAAAAAGAATTAAGACAGTAAATGTGGGACGATAATACATCGGTAAAATACCACTCAGACCTGTGTACTCTCATTCATCCAGCCATGGCCTTTCTTACACATGTATACTCACAACTTTGCTCGCTGCCTCTAGGAACATACTAATTCTAGGACCTTCACACAGACCCGAAGATGCAGTCCTTGACCAAGAAATCCCCAGTTCCAAAAGACGTACTAAACTCTCAGGGAACGATTCCTTGGGGGTTCTAATTTTTCGAATGTCTGATTAAGTCACATAAAATTTTTGTCCAGGCACGAAAGTTAGCAGAGCACAATGTCATTAGCTTTGGATTCTAGAATTAAGGAATGTCAGATCGGTGTCTACTTCCAGGAAGGTACTATATTTTGTCACCACAATACTAGTCACAATCTCTTGCGGAATGTTAATCTTGTAATATTCTCGCCGCCAGGCAGCATGTACATTTAAATTTGTGGAGCAATATGACCTGGCTCAAAAGCCCAATATATATATTTCTAGTCTTTAGAAACCGTTAGTGGGGTTGCTATTACTGTCTCTCTCTGATGGCTTATGCACTGTCAGACCCGTGTTACTTGAAACAAAGAAACCCACGTGGTTAAAGATAGGAAATGTCTATGCTTCTCACAAATATGTCTCTCAGGTTACTAACCGCTGGCAAGTTGGGTACCACCGTTTCACTCAACCACAGAATTACTAAGAACGTTAAACCACTTCGACCAAACTAAGGCCATCTCTATTTACAGAGATTATTTAGAAATCGAACGAAGGTTGTTCTAGTCTAACTGCAAAGTTACTGAGTGAAATGAAATAGTTTCAAACGTGGGTTAATATTTTAAACCAGACAAAGGATGAACTATTATTTCGTAGAACGAAATGCTCTCCCCTTTCCGGCTTAAACGATACGTTTCACACCTAACATGTCGTAACTGCCACCACTGACCAAGATGTATGCGTGTCAGTTTCAAATCTCAGACAACCTGTCTCCAATGCAGGGCAGTTTTCACACTACAGCTGACCATGGCCCACAGTGAGCGCCGTGTCAGTTTGGGGATTTTTCAGACAAATGTCTGAATACTGACCGGTGCAGATGTAAAGTATCACACCTCACCGGGACTTATGCCGAGAAGAAACTCGCGCGCTCGGTGAGAATGTAGACTATTGTCTACGTCCTATGTTCAGCGAACCGACTTATCACGCCTTCTGACGCCCTGCAGCCCTGACATCTACGTAATATCGTCCTAGCGCGATTCTCAGTTTTTAGAAAAAAACAGGTAAAGTTTAAAAATACTGAAGAAAATATTTTTCGCAACCGAGTGATGCGAAAAATACAGGAAAAACAAGTATGGAAAGAATATAAATGAAAGGATTAGGGTGAGAGAATAGGAAGAAGATGCGTGTGCGTGTACATAGTGGAAGAGAGAAATTTTAGATGTTGAGGGGAGATGTGGTGACGTTGTCGGGATGCACCTGTCTTTTGATGTAAAAGTAAGACAGGGAGTTGCGGTGTTGTTCGTATGTGTATATGGCGGAGTTGTGTGTTCTAAACCCGATATTTTTCCCGCCCTGTGCTTGTTGTGTATTGAGTACTTCTAAAAATGTATTTTTGTCGATGGTGTTGTGGTGTTTGCTCAAGCCTTTTGTTGTAGTCTTGTCATAATCACCAAAACAGTGAAACGTTTTGCTGCAGAGGGAAACCATCCCACTGCCCTCGTACTCTAATTTGAAAAGACCCGGTGTCCGTTTGTCGTATAATTTTTGCTCGCGACATTTCTGACAAACTAAGCGCGTGTTACCCTCACTAGCTACGAAAACGGATTTATGGTTGGGACATACTTCGGCGGGGAACCACTGGTCATAGGAGCTATAAAACTCCTGTCGCATAGCGGGCTTAACAACGTCCGCTAAGTTACTCACGCTAAGGGCCAAGTAAAGGCTGTCGGTGTCTGTCTCACACAACTGAAAGTCTGACCTATCTACAAATTTATCTAGACTGTCGTAATAAAACTCTAACATTCTCAATTTGGAGTACTGATAAACGAAAAAAACCTATCTGCGCGGGTAAGTCCCAACTAATTTTCTTTCTAACCATTTCTACTTCGAATATGTCGTCCGTCACTAAAGTCATTTTCCTAAAGCGGGGGCAGTTTATTAATTTAGACGTACCCTCTTCCGTCGTGTACGAGACATCTACGTGCTTCGCCTTATTGGTCAACGTTTCACCATAGGCGGCGTTACCCAACAGTTTCATGGTTTCGCTGGTTATGGCGTAGGCAGGATCTGTATCACCCTGACGACGAGCGTCCGAAACAGTGTCCTCAAACTGTTTGAAACACGTCGCGGGCGTATATTCAATTACCTGGTAAATACAGGTGACTTCTAAGCCCTTGGCCAGGTACCAGCGAAGCAAAGGCGTCGCCAACAGAATCTTTTTACCCACATAACTCCGATCAACGTCCTTCTGGGGGTAGTCAGCAGTTTATGATTTTCGGCGTATTCCCGCACGAAAGGCCCAATATCATCTCTCGTGACGTTGACGTTTTTAAAAATGGGCATCATCTCATAGAAATGTTCCTTTAGGAAGTCGGGGACATGAATGTCACACTCGACTAGGCCAAACAAGGTTTCGTCTAGCACAGAGGCGAGAATATTTTCTTCTGTTAACGGGTACCGACATTTGGTATACGATGGTTTCAGGGTCGGGAAGGTGGCGCGCAGAAAGCGACCGATTGATGGATCGTCTTCCTTCAAGGTTTGCCACTCACACTCCCACATTTCGACCAAGGTGACGTCACACTCGTTCTTCAAATAGGCACCAATTTCCCGCGTCTTTTCGTACAACTCAGCCAAAGGTTTTTTATTGACTGGGTTAACGTCACGACCGGTGGTTAGTGGGCAGTTAGGGTGGCCATGGAAAAGACAGCCATGAAACTGGTAGACGGTGCGCGAGTCTTTGTCCCAACCATCTACCCTAATGTGCCTATGACCCAACGACATCTCACGGCCGTTAAACTGGGTTTTAAAACCACATTATTCGTGTGCGACACCCAACTCAACCAGTCGCGGCACTGCACGGTGTATTTATTGATCTTGTGGTACCTGAAACCGTCCTCCCTGTTTCGTCTAACGGGAAAGTCAGTGGGCATTTTCTGCATTAGCGCCCACAAATAAAGGGCGTTGGCATCAAAACCTTTAATGCATTGCACCGTTTTGCCACCTCTAATGCACGTTTTGCCTTGCTCGTGAAACCTATGAAATATAATTGAGGGTCCCCCAACTATATTTTGGCGCAACGTATCGTGCAAATCTTGCTCCCGCTTGGAGCATAAAGAAAACGAGACGTTTGGCGGGAGAGTTTTGAAAAGGTATTTTAACGTGACACCGGGCACCGAGATCGCATCTTTAAACATATCTACCCCTAACCCCGCATAAAAACTAACCTGTTGCTCTAACGCCGCTAGAAAGGGGACTACGTCTTTATTGCTGTACCAGGTCAGAAAGTCGCGCAACGTGGTCATACGGTTATCGACCCAAACCCTCTGACACTCGGCGTACTCGTCACTAGAGATGTTAGAATTCTTTAGGGCGGAAAAAAGCCGAGTGGGGTTGTAGCGCCGTTTCGTTTAATTTTTCTAAATCGGTTATGTACTCGTAACAGAAAAACCCTTTGGTTTCTGTTACTTTATACGCGGCCAGATACTTACTATAGCTAAAACTGGGGGCTAAGTAGTTGATGATATCTAAAAACTTTAGTTGCTGGGTGGCGATACACATAAAGTTATTATTTCTCTTGACTAAATATTTAAAATCTTGGTCAAGGAAATATTTGATGAGATAGGGTTTGATAACGTTCACATCGTACTTTCCCGAATTGAAACCTAACACTGGCAGTTCGTGCAAATACTCATCGAGTCTCTCAATGAGCCCCTCTAAATCACCGAGTTGAGTGTATACCTCATCAAAACGCTGAGGCAAAATGGCGTAAGACGCCTCGGCAATGTTGGTCAGATGCCCGAGCATCCTATTCACCAAGTCTTGTGGGTCACCCGTTGTGATAAAACAAACGTGTTCCTCAAACCCGGGGACGTCGGAGGCCACCGAACAAGACAGGGGCACGTGTTTAGCTGTGTAGGTAGTTGTGCTACCACTGGGCTCTACAGAGGTCTCGAAATAACACTCGTAGTCAAAGGTGGCCCGGTAGGGAAAGACGAATTTTGTGTCTACATCTACACCCTGCGCCGCGATTAATTCCCAAACGGTATCTGGCGGGGTATACACTCCACCTTTAAATATTTCCACTCGTTTACCCCCGGCACAGGTCTTCTCATGTTTTTTCATGTTCCTAAAACATTTCGGACATGAAAAGGAGTGGCTCGCCCTATCAATATCTACTATATACATAAAATGATTTTTAAACATTAAAAGACGTAACGTATCTGGAAAACTATTACTACCTCTAAGTTTGGGAGTCAGGGTTTGCGCGTCGACAAACTCAAAAATATCAATATTTATTTTAAAGCAGGTTTCTAGCGTGGGAATGTCAATTAAACTAACCCCGGGGAAATTGATGAGGGACGCTAGTCCCTGCTGTGTTTTCCATTGAGCTTCGAGCCGGCGCGTGCTTTTTCTAACATTAGTAACGGGCGCACCCCTAAAAACAGCTAAACATCTAAAAAAAAACAAAAGTTATCACTGTAAGGTATTGAGCTCGAGTCGTATTGTAACGTGTGGATGTGCTTATTATCGGTGATGTAGGATGGTATGTCTTGTAAAAAGCAGCCGATTGGGAAGTCTTGAATATGATAGATATAGAGGGAGGTCGCTGGAATAGCTTCAACATAATATTTAGTATTTGGTCTGTTTATTTGTGCGTTTGTAAGAATGTCGCTGTCGTGTAAGTTTGAGACAAAAAATTTGAAATCTGCAATGTTGTTGACTAGACGAGACTGTTCTAAAACACAGGCGTTGTTATGTGAGGCGCGGTAGAAACGTAATTCTTGGGTTTCTATGTTTCTATGTTTAAAAATCATTTTATGTATATAGTAGATATTGATAGGGCGAGCCACTCCTTTTCATGTCCGAAATGTTTTAGGAACATGGAAAAACATGAGAAGACCTGTGCCGGGGGTAAACGAGTGGAAATATTTAAAGGTGGGGTGTATACCCCGCCAGATCCCGTTTGGGAATTAATCGCGGCGCAGGGTGTAGATGTAGACACAAAATTCGTCTTTCCCTACCGGGCCACCTTTGACTACGAGTGTTATTTCGAGACCTCTGTAGAGCCCAGTGGTAGCACAACTACCTACACAGCTAAACACGTGCCCCTGTCTTGTTCGGTGGCCTCCGACGTCCCCGGGTTTGAG
This sequence comes from Oreohelix idahoensis, assembly GCA_024509875.1. NCBI lineage: Eukaryota > Metazoa > Mollusca > Gastropoda > Stylommatophora > Oreohelicidae > Oreohelix > Oreohelix idahoensis. The sequence continues at coordinate 195,128 of JAMPIV010021036.1, read as the reverse complement.
GAACCCGTTTGTTTTATCACAACGGGTGACCCACAAGACTTGGTGAATAGGATGCTCGGGCATCTGACCAACATTGCCGAGGCGTCTTACGCCATTTTGCCTCAGCGTTTTGATGAGGTATACACTCA